>VBSM01002217.1:44756266-44770904 GCA_008086735.1 Cheirogaleus medius
AGATGTGTAGGATGCGAAAATTTTCTCCCATTCTGTAGGTTGTCTGTTTGCTTTGATGACTGTTTCTTTGGCTGTGCAGAAACTTTTAGTTTCAAACTTTTAGTAAAAGTTTCAAACTTTTTAGTTTGATCAGGTCCCATTTATTTATTTTTGTTGCTGCTGTGATTGCCTTTGGGGTCTTCTTCATAAATTCTTTGCCTAGGCCAATGTCTAGGAGAGTGTTTCCAACATTTTCCTCTAGAATTCTAGTAGTTTCATACCTTAGGTTTAAGTCTGTTACCCAGCGTGAGTTGATTTTTGTGAGAGGTGAAAGGTGTGGATCCTGCTTCAGCCTTCTACAAGTGGCTATCCAGTTTTCCCAGCACCATTTATTGAATAGGGATTCTTTTCCCCAGTGGATGTTTTTGTCTGCTTTGTCGAAAATTAGATGGCTATATGAGGATGGTTTTATATCAGGGTTCTCAGTTCTGTTCCACTGGTCAATATTCCTATTTTTGCGCCAATACCAAACTGATTTAATTACTACTCTTTCCCACCAACCATTCTCCCTTTCTGGACTAGTTTCCTTCAAGTGCCTCTTTCTCCTCCTCCACACCTTCTTTAATCCTTTACTCTTTCTTTTGCCTTTGCTACACTTTTTCTAAACACTTCTCTTTCTTTGTCTCCCAAGGAGCCCATCTCTAGCTACATACCTAGATTAAGTAAGCACAGGAGGGCAAAGATCCTATCCTGCATGCCCCTTGCTGCTTCTGGGATGGTTTTGGCAAGATTTAGGATATAGGAGAGTTATTGTCAGCCAGCCCCAGTTTTTACTGGCGGCCAGCCCCCTGCAAATACCCATTATTTGCAGGCAGATATTGTCTAGTGCCACAGACTGGTTAAAGCATAAACAGACACAACAATATAAATAAAATCTGGTTTTGGCTTTCAGTGTATATACATTTATTCATATATTCATATCTCTGCAAATACACATGCTTGCACTTGAATTACCTAGAGATGAACCAAGGAAAGGAAATTTGAGATGGGAGGGACTAAAGTTGAAGGAAAGAAGGGAGAGAAAGTCTTCTTGCATGGAGGAGCAATAACCTTTCAGTGTGTATTAATTGAGTGCCAGTTATGGCCAGACTAGGCAGTAAATTAAGTGTTCTGGATACAGGAGCAAGTAAGGGTTGGCCCTGTCCTCAGAGATCTTCCAGTCTGAGTATATAGACCAGCAAGTAAATAAATAATAGAAGTGGGTTAATACAGGAGTAGGGAACGAAGAGCTGAGGTTAACAAATCATAGGCATGCTGTGTATGGCAAGTGGCAATGTTTGGTTTTTTTCCTTCCAGTTTTACAAGTAATTAGTACTCATAAAATGCTGAGTGCAGAAAAATAGAAAAATGCAGAAAGCAAGTCACTTATAATCTCACCATTTAGAATAAAGCATAAGATAATAGTTTTATAAGAGTGCCTTTGTTCATACATAGACATTTTTTGGTTTATTATTTAATCCTAATGTGATAAATCAGGTGTTTGAGAAGATTCAGACCATAATAGTAGATTATTCAAAACTTGAAGAACACATGTCTCCAGATGGGTACTTGGTTGAATATATGGTAAAATAAATGTTTGTCACTGTACTTTAATACTATGCACTTAAGCCTTTCATATATTTAGGCCTAACACAGTTTTCTTAGCAGTTTTTTACTGTCCTTCTGAATTTATAATGTTTGCTTGGAAGTTTAATTTCTTAACTACTTTCTTTAAATAGCTTTATTGAGATATAATTCACATACCATACAATTCACCAATATAAATAGTACTACAATTCAGTGGTTTTTAGTTTCGTATATCCACAGAGTTGAGCCACCATCATCAAATCAATTTTAGAACATTTTTATCCTCCCCCAAAAGAAATCCTATACTCATTAACAGTCTGTCTTAGTCATCACAGGCTGCTATAACAAAATACCATGAACTGGGTGGCTTATATACAACAGAAATCTATTCCTCATAGTTCTAGAAGCTAGGAAGTCCAAGATCAGAGTCGTTATCTAGTGAGGGTTCATTTCTTCATTAGTAGATGGCCATAATCTTGCTGTGTCTTCACATGGCAAAAGGGGCAAGGGAGTCCTCTGGGGGTCTCTTTCATAGGACACTAATCCCATTCATGATCTAATCACCTCCCAAAGGTCCCACCTCCTAATACCATCACTCTGGGGGTTAGGATCTCAACATAGGAATTTTTCAAGAGCACAGACATTCAATCTGTTGTACAGTCACTTCCCCCCCAAATCCCCTAGTCCTACCTAGGCAACCACTAATCTACTTTCTACCTCTATAAATTTGCCTAGTGTGTGTTAATGGAATCATATAATGTGTGGTCTTTTGTGACTGGCTTCTTTTACTGAGCATAATGGTTTCAAGGGTCATTCATGTTGTACCAGTACTTCATCCTTTTCATAACTTCTGTTTATCCATTTATCAGTTGATGGATATTTGGGTTGTTAACACTTTTTGCCTATTATAAATAATGCTGCTATGAACATTCAGATACCAGTTTTTATGTGGACATATGTTTTCAGTTTTCTTGGGTATATGCCTGGGTAAATTTAACTACCTTTTTTGTGTAGTATTCATTCTCAAATTTCAGTGAAATGTTTTATATAATTTTATGATAAAGGAACATGTTTAAAACTGAATTAATTATCTTCTAATCTCCTCTCCTCCGCACCCCCACCTATCTCATTCTGCCTGGGTTTACTAGTAATACAAACTTAAAATTATACTTCTCCTTCCAAATCTCGTTCAGTCTTTCACCAAACTCTAATCATCTTCCCTTAATGTCTTTGCATCCCTTCCCATTTCCTTGTCCCACCTAGTTCAGGCCTTTGTCATCTCACTTGTACACTAACTTCCTAGTTGGCCTCCCTGGCTCGGTCTCCATCCCCTCTGATTGACTCAGTAAGCCCCTGCCAAATTAATCTTTCTAAAACACTGCTTCTATTTTGCTCTTCATTGAAGTCAGACAGACCAGCTTAGCCACTTACTCATCTGTGTTTCCTCAGATAAATTACTTCTCATCTGTAAAAGGAGGTTAATCAGACCACCTCCTAACATTCTAGTAAAGATGAAACGATTACCCTGGGCTTCTGTCTCCCACCAGTAAAATGAGAGAAACTTCTATTTAATGATCCTGCATTTGTGTATCTTGTCTCCTGTGGTAGAAGGATTATTATGGTAATATGTGTGTATGTATTTAAATTTGTAAATATTTATAAAGTTATATTTTAATAAATTTGTTATATAAATATAAATTTATAATCTAATTTGAATACCTATATATGTATATTATATAAAGACCATATATAATATAATTTACATTTAATGTATAAATATATATGTATATTTGGGTATCTCCCAGCACTGATTGCCCTATATGCTTAGTGGGTGATCACTGAATTAGTGTTTAATAAGCAAATCAATTAATGATTTCCTGCTTAATCTGGTTATTTGAATAGCTGGTAACTGTAAGGTGATAGATAAGTTTTTCTATTTTAACAGATAACAACTCTAGAGTGGAACATGGGAGTGAGTATAAAATAGAAGATATTCCCCTGGGTAATAATTTTCAAAAGATCACTTTATGAACATGGAAAATTTCTCTACTAATCAAGAAAAATAGCAGTTAAAGCATAGCTGCAGGTCAAATGCAGGTTACAAAAGTGTTCTATAGCGTAACCCATGACTTCCTTGTCTTTTAAGTACAATGAAAGTATTGTAACTAAAGAAAATCTTTCATCTTCCATTATGCATGAATCATTTCCTTTTTATAGCAGACATATCAGTATACACTTCTCATCTGCTAGAAAACATGCCCTACTTCTAAATATTGTTTTCCACTGTTATTTAGGTTACGAATGATATTTATATGTGATTTGAGTTGTTTGTTTGTAAAAGCATATAATCTGAAACTTGGTCCCCTTTGTAATTTGACCTGAGAAAATTCACCTCACTGATAGACTAATACATGGTGAGAGACTAATGCGTGGTGAGTGAGCTTTTTTTGCAAAACTTTATGCAGGATAAGAAATGATATTGCCTATTGCCAATTCAGAATGAATTAATCCTTATTGGAAAATTGGCATTCATCCTTTATCAAATTTTATTATTTTCTTAATAAAGTTGTAAGAGCTATAACATGTGTAGGGAATATATAGTGACTCCAGAGGAAAGACTATTAGGCTTAAGTATGACTTAGGAGCTCACTATATGGTGAAAAAATGGCCCCTTCCTTTCTTTTTCACCATGTGAAATACTTTACATTATCATCTGTTGGCCAGGAAAAAGACAGATGTCCCACCATGCGTGCATGCGTTTGTATGTTTAGCTACCCCTTATTGTAAGTCTACTATAAATTGGGCATTCTAGTATAGAATTAAATGAGATCATATTTGGGGCACTTGGCACTATGCCAGATACAATATTCATGCTCAATAAATTATAGCTGTTAAGATTCTAAAATTTTTTTGCCCTTTTTATTGAAAGTTTTAGAAAAAACTTTAATTTCTCACCTTGTTATCTTTTAAGACCCATTTAGATTTCTTTTAAAACCCAACTTCGTGATTCTTTATGAATTTGGCTGCGTTAGTGATATGCAAGTTGCCTATATTAGTTTGCTAGGGCTGCCAAAACAAAATACCCAACTGAATGGCTTAAACAACAAAAATTTATTTTCTTATGTTTTTGGAGGCCAGAAGTCCAAGGTCAAGGTGTCAGCAGGTTAGCTTTCTTCTAAGGTCTCTCTCCTTGGCTTGCCTTCTCACTGTGTTCTTACGTGGGCATTTCTCTATATGCGTGTGCACCCTTGACATCTCTTTGTGTGTCCAGATGGCTGCCTCTTCTGAGGACACCAGTCAGATTCGATTAGGGCCCACTCTAACAGCCTTATTTTAACTTAATCACCTCTTTAAAGGCCCAATCTCCAAATACAGTCAAATTCTGAGATACTGGGGGTTGGGCTTCAACATATGAATTTGGGGGAGGAGGAACACAATTCAGCACGTAACATTGCCATAAGTAAATTCTTTTCTACTGCGTTTGGGAATAATTATTTTCAAGAATACCAACATGATTAGAAAGTATGGTTGAGAAATTTTAAGATGTCTTGTAAACACTGAAATGCTATGACTGTTTGCAAGATTCTCCATATATGACCTATATAACGAGTTCATTTTTTGTGCATAGAAAGTATTTAAGAGGTCAAGTTTAATGCTTTATAAATTGATATATAACATAAAAAGAAATATGCTCTCTGATAATAGGCTATAATTTTTAAAAATATATATATTTTAGTGTTGATCAATGCTGTATGTGGAAACTTGGAAAAAAATTAGTGTTGAAAAATACCTATTTATGTCATTTATTGGGCAAGGAGTTAGGAAACATTTACTTATGTATCATAGGTGTATACAAAATCAAATAAAATATTTAATAACTGTGCATCTGTTAAGGTAAAACACTAGGATAAGGGTTACTGGAAAACCTAGGAAGTCCTTTCCCTCAAGGGGCTACGTGGTCTACTTGGGAAAATGCCAGAAATGTCACAAAGTGAGCTTGTTGAACTGCCAGTTAAACTGCTCAAGGTAGATAAGGAGAAAGATTGTGTGCTCAGAAAAGGACACAACTGCCTCTGAGGCCCAAAGTTAAGATTTAGAACTTATAATGGTTAGCCGCTGTAGTATTGGGAGGAAAGAAAGTGGTACAATCAGAAAAATAGACGCAACTGGTTCACTGCAGCCTTCAGGACAAAGGGAAGGAGAGAGACCCATGAGGAACTACTCTGGCAGCAGAGAAGTGTGGAAAGGGTACTCTGAGAAGGATCTCACTAAGAGAGGTTTCAGAATCCCACCCACCCATGATGAGACTAGGACAGTGATGTATTTGACTCTACCAGGAAATTAAGTAGAACTTTGAAACCTAGACCTGTATTTGATGGTGACACTGTTGCTACTATGACTGCAAATGGGATGCTCATGATTGTAAAACATGGGAGTCAGGTAGCACCAGGTATTCATGAGAGATCCTTCCCTTAAGTGAAATGCAAGGAAAACCTTCATTTACCAAAGGAAAGACATCTCAATTCTTTACTTCTTCCCCACCCATAAAGAATATTGTGCTTCCTGTTAAGTGATGATAATGACAAATATGATGGAAATGTAACCTAAGGAAATTCCCTGTTTAAAATGTGTCTTTATTCTTTTAGGCCTCTTTTTCGTGGAAGTTCAGATGTCGATCAACTAGGAAAAATCTTGGAGTAAGTAATAACTATAATTTTGTATCAGCATCTGCATCATTTGAACATGTACAGTGACTTTCCTCTGACATTCATGTAATATGTTTATCTCTTGTCTTTCTTACCCCAAGCTGCTGCTGCAGACAGTGTTACTGTTTGTGTGGTGAGTGGGGACATGGTGGAAGTGCTCTTTTTATGCCCAGCCCATCAAGACATGGGCCTGACTGCTCTGCTCTGGAAGCCTGTGTGTTGCTTGTGTGGATCTTTTTGCTGCTCCTCTTTTTTCTTGGCTGAGCTCCAGGTCTTTAGTTCAGATATGTCCTCTGCTTGTGGTCATTTCAAATGTGTCCACCATTAGAGAGGGACACTTGGTGGCCTCTTAACCTATCCCTTGTCCAGTGAGCTTCCTGTCCCCATTGAGTCTCCTTGATCATCCAGATGGTTCTGCATTGTTGTGTTTTGTTTTCCTGGGCCAAAGATGGTATGCTACACATCCCATTTTTCTTTGGAGCTCCAACATAGAGAAATGAGAATCCTGGGTTCTAATCCTAAGTCTGTGGCTAAATAACTATGCAAGCTTGAGAAAGTTATTTAAAACACCCTGTGAAGGGTTTACACAGTGCCTGGCACATAATAAGTGCTTTAAAAATATTAGCTGTTATTATTATAATTCATCACTAATTATATAACCTTTTTGTTACTTAACCTCTTCATCTGAGAAATGAAACATGAAACTCTGACTTAAATTCTCTATAAGATCCTTTCTTGTGTTCAAATTTTGGTTCCAGTTGTCGGTTCCATAGCTCCTCTATGGTTTACATTGTTTCATTCATGTCTACATGTTTGTGCATGTGAGGGTGTGTATGCTTTGATGTTTCTAGAATGTAGCTGGGGCATTTCTTTTCACGAAGCATGCAGTATAGCATCCTTTTTGGATTTGTGTGTTTGCCAAGCCTGTTGGAATTGGGGTGGAGTAGGAAGAAAATGGGAGTTCTAAACCAAAAATAGCCCTGATCACTGGTCTGTGACATTTTATAGGAATCTCAGTGATTTTTATGAAATTTGAAGTCTATAAGACTGCAAAAAAGTGCTCCTAAAAAACAGAATTATATTTCAGCACTATCTACTCAAGTATGACCGCTTAAAACGGTTAATAAAACTGGAACCTGACTTTGTTCTCTTGGTGAGCAGCTCCAATAGACCTCTGTTAGTGCCAGTGCTACCGCTGAGTCAGAACCCAGTGACTTTAAGGCGTAAAGAACATTTGCTAGGTTGTTGTTTTTTTTTTTGGTCTGGGAACTTCCTGGATCCAGGGCAGCTGATACTACTGCTGCTACTACTGACCACCCTGTGCAATGAATAAATTCAACACAAAGCCTTCATATTACCCCTGCTTCCAAATGGCAAGTTCTTTGATCATTCAATGATGAGCTTCCCTCTATTTTTTCCCCATGACCATTGAATATATTTTGTGTTCATGTGATCTTAAAGAGGGAACTGGGGAAGTCAGACATACTGGTGACACTCTGATAAAAGGAAAGACAATCTTTACTACAATCAGCTTGCCGGGCACTAAAGGCCATCACCTTCTTTCCCTGACTTATACCACCTGGGAGTTGTGTCCACCTCCAGCACGAATGTCGCAACCCTGTTAACACTGTTAGCACCCCTTAGTACATGAAACCAGTGAAATGGACCAGAAGAACATTTGACCAGCATGTTTCATTTGCTGCCAAGGAAAAGCCAGTTCCACTTTTGGCAAAAGCCTGACAATCCTAAGTTGCCAGCAGAAAAGAAGCCATAAAGTTCTATGTTTTGTGCCTTTAGATTTAACTTTATGGTTTCTGGCATTGTGTCATTGAAATTATGTTCACTTTCTTCTGCATGCATTACCTTGCCAGAGAAAAGGGACAATGCTGCACCCTAGTGTCACTGCTAAAGTACTTGAAAAATTATTTTAGTCTCCACCATCACTGCCATTTATAGATTTTATGCCCTGTCAGTCTTTCCAGTATAAATGTCAGCTTTTAAGGCTTATATTCAGCTGTCCAAATAGTGAAATTTGATGCAAGCACTTTTTAATGGACCTATCAGAATTTCACAATGCTCATATATGGGCCATAAAAATTCATATTGGACATGAAACTGAGTTTTTTTTTTAAAAGAAAGCCAAATTCACATAATCTTAAAGAGAAAAAGCATTTCTGTGTTTAAAAAGATTTAAACTTTCAAATAACAGCAAGTAACTTTGAAAGTGAAACAATGGCTTTAGCCCATGACATTTTACAGCATTTTTAGGAGCAATATCCTAGTAAATGGAAATAAACTGCTGGAATAGGGAGAGCTGGATTCACTCTGGGCTCTGTGACTAACTCACTATGTGTGACTTTAATAGTTCATTTTATTCCTCATTCTGTTTCCCCACCTATAAAACAGGAATAACATACCTGACCTACATGCCTCAGGAGGTCTTTACAGAAATCAGAGGTGGTAGACTTAAAGTTATATCTATAGATAAATAGATAGATATAAACAGTTATGTATGTATTTATACACATACATACAGAGACATACTGTATCTCTGAAGGCTTTTGGCATTCAGTTAACCATATTTTCAAGATTTAACTCAATATAGATATATTGAAAGCTGCAAACAATAAGATTTTAAATTATTTCTAAGAGTTGTTATAATCAATTTCTAGGTGACTGGTGATGCTATGCGAAAATGTTTATATAAAAAGTGGTCCATGCCTGTAATCCCAGCACTTTGGGAGGCCACTGAGGCAGGAGGATTGCTTGAGGTCAGGAGTTGGAAACCAGCCTGGGCAATGTAATGAGACTCCATCTCCACAAAAAGTAAAAAATTAGTCAAGCACAGTGGCACACACCTGTAGTCCCAGCTACTGGAGAGGCTGAGGCAGGAGGATCATTTGAGCCCAGGGGTTCAAGGTTGTAGTGAGCTATGATCGCACCACTGCACTCTATCCTGGGCAACAGAGTGAGACCCTGTCTCTGTAAAAAAATAGACAAATAAAATAAAAAAGGGCTAAAAGCTAAGAAGGAATAAAAGAAAATGTTAAAAGGTCTTTAATATTCTTCTTTTCTTCCTCTGCCCTGTCCCATTCTGTCCAAACACATGCACATGCATTTCCTTTCATAATTAATAGTGGTATTTTACTTTTTACTTCTTTTTACTCCTGTTGCAGACTTTGCTGTCAAACAAATTTATATATTGCTCAAGTTGTCACTTCTCTTCATTGGTTCCAGAGAATATGTCTGTGAGTCTGTCTTGGTCTGCTTCAGTAAATAATGTGGCTCTCTAAGGATGTCTGACAGAGGCAGAATTGTAGTATCTTGCCCCTCCAGACACCAGGCATAGGTACAGTGATAACAGGAGTATCTCCTCTTCCCAAGTGAGGTCTGAGGCCTGGTAGGTTTAGGTAAGGGAAAGGGAAACAAAGCCCTACAGATCCTGGGACATTTACCAACATGTCTTTGTGAAACCTGGATATACATTCATGAGAATACCCCTTCATGGGCCTTAGTCCCAGTGAGTGCAGACCAAGAAGATTTTGATGTAGGCCAGCACCATTTCCAACTATAGTTAAATAATTTGGTCCAGTACTTGAATAGCTATATATCCTGTCCATTAAATGATGATTTTTTTTTTTAGTTTAGAGTAATCCAGAGTGAAAAATAAGTTCCTTCATCCTCTGATTTCCCTTGTTTAATCTACTTACCACTTATACATAAACTATAAATATCTACATAATATATAAATTATATAGGACCACTGACCCATTAATATTTTTAAAGAACCTTAAGTTACATATAAATAGGATCCAAGCACTTCTTATTTTTAATGTGGTAGTGATGTATTCCCTATGCATCTTGGATTAATAACATTATTTTCTAATTATGATAAGTAATATATTGATAATGACTGTGCATACTGTGTGTCAGGTACTGTGCTATGTATTTTATGTAAATTATGAATTTATATTTAAGACTATATATATATTTATATAAGACTATATATATATATTTATATTTATATATATATTTATATAAGACTATATATAAATTTATATAAATTATAACTGATCCTCATTATAACTATAAATTATCATTGTTATATACAGAAAGACAGAGAGGGTCATCGATGTTAAGTGATTTGCCCTTACCTACAGGTTTAGAATTTAAACCCTAGTCTGCATATTTCCAAAGCCTGTGCTCTTTTTATCATTTGCTGTTCTTTTCACATTTCTGATCCCAGATGGTTTTCAGAGGAAACATAAACGGTACTCTTTTAATTTATTGTTTGCTCACTTTGGAATACCATAGACTTCCTTTATAAAATAGTGTATGCATAAGACAAGACTAACATACCTTTTAGCCTCATTTTTCTGTCTGATTCTAATGTATGTAATTACTGTTCAGGGAATTACTCTTTAACAGAAAATGCAACCAAATTGATGTGTTAATAAACCATGTTGGATGAGCATCATAAAAGCATGTCAACACAGGAGTGTTTGTTCAGAACGTAAAAAGCACTCTTGGGCATACAGGAGGGTATACCAACATGGGTCTCTTTTGAATATAGTAGGTCCTGCTTTGTCTGTAAGTCAGAGCTTACCATCTGGTAATATATTTTCCATTATCTCTTACATTTAGTATCTGCTGCCAGAGCACTCTCTTCTCTCTTCCCAGTGAATTTTACAGTTCTTCTGTGAGATTACCCTGTACCCTATGACCACCATATTGCAGTAGGACAGAGATCAATGAGAGACCCTACCCATCATAAAGTGAAGGTTGTCTTGGATTCTCTACCCCATGCCTGACCCTTAGATTTTGACTTTCTCTAGAATTTGGTGAGAAAACAGCTTCCACATAACAGCGAATACTCATGTCCATGTGTGGTTTTTTTGTAGCGTAATTGGACTCCCAGGAGAAGAGGACTGGCCTAGAGATGTTGCCCTTCCCAGGCAAGCGTTTCATTCAAAGTCTGCCCAACCGATTGAGAAGTTTGTAACAGATATTGATGAACTAGGCAAAGACCTACTTCTGGTAAGTTCATGCGATGCAGAGATGGTCTGCACTGTGCCGATGAGAGACTTGCCCTGTCCAGACTGCACAAATAGCAGTTCAGCGACTGCTGCAGGCATTGCGTGCCTCAGCCGCACAGGGCAGGAGGCTACAGTCTCTCCGTAGGTTTCATTTCCATACTTGTAGCTGCTGGTGGCTTGTGATTCGGGAATGGCTTTCTGATCTCTTTAAATCCGCCATCTTTGAATGTTTATTTCAATGCAGCCTTTGAAGCCTCTTGATTCACTTGGACATATGTTTCTTTAGAAGTAAATATTATGTTTCCTTGTTTACAGTTTCATGCACTTGAAGCAACTTGACATTTTCATGTGCCTTTTCTTAAATAGTCACAACTTTGGGAAGATTTTTTCCAAAGAAACTATATAGCAATACTTGTAGTTACCAGTTTATTTAGTAAGTATTTCATGTGCCATGCACATATAAAATGCCTCACTGAAAACAAGGACTTCTGTGTTCTGTTCGAGACTCAAACTCATAATATTTGACCTTGTACATAATTTCCTATGCTTAGAGGCCAGACCAATAGGTAGGAGAGGGTACCTAATAGGCTCTTGCTGTCTGGAACCCAGTAAATAATGAGTGTATCCTTTACCTCCTGACTTTACAGCCTCTGATACCTGCTACAGCATGTGGGTCAGGTAGAGGTCTTCTCCATGTTTCTTATTCTGGGGTCACACCAAAGAGGCAGCGGCTCTTTGGGCATGTTTTTCTCATGGAGAAGATAGATGTTACCAGAAGGGCAAGCAGAAATATATGATGCCCCTGAATGCCTGGGCTTGGAAGAAGCATCTGGCCACTTCTGCCCACATTCCACTGTCCAGTGCAAGTTCCGTGGCCAAGGCTAACTTTGATGGAGGAAAGAATGCTCCTCCCATGAAAGGAGGGGAGAGAAGAGAATATATACGACAAATTATCCGATCTACATAGTATACAAGTCTTGACTAGGTTGTGACTCCAAAAGTTAATTTTATAAGTCAATTATTTGCCAATCAAATTAAATTTTCTTGCAGAAACAATATGATCACACAAGGTTTTTGAATTAATTCTCAAGCCAGCCACCTTGTTCCTAAAGAAGAACAATAACAGAACATAACCACCTTTTCTAACAATATTTCTGTAGGACAAAATGTATTAAGACTTCCAATTTGAGATTCTCACATGCACCCCCACATTTGGCTAAGAAGTTCTCTTTCTCACCACCCTCTTGCCAGCTTTAAGCCATCAGTACGGATGTGAGGAGAGGGCTTCCTCCCACATAATCAATCCTCTAGGGATATGTCTCTATATCATGAACATATTCCCACAACCCTTCTCTTTCCTTTGTTCTGGAGATTAAAGTGGTTGCTTCCTTTTCTAATGCCACTGCCTAATTTTCTCTGGGAAGAGAAACTCCTGTCCTTTGGGAAGTCAGTCCTTGCAAAGCTTTTCTAAACATGTTTATTGCTATTAGAGGCGGTGGAAGCATTCTACAAACAGGCTCTTTCCTCTGCTTGCCCTTCAGCATTTTGATTTGACTCTATAGGGAGGCTGGCACCATGGCCTGGTAGGGAGCTCAGGATAAATAAGATTTCAAGGGACCCAAGAGTCAAATTTTATGAAATTTTATGTAGAACTTTCTGTTTGTACTTGTTTTTCTCAGTCAGTAGCTTTCAACAGAATATTAGAGGGGTCCCTAATCCAGTGAGAACCTGACTAGGACTGGGAGCAGGAACCAAGATTAGGTAGAAGAGGTCTGCATAAATCATAATAATGCAAAGTCTTTAGATTACACAGAGGACTGAAATTCATAGATGTTTCATTTACCTAGCTCATTTCAGTGGACACTGCATCATAAGGATGGAGAAGCTTCTATAGCTTCCCTGCTACTTGTGAGTTCCTGGGGCTATGGGTGGGTCTTACTCTTGTGGATTAGTGCTTGCCACCTGCCAGGTGCTCAGCAGGAGGTGTTAATGGAAGGAGAGGAGGAAGAGGATTTAAGGAACAAGATTACCTGGGGTAGGGGGTAGAATTGAGACTGAGATTAGGGACACATTCTGACTAATTTGACATTTTTAGAATGGGGATTGCTGCTGCTCCAAAGGTTCCCCTTTCCCTCCTTTCACTGTATACCTCAGTAGCCCAGCCTGGCTGCCCCAACCACTGGACTAGGACCCGGAGCTCCTTAAGTGCAAGGACCAGCTGTTCACCTTAGTATCCCTACACTTGAGTTGTCAGCCTAATTCATCTTGAATTGAATCTAATGGACTCCTGGTACGGCTGCTGCTAGCCCAAGTGGCAACTTGATGTGAATTAGAAGACGGCATTCCTGCCTCTGAGTTGTGCAGCCTTGGGGCAGAAGTGTAAGAAGTTACACTGTCTAAATAAAGATATATGCATACTGCAATGATAATAATAATATTTTTAAGGGACTTGGGGTGGCTTGGAGAAAAATCCTGGGTAGGCAACAGCCCAAAAGGTGTGGCCTTTTCCTGAGAGGCAGTTTACACATTAAGGACATAAATGAGTATTGTCTACATATTATTTAGTGTCCCTTGAAATAAATATACATTCTCATTGTAGATACATGTAATACATGACAGTGAACAGATAACTATGTAAGCACATTATTTACATTGACATGTTTTATATCAGTCAATTATCTTTTCTTTATTACAGAAGTGTTTGACATTTAATCCAGCCAAAAGAATATCTGCCTACAGTGCCCTGTCTCACCCATACTTCCAGGACCTGGAGAGGTGCAAGGAGAACCTGGATTCCCACCTGCCACCTAGCCAGAACCCCTCGGAGCTGAACACAGCCTGAGGTCTCAGCAGCTGCCTTGAGCTGATCTTCTGCAGAACACCCTTGGTGGCTGATGTTCCCCCTGAGCTAGCCCTGCAGAGCTGTTAAGGGTCACTGTCTGGAGGCCTTCCAGCTGCTGTCTTCTGGATGGGCTCTGCTTCTCCAAGGAAACCGCCTAGTTTACTGTTTTGAAATCAATGCAAGAGTGATTGCAGCTTTATGTTCATTTGTTTGTTTGTTTGTCTGTTTGTTTCAAGAACCTGGAAAAATTCCAGAAGAAGAGAAGCTGCTGACCAATTGTGCTGCCATTTCATTTTGCTAACCTTGAATGCTGCCAGTGTGAAGTGGTAATCCAGGCACAGCTGAGTTATGATGTAATCTCTCTGCAGCTGCCGGGCCTGACTTGGTACTTTTGAGCGTGTGTGTGTGTGTGTGTGTGTGTGTGAGAGAGAGAGAGAGAGAGAAAGAGA
>VBSM01002217.1:44771004-44791842 GCA_008086735.1 Cheirogaleus medius
TACCTCAAATAGGTTAAAAAAAAAAATAGAGAAAGCCTTTATTTCCTGGTTTGAATTTCCTTTTTTCCTTTTTTTCTTTCCTTTTTTTTTCTTTGTTGTTGTTGTTGTTTGTTTTTAGGGATTTGTCAGAAACTGTTTGCTGTTTTGGTTTGGAGAATAGTCTCTGATTAGAGACAAAAATGCCATTTAAATCTTCCTCACCTATTACACTGTACTTTCTACCATGCACTGCCTTGTTGGCAAAGCATCCATCTTCTCTATCTCCCAGCGCCTCTAATATATATGGTGGCCATTACATAACTCATAACAGATTGCTTAAATTCTTCCCATGGACCACCTGCTTGCTTGCTTTCAATGACCCTTTCATAAAGTTGCAATTTCAGATTATGGTTTGTGGCCTCAGTTCTGCAATCCTAACAGGGGCCTGTATGTTCTCGCTAATGCAGTCTTCCTACCTGGCATTCGCTATAGTTACCTAGGCAACGAGTAGGACACTTGTTCTGCCTTATCACCAGCACATAGATTGCTATAAACTGTTGTTTTGTGTTTTACATTTTTATAGAAGATACTGTCAGTGTAGTGTCTGAGGGAATGTCTTTAACTGTGTTTTAGTGATACACATTTACTCTATAAAATGATCTTTTCCCTATCCCCCAGGCTGTGCTTGTTTCTAGTGCCTTGTACTCACTCCTCTCCGCAGAGCCAGCCTGACCTGGGCATTGTAAACAACTTTATTTTTTTCTCTTGCCCTTTTCTCTACAGTCCTTTATATTTCATACCCTCTCTGCCTTGTATGTTATTTAGTGCTCACTTGGCTGTAGTAGCCAGAAGACATAGAAATTATCTTTCAGGAAGTTTAGCTACCTTTACTTTCTGTTGTGAGTGCATACAACAGATAGATCATGTTTAGAGTTAGGATTCTCAAAGAATGGACATTGCTTCACTTAGTAGAAAATATTTCAGATGATGTTTATGCATTATCAAGTTTTTACTGAATTCTTCACAGCTTAATATTGTATATGACTGTCTTGAACAAGAGAAAAACATTAGGAGATGTTTCTCTCCTTGAGAACTTTTTGGGTTGGGAATTATTCTTTTTTTAATACATACATTGCTTAACATTGTTTCATTCAGTAGCTTGAGGAACAGGAAATTTTTTCTAAAGCAAGATAATAAAGAAGATGGGCCATAAGAATGTTTTACACTTTCATTGTGACAACACTGATTACGTGTTGTCAGTACTGTAAATGCTTGAGATATAATGCATTCAGGGCAAGGTATACTTAAAGTCTCACCTGGAAAAGTTTTTCTTTGATCGAGGGTCAAAACACAAAGACATTTTTGCTGGGGCCTAGAAATTGAATTTGAGACCTCACTGCACTGATTCATCATGAGCTTTTGGTTAGTATTCATGGGTAGAGTGAATATAACAAGTTACTGCTTTTGCAAAAGTTTTTTATAAGTTCACTCCAAAAAAATGCAGCTGTTCTGAACTGGAATTTTTCAGCATTCTTTAGAATTTTGAACAAGTAGAGAGCTCAACTTTTATTTCTAGCATCTGCTTTTGGCTCATATTCTAAGTAGTGCTTTTAAAAAAAAATTAAAGCACCAACATTTTGGCATTAGATACTGGGCAGATTATCCTCTGATGACACAGAATAAAAGGGCATCTCAGCCTCTTCAAACTTTTTAAGAGTCTGTCCCCAGCTCTTCCATCTGTGTGGTTACACTTGAGTGAATACTCTCTCAATTCATGTGTTTTGCATCCAGGCTCACCACTTCTGAAATCCAGATCCCACACGAGCAGTTGTGCCATTAAGGGCACTTTGAAGCATGTAGTAGAATAAGAACTTACTGAATATAGCTTATTCTTCTGTGACATATGGTTTCAAACATCTTTGCCAAAAGCCAGGCAGTGGTTAACTGAAAAGGTCATACTGCCCCAGGGTTATACTGAAGCAGCGTATAGCAAGTAAAAATACTGTGACAGATTTGAAGTCACATTTGAATTTCATACTAGGACTAGTACAAGAATGTGCCTGCTAGTTCTGGCAGCCCAGGCATTTTAGGAACTGTTGGTGCAGAGTTGAGTTGAAACAACCTATGTATAAAAAGAGAAAGCTATTCATTTAGTTATCATAAGCAATCACATGGCAAAGGGTAATAATGACCTAATCTTAAAAACACAATTTCCAAGAGTTTGTAAGAACCCAGTGGGTTAGAGCCTCCCACTTTGTCCCTCCTTTGAAGTGTATGGGAACTCAAGGTGCAAAGAACCTGTTTTGGAAGAAAGCTGGGGCCATTTCAACACCTTGTATTCCATGACTTTCTCTCAGGAAGCACACACTGTGAATGGCAGGCTTTTTGTTTAGGCCCAGGTGACTTGCTAAAAATAGTTCAAAATTATTTACCTAAGAATAGAATCTCAGCATTTTAGTTTTAAGTAAAAAGGAAAATTTCAGGATGCACAGGATATTAGTGTCTCAAAGAAAATGTGTTTCTTTTAATGGAGAAATTTATAGTTTGACTCCTGAATGTGGTACTATCCATCTTGATGAGAAGACTCTTAAATAGTGCCAAACAATGTGAACTTTAAATTATGTCCTTAAATTGAGTTTTTAAGTAACCATAGTGGCTTCTTTTAAAAGTGGTGCATGTTAAAGCCAGTAATGGCAATTCTTGTTCCATTATGGAAAATTAAATCATGTAAACAATTTTAAGATGTTTATGATATTACAAAATTCTATCCAAAGACTTGCTTTTCTTTTAAGTGATAACTTGACTATTTTTAGATAAGCACATGAGAGATCTCACATTTTCCAAAAGTGGGCTTTTGTTGCATTGTTGGGTCTAGGAAAGAATAATGTTAAAAGTTCATATGCCACCATAATTACTTGTGTTAGTACAGAAACTACAAAGTACTTACCTTGGAAAGAAAATATTGAAATATCATTGTAAATTCTTAAATATTGGTAGAATTCAAAAGAATGCATGTTTTACATTGTGATAGCTAAAAATAAAGATGTTATATGATTTCTAAACCTTTAAAAGTTATTCATAAAATAGTGTGCAATGGATAGAGAAAATTCTGGAGAAAATAAAGGCATTCAAGGGGTAGTTTCAAAGCTACATATATTTTGAAGGATATATTTTTAATTAACAAATATATTATAAGAATTTATGTTAAAGTCACCTGGCAACTATGGACTTAATATGTTCAAAAACAAATTTTACGGAGAGGCTGTTCCACAAACAGTTACCATTTCAAAGATTGAGCTAAGCAAGCTAAACCCGTATTTTTTCTCATTTCAAGGGAAGAAGAAGCCATGTGAAGCTTTACTTGGTATACATGCCTAAGAGTGTTCATTGTAAAAAGATAAAACAAATTTTTAAAAGGCATGTGTTCCCTGTGCCAACAGTACTTTTGAAAAATTGTGAATCTTACCCAAAACCAATTACCATGTGCATTAAATACATTCAGATAAATAATTAGGAAGATACTTACATGTTCCTTCTCCACCACAGAAAAACTTCTTGAGGCTGCCAAAATCTGCCAAGAAATATAAGTCCTCAGAAATACTAAGAAATGGTGTTTTCCTCAAAAGCATGAGAAAATAGCATTTTCATTTCTTATTGGATTCTTTGTTATATCAATGCAATTTTCAACCCAGTTTTGATACATACTTATATCTCAAGCATTTCTAGATTGTACTTTTTCAGGAAATAAATCAAAAATATTCCTTTGGCCTTCTCTATCTTCTGACCTTTGTAAACAACAAAAATACAGAAACAGAAAGAGTCCAATTTTTAAATATTTTTATTCAACTAGTCTTTATGCTTTTGGGTTTTGTTTGTTTGTGTTTTTTTTCTTTAATGAAGTACCAATCAGCTTTTCAAAATGTTTTCTATTTCTTAGCATTCCCAAGCAGTTAGTGTAGATAAATGAATGGACTTACATCAACATGGCATGTTTCCTTGATACTGGTGCTTCGGCCTTGAGAAGAAAACAAGAAAATATATAGGCTTTTTTCCAAGCATCCATTTAAATACTGTTACAGCAATTTGAAGTTAATATGGTAGGAAAGGGAGATAGGTGTTTTTTCTTGCAAAAGTCTGTTTTAAAATCCATGCTGTTATAAGAAATGGGCTTTCTTGTTTTATTCCAGCATATTCCACAAGGTGGCACTTTCAGAGAAAAACTAAAATCTAACCAAGGCTAAAGACTTCATTCTAACTTTATTTTTCTGCACATATTTAACTTAGCACTTGCTTTTCAGGACGATTAATAATCTTCATAATGTTCTGTAACTTAGATATTTTACTTGTTAGCTAGGTTCTGAGTGATTATCTGCAAATAAATTGTGCTTAAGGGTGCATAATACACCCATTTTGATCATGTAAGTGAGCAAAGAAGCTTAAGTATTCATTTATTCAAGGAACATTTTTGAGGTACCTAATTACCTCACTTTTCTGGGTTAGGACAGGCTTACTTACTATAAAGGCAACCCTCATCTGTGAACAGAATAGTTTTGATAGGAACATAAAACTCCTCCAGTGGCTCCAGTTAAAACACTTATACCCTGTTTGCTGCTTTCACATTCCCTCCCATGGTAGCCTTTTGACACTGCTTAAATTTTAAAATCCTAATTTAAAAAAATCAGACAAGCAAACTAAGTAGCACATCAGTTATTCAATAGGCAAAACCTTTTCTAGAGAATTGCTATATTGAAACAAGGCCCTAAATGACCTAGTAATTTTTGAATTTGTATAATCACAAATGTAAATTCATAAATTCTAATGTTTTGTAAATGTCTAAGTATATGAGCATAACAATTTAAGAGCATATTTACACAAGTCATTCCACCTTTGAAGTTTTTTGGCAACTCTCTCTATATTTATTATTACTACTTTTAATTCAGAGGTCTTCTCAGAGACTCCTTATCCCCCAAAATGATCTAAGTTAACTTAGAAAGTCACCTTCCTCACAACAGTGTCACTTGAAATTTAGGAAGAAGGACATTAGAGTATTTTTTTAGAATTTCCTTAGTATAGAACAACAGAAGGCAGTTTTTATTCCTTTTGAGTGGCACACACTTGATGGTACCTGCCAACCTTTCCTCCAGAGTGGAAGGCAGGCAACGTCTCAGTAATTCATGCTGAGTCAAAAAGCCACGCACTTAGGGTCTGTCTGAAGCTCTTCGAGAAATCCTAGGCTTCATTCACCCCTCTGCTCCCACTGAAGTCGATTCCAGTTTAAGCCTCTAAGCGAAAGGCGGAATCCGAACCTCGGGTTTGTTACCGGTGGGCCCGCCCGCACTCTATTTGCTCGCGAGCAAAACTTGACTCCCTCCGGCAAAGCCCCTCGTCGCCCCGCCCCTTGGGGGCGGAGCGCAAGTGGGCGGGGCCAGCGGAGACCGCCCACCGAGTCACCTGCCGGTGTGCGGCCCCGGCGGGATCCTGCCCTCCTGTCCAAGGTCAGAGTGCCCTGCTGCTGTCTCAGAGGCATCTGTTCTGCACATCTGAGGAAGGAAAATGTCCCTAGAAGCAAACGGGTGTCTTCTGTAAATAAGTACAACACGATTCTCCGAAAGTTCGGGTATAAAGAGATGCGGTAGAAGCCGCTCTGTGTGAAGCTGTCTACCGGGCATCTCTCAAGCTCTAAGCTCAGCTTTTTTTTTTTTTTTAAGAGAAGATGTATAATTACAGCAAAGATTTTTTTTTATTTTTTTATTTTCTATCATTCTACATAATATGATGGCAAAAAGACATGCCTGGAAAAGTTTTGTTTTGAAAAATTGTTTATTTTCTGCTTCATCTTCAGTTGGCAAAAACTCCTGACTCTTTAGCTTCCAGTTTCTTCCCTCTCTTTTTCTTTGTCAAGTAATTAAAGGTATATAAACAAATTATTTCATATAGTAGGGGAATTTCCTGTTTAGAGGAATCTTTTGTGTGAATTGTTTGGTCACACAAATAATCAACCCCTTCTCTATTTTAGGAGCTGGGATTGTCAAATGTAGATTTTATTAAAGGGGGCACAAAACCATATATTGACTGCCAAGAACTATGTCTGTAGCACTAATCAGCAAACATAGAGCCACACTGTTATTTAATTTCTCACTGTGGTTTCTAGCCAAATTCCGCTGATGTGCTTAGGCTAAAGTTCGGAAAATAACCCTTTGTACCCTTACTTGAAAACTTATAATCTTAAGTTTTATGAAATGCAATAATATGTATTACCCAGCAATATTTCTGTGATCACCAGCAACTCTGAGTTTGACATTGAAGTCTGACAAATGAAAATAGAGTCCAGCAGTAATGCATTTCTTGAACCCCCAAGTGCATCATATATCTTTTCATTCTGGTCCTCTGTTCGCAACAATATACACATGTATACCATAGTTTCTCACTTTTTATTCATTTATTTTCCTATGACCAGTAAGACGTATGTTAATTAGCACATGGAATTAATTGTATCAGCTACCCCTAGGAACAGCACTTAACAGGTGGGGAGTTTTTTTTCAAGTTGTTCTACATTTGCATAAATTATTTCTATTATTATTCATGTATATTATTTATTTCTGAATTACACTAGTCCTGTGAAAGTGCAAACCGAAGGCAGAAAGTGCTAAGACTTGCATTTAACGTTCATTATCATGTTCTTGATGGAGCTAAGAAAGTAAAAATTAGGCTAAGCCCCCAAATAAGCTGCATGCATTTTTAACATGATTAGTAGATTTAAGATTATAGGTGTAGTATTTTTGGTGTCTAGGTGTTTTATCATTATGTAAAAGAATTAAAGGACTTTGTAGTTGTTTTTGTCAAATATGCATATAGTATAGTATGAAAATACAGCAAAAATAAAAACTAAAGGTAGAAAAGCATTTTAGATACTGCCTTAATTTAGGAACTATGCCAGATGGCCATCGGAGTAGATGCCAGGCAGAGACAGGTGCCTGGACAACCTCCTTTTGTCTGACCTTGTGAAGAAATGTTCCCCCACGAGATCTAGGGCCCTCGTAGATGTCATGTGCAGTAGTGGGAACAGGTAGTACTGTTGAGAGGAGAGCAGTGTGGGAGTTTTTCTGTAGAAGCAGAACTGTCAGCTTATGCCTCGAAGCTTCCAGAATGTGTCAGATGGAGAAGTCCAAGTTTCCCTGCTTCAGGCAACGTGGCTGTGTACAGGAGCAATCCAGCCTGGTGGTAAAAGGCAAGGATTGCATGTACAGTAATTGGCAAAGGGATTTTAACAACCAACAGTTCCCAACACCACAAAAGCTTGTTGCATTTCTGGTAGTTGAGGTTTTGATCTGAAGGTTAAAAGGCAAGTGTTTGGATAGAAGAGCAATATGTATTAAGAAAAGCACAATATTGGTTCCCGTAGAGTGCAAATTAGAACTAGAGAGTTTTATAGGATTATCATAGATGTGTAAAAGTAGGTTATACTTTTTCACTGTAAAATATGTTAGTGTTTCTGCATTCCCATAGGATCTAGTTAAAACTTTCTCCTAGGTTTCAGCAGGGCTGTCACACACAGTAAGCTTTTTTTTTTTTTATGACTTATAATAGAAAATGTTTTAAAAGTTAAAATCTTAACTTGGACATTTGACTTGTTGGTTTCTGTTTGAAATCACAGTTCTAGAAATGTAGAGATTGTGCATATCAGATACTAATCTAGGCTGTGTGAACCAGCCCAGGATGACCAACATCCCCACACCGCTATATCCTGTCCCCCGCATCTCTTCCTCCCTCCTACTAAAGTGCTCCCTGCCACCATCCTGGCCTGTTCATGTGGTGCTCTCCATCGTCCTCCACATCAGGAACCACAGGTGTGCCTGCCTATGCCTGGCCACCACCCCCACTTGACCTTTGACTAGCTACAATCATCAAGAGGTGGTTCCTGATGCTGGGCAGGGACTGTGCTCATGACATCACTCAGAAGTGCCCTCTAGCATCTTTATATGCATCTTGATTTTTAAACCAAGTCATTCTACAGAGCATTCAGTGTTGGCTGTGGTACCAAGAGAAAAACAAATCAAGACTATAAGCCACATTCCAGGCTGCTGTTTTCTCTCCATCTACAGGCCATACTTGTATTGTATTTTTTCATACTTGAAACTCATTCTGTTATTTTAATATCAGGGTACAGACTTAAGGGTGCATGTTCCTTCAAGGTGCATAATTACTCTCATTCCGTTTGCTCATATTGCTACAGAATGCTCTGTTTTGGTGCTTTGGGTTCAGCAGGTCCAAGAATCAGTGTGGAAATTTACTTCCTGGAACACAGTCTTACAAGAGTGTTGGGAGATGACTTGGTATTAGATGTTGCTTCTGCTCTTTGTACACAAGACTAAGAGTTACCACACTGGTCTGTTAGGTCCACCTGGGTATCCCTCCTCCCAGAAAATATAAACCCCATGCTATAGGGTGGATACAAGACAGCTCTCTGAAAGCAGGGACCTTCCTACCTATCTGGATTATTTAGCCCTCAAAGAAAAATGGCCTTGGGTATAGATAGTAGCAGGATGGGAAGGGGCCATCTCACCCTAGCGACCATCCCGCCATTCCATACAGAAAGCCCTCTAGAGGCAAAAAAAGAAATAAAGCTTATCTCCAAGGTTACCCTCTTCAGATCATGTGCGATAAATATTCTTGCTCCCTCCCCAAGAGGTAGGTGAAAATACAGGCCAGTTTATCTAGACCCTTCCTACCTGAGGAGGAGAATAGAAAAGTAGATGTCCATGTCATGTAAAATATGTCATCCAAGGGCTGCCCAAACTTCCACTAAATACCGCATCACTAGAAACCTATTTTTAAAAGTAACTCAAGGTAAGGGATGCTTTATGACCCTGAGTTTCTGAGGTCAGAGGTAGCCATTTTTGTCTGCACCTTACTCTGACTTATTTGGAGAAAGAGAACTTGCAGTGGTGACTCTGTTGTAATGGTAAAGGTAACGTGAGAAAATTCAGAAGGATACAGATCCATAATCCTTTGGAAACTGGATGTCTTACTGGGTGCTAGAATGGAAATTTAGGTATTTATTGTCAGATAATGGAATTCATTGTTTTTTCAAAATTGGTGTTGAAATGTCACTGTCCAATGTGTTCACTTATGCAAAAGCTAAATTGAATGAAGCAAAAAGAAAATGGTTTGTATCTTTGTCATACCTTTTGTATTTCTTACAATAAAAATATTGGTAGCAAATAATAATAAAAACAGCAACTTTAAACTGTTTTCTTGGAGATGAATTACTCTCGTGGCTATTTTTCTTTTGATTTTAATGTAAAATGAACATAAGTGCAGTGAGTAATGTTCATTAAACAGCAAGTTTTAGCAGAATGTATTTTAAACTTTTAAAAGATTTGTTTTCAGTCATCTAATGTTTTAAAAAGTAAATAGCTCATTGAGCTTAGAGTTCATTCAACTAATACAGTCACAAATAGTTTAATGACAGGAATACATTCTGAGAAATGTGGTGTTAGGCAATCTTATCATTGTTCAAACATCATAGAGTGTGCTCTCACAAACCTAGATGTTAGAGCCTCCTACACACCTATGCTATATATTATAGCCTGTTGCTCCTAGACTACAAACATGTAACATGTTCCTGTACTGAATACTGTAGGCAATTGGAACACAGTGGTAAGTATTTGTGTATCTAAACATATCTAATCATATAAAAGGTACAATAAAAATACAATATAAAATATAAAAAATGATACATCTGAATAGGGCATTTACCATGAATGGAGCTTGCCGAACTGGAAATTGCTCTGGGTGTGTCCGTGAGTGAATGAGTGAGTGTGTGAGTGAATGTGGAGGCCTAGGACATTACTATACACTACTGTAGACTTTACAAACACCGTACACTTAGGCTACACTAAATTTATTTTTTAAAATGTTTCTTCAATAATAACCTTAGCTTACTGTAACTTTTACTTTATAAATTTTAATCTTTTTAACTTTTTGACTCTTTTGTAATAATGCTTAGCTTAAAACACAAACACGTTGCACAGCTGTACAAAAATACTTTTTTCTTTATATCTTTATTCTATAAGCCTTCTTCTATTTTTGAAGTTTCTAAATTTTTTTTACTTTTTAAACTTTTTTGTTAACTTGTAAGACACAAACACACGCATTGGCCTAGGCCTACACAGGTCAAGATCATCAATATCACTGACTTCCACCTCCACATCTGTTACCACTGGAAGGTCTTCAGAGGCAATAACACCCATGGAGCTGTCATCTACAATAACAGTACCTTCTTCTGGAATACCTACCGAAGGGCGTATGTGAGGCTGTTATACAGTTAACCAAGTAGGAGTACAATCTAAAATAATGATAAAAAGTATAGTATAGTAAATACATAAACCAGTAAGATAGTCATTTATTATGATTATCATTATCATGGGAAACCACTAGAAGGTGAGAAGCACAGAAGTGACATATGATCTGACATGTGTTTGTAAAGTACCTCTCTGGCCACTCCATTGAGAATAGACTTAGGGTAACAGCAGGGTGCCTAGCCAGGAGGCTATTGAAATAAGCCAGATGAAAGACAATGGTGACTTTGATGAAAGTAAAAACAGTGGAGGTGGTGAGAAGTGAGGAGATTATATTTTAAAGGTAAAGCTTATGGTATGTGCTGATAAATTAGATGTGGCATTGAAAGGGAAGAAGCTAGGACATCTCTAAGGTTTTGGACTTCAGCAAGTGGAAAGAGCAAGTTGCCATTTACTGAGAGGAGAAGAATGTAGGAGGAGCTGGCTTTTGGGAAAATATTGAAGGTTGGATTTTGGACATGTTAAGTTTGAGATCGTATTAGACACTGAAGTGGGAATGTTGAATAGGCAGTTAGATACATAAGTCTGGAGTCCAAGTAAGAGGTCTGGATTGGAAATAAAAGTTTTGCATTAGTCAGTGTATTTATGGTATTTAAAGCTAGAGATTGGATGAGATCCCCAAGGAAGACAGTGTGTACAAAAAGAAGAGATCCCAGAACCAAGCTCTAGAGTACCCCAATGTTTATAGCCCAGGAGATGAAGAAGAATATGCAACAAAGAGTAAGTTGACTTCAGGAGGAACACCAAGTAAACATGATGTCTGGAAATCCAAGTGAAAAGAATCTTTTTAGGAGGAGAGAGACATCATTGTGACAAATGCTGCTGATAGGTCAAGGAAAATGAGGCTGAGAAATGGCCACCAATTAAGCAACATGGAGAAGATGAGTGACCTTGAAAATAAATTCTGATTAAGTGGTAGGGGTAGAAGCCTGATTAGATTAGATTCAAGGATGAATTGGTTGGTAAATGGGATGTGAAAAACATTAGATGTGAAGTGAAAGGTAATAAGTATAAAGTAAAAGGTGTGAAATGTGAAGTATGACCTGGTACAATATTGACCCTACACTTTGACAAACTCAACATACTTTCCTAAGATCAAGAACAAGGCAAGGATTTCAGCTTTCACCACTTCTATTCAACATTGTGTTAAGGGTCCCAGCTAATGCAGTAGGTAAGAAAACAAAAAGCATATAGATGGTAAAGAAAGTAAAGTCTTTATTCATAGACAGCATAAGTGTCTATGTAGAAACTCCTAAAGAATTTACAAGAAAAAGCTACTAGAACAAATAAACTTAACAAGGTCATAGGATATAAGGACAGCATAAAAAAATTATATTTCTATATAACTTAAAACTGAAATTGTAAACCCAAAATTTACAATACCAATTACAGTAACATCAAAAAACTAATGTGACAAGCACCACATGTACTCACCAGCAAATTGGTATTAACGGATCAACACCTAAGTGGACATATAGGAATAACATTTGTCAGGTGTTGGACGGATGGGAGGGAGGAGGAGGGGATGGGTACATACAAACACAATGAGAGAGATGTGCAACGTTTGGGGGATGGTCATGCTTGAGGCTCTGCCTCGAGGAGGGAGGGGGGCATTGGCAATATACATAACCGTAATATTTGTACCCCCATAATATGCTGAAATAAAAAAAAAATACTTGTGGTAAAAAAAAAACAAAAACTAATGTGGTCATATTGGACTAGGGTGTGCTCCCAATCTAATGACTGGTATACTTAACTTTTTAAAATTAATTTATTCTTTGTTTTATTTTTAACTGACAAATAATTATATATAACATATTAATATTTACGGAGTACAATATGATGTTTTAATACATGTTTTCATTGTGAAGTGATTAAATCACACTAATTAACAAATTCATTGCTACTCTTTTAGCAATTTTGAAATATACAATGCATGATTATTTACTGTTGTCACCATTCTGTGCAATAGATCACTCAAACTTATTCCTCCTGTCTAACTGAAATTTCGTACTGTTTGGTCAACATCTCACCTTTTCCTCTTTACCCCTCTTTTCCAGCTTCTGGTAACAACCATTCTACTCTCTACTTGTATGAGTTTAGCTTCCACATATAAGTGAGATCATGCAATATATTTGTCTCTCTGTGCCTAGCTTATTTCAGTTAGTGTAAGTCCTCCAGGTTCGTCTATGTTGTCAAAAATACCAGGATTTCCTTCTTTTGTAAGGCTGAATTGTGTATATACACACTACATTTTTTAATCCATTCATGCGATGATAGATACGTAGGTTGTTTCCATCTATTGTGAATAATGCTGCAATGAACATGGGAATGCAGATATTTCTTCAGAATACTGATTTCAGTTTCTTTGGATATATACTCAGAAGTGGGATTGGGATTGCTGGATCATATGGTAATTCTATTTTTAGTTTTCTGAGGAACCTCCACACCACTTCCCCTAATGACTGTATTAATTTATATTCCCATCAACAATACACAAAAGTTCCCTTTTCCCCTCCACCCTTGCCAACACTTGCTACCTTTCAAAATGACTGGTGTACTCATACAAGTCAAGAACACTCGTGGCCACCAGAAGCTGAAGAAAGCAAGGAGAGATTCTTCCCTAAAACCTTCACGGGTAGGACAAATTAGGATAGAAAGCAATAAAAAAAAAAAAAAGAAAGAAAGAAGAAAAAAAAAATTTTTTAAATAAAAAAATAAAAATAAAGCCTTCACAGGGATCATTCTTCCCTAGAACCCTGGGACACCATGATTTTGGACTTCGAGCCTCCAGAACTGTGAAAAAATAAATTTTTGTTGTATAAACTATGCAGTCTGTGGTACGTTGTTGTGGCAGCCCTAGCAAATTAATAAAGCAATTCAAAGGGGAGCGAATAATCTTTTCAACAAATGGTTCTGGAAAAATTGGATATCCACATGGGGAAAAAAAATGAACCTTGACCCTTCCCTCATACAATGAAAAAACAATTCACTCAAAATGGATCTTAGGGTGAAACAATAAAGCTAAACTATAAGATCTGGATAAGAAGGGAATTTTTAGAGAGATGAAAATGTTTGCTATCTTGATGGTAGCCATGGTTACAGAACTGTATATATTTGTCAAAACTCATCAAATGGGTGGATTTTGCAGGTGCGGTGGCCAAGTGGTAAGGCGTCAGTCTTGTAAACTGGTGGATTTTATTATATGTAAACTACACTTCAATAAAGCTGATTTTTAAAAGAAAAATCAAAGATGTTCTCTTTCAAGGCTAACAAAAGCCAACTTGAAATAATTGGCCAAGAATGTTTATAGTCTGTGAATCACCTCAACGAGAGTGGAACAAGAGGAAAATTACAGTGAAACTATAACTCATTGATTCAGGTGAAGCTCTCATGAACCTCAGAAACTTTCCTTTCTGACTCATTTTACTTGGTAACTTCCACTGCCTTCAACCACTAATAGCACTTAACCTGGGTTTACAAAAGGAAAATTATTAATAATTAAAGTGAATGACTACTTGATTTTCATGATTCAAATTCTTTTTGAATGTCCACCCTCTAGACTCAATAATAGTATTATAAGTAATGACCAGTGAGAGTTTATTGTGTAAACTTTTCAGAAATTTTCCTGGACATATTTAAGCATATATA
This sequence comes from Cheirogaleus medius, assembly GCA_008086735.1. Taxonomy (NCBI): domain Eukaryota; kingdom Metazoa; phylum Chordata; class Mammalia; order Primates; family Cheirogaleidae; genus Cheirogaleus; species Cheirogaleus medius. The sequence goes on from VBSM01002217.1 coordinate 44,784,996, forward strand.
TGTAATATGTTGAACCTTATAAAATTGCCATTCTCATAGGTTAGAAATTGCCAAATATTGGCAACTTGATATGGCTCAACCAATATATCCTCTCATTTATGCACATGCTACCATACTCTATATACTCATACTCTTTATAATTCTCTATTTCTCTTCATAATATATAATGGCCATTTTTCCGTATCAATACATACAGCTCTACATCACTTTCTAAATACCTGCATAATTTGCCATTGCATGGAAGTACCACACTTTATTTAACCAATTCCCTTGTGATGGATATTTAACTTGTTTGTCTTTTGTTCTCTTGGTTAATATAGCTGAATAATCACAATGGCTGTTGTCTTCAAACATGAAAGCTTCAAGCTTCAATCTCCAGTCTACTGATATTTCTACTGAAACAACAGACACTTGGGTTTGTGGATTAGGTTTCTGTGTCTCTCTCCATTGTTGAAATTATCAAATATCCACACAACAATGAAAAGGATAGGAAAATCAACTACATAATTAAATTTGGATGTAGACTCAAGTTCATCAAAGTCTTTCTAATGTTAAAGATGCCATTGAGTTGTAATCTTTGTTATTCAAGTTAAAAATCCCTGCCACAGATAATTATAATTATTATTATTAGACTGTTCCTATTTATAGCTTTGCCTTTTATCAATGCTGTTACTTCCCTGCATAAAAAGCTCTGCCCTGACTGGCAGGGCTCGATGGCTCACACCTGTAATCCTAGCACTCTGGGAGGCTGAGGCGGGTGGATCGCTCAAGGTCAGGAGTTCAAAACCAGCCTGAGCAAGATCGAGACCCCGTCCCTACTTAAAATAGAAATAAATTAATTGGCCAACTAAAAATATAAAGAAAAAATTAGCTGGACATGGTGGTGCATGCCTGTAGTCCCAGCTACTCGGGAGGCTGAGGCAGAAGGATCACTTGAGCCTAGGAGTTTGAGGTTGCTGTGACTTAGGCTGACGCCATGGCACTCTAGCAGCCCGGGCAACAAAGTGAGACTCTGTCTAAAAAAAAATAGCTCTGCCCCATTCATGACAACATGGATGAATCTGGAAGACATTGTGCTATTGTGCTAAGTGAAATAAGTCAGCCACCGATATGGCATGATCTCACGTGTAGAATCTTAAAAAGTTGAACTCATAGAAGTAGAGAGTAAAATGATGGTTATCAAAGGCTGGGGGTGTGGGGAGGGAGGTAATGGAGAGGTGTTGATCAAAGAGTGCAAAATTTCAGATAGACAGGAAGAGTAACTTTTGAGATCTATTGCACACCAAAGTAACTATGTTCAATAATAATGTATTACATATTTAAAAATAACTAAGTAAATTTCAAACATTTCACCATAAAAAATGATAGGTAAGCAAGGCAATGGATATGTTAATTGGCTTGATTTAATCATTCCACATTGTATACCTATATCAAAACATCACACTGTACCTCATAAATGTATACACTTTTGATTTATCAATTAAAAAATAATATTAACTTTTATAAGTGTTTTAAATGAAAGCCTGCAGAATAAAATAAAACTTCTCTTGACATTCAAAGTCCTTTGCCTCCAACCCCAATGTAACTTTCCAGCCTTTGTTCCCCTCTACCACAAAAGTTCTATACTGTCATTCCTTTTACTCAGGATGTTCCCTCTGTTAGGAATGTCCTTCCCTCTTAGCTCCTCTGTGGGAAATCTGCCCAGGGTCACAGTCCACCTGAGATGCCACTTCTCAATCCTCCCTCTCCACGCCCCCACCAAAGGCAGTGCGCTGTTGTAGGGAAAGCACATGCTTTCATAGTATTTTTGTATGTGGTTTTAAAAAATCCAGTTATATACAATGTAAAATGAGAAAGACAGGGTGGGTGACAGAGATTGGGAAAGATGATTTTAAAGCATTTTCTTGTGTGTAAGGAGTGTGAGTCCCATTTTGCCATTTTCCAAGAGTCCAGAAAAGATCCTAATGGATTTTCCATTACTTCCTAACACCGTGCTGAGATGAGCCCAGAGGGGTCGCTTTATCCAGGTTTATAATGTGTCCATCTCTGGAGCCCTGCTCATTTTCCTTGAAGTCTCAGTACTGTACTAACAATATTATGGCATGGCATGCAGTAAAGTTGGCCTTCTGTATATTTCTCTCGCGCGCGAGTTTATACACAGGCCCCTTGAAGGAAGGGATTTGTTCTAATCGTCTTTGTGTCCTGCCTCAACTCCAGCTTCCAGTTACTCAGTTAGTGAAAGCTGCACAAAACAGATGTTCACAAAATTAGTGTGTTGAACTCAAAGGGTGATTTCATTAGCAATGTCTACGACAGCGCCGTCTTTCTCCCCGACCAGCTGACGGGCTCTGTGCGAATCCACCGCTCCTGGTCCTCAGTTTATCCCTACCACTTGCGCACAATAAGCGTGGGAATAACATTTGTGTCCCCTAGAATGAACACTTCAACACATCAAGAATAGAAGAAAGCAGAACAATGCAAGGGCAAACGGAAGCGAGGGGCCTTGGTGAGGCTGTGTACGGAGAAGTGCGGGGTCCGCGGGGTCCCCGGGCGAGTGATAGAGAACAGGAATCCCTCAGGCGATCCCTGGGAACCGTGGGTGGCGGCCGGCGCCGGTCTCTCCTCCGCGGCGGTAGGGGGCGCTGTGGACTGGCGGGGCCGTCGGGGCCGCGCGGCGCCGCTCTCTGGGCGGAGCGGGGAGGCGGCAGACCGACCTGCGGCGGGCCTGTTTCGGCCGCTTCTCCGGCCTGGGGTCCCTCGGCGTCGGTTTGCTCAGTCGTGCACCATGGGGAAGCGCGACAATCGGGTGGTGAGTACTCGGCGGGGAAAACAATGGAGTGGCGTGGGGCTCGGCGGCAGGAGAGCGGGACCCGTCGTTCTTCCCGGCCCGGCCGGAGGGCCAGCGGCGTCCCTCGGACCTAGGGCCCGAAGACCCAGCACCCTCCACCGGTCCCAGATGCGCGTGCGCCACGCACGCAGTTGGCGCTTTCGGGTCCCCAGCTATCTCTCCCGCCCTCCTGGTTCCTCTTCCCCCGTCCCGCCGCTCGCTCTGGCAGTTGCTCCCTGGCCCCCCTTCCCTCCAGCACCCGGGCCGGCAGAGCCCAATTCTTAGAACCATAAGGGCTCAGAAGAAATCTGTCTACCCTGAAAACAACTCCAAAGTCTAAGGCTCCGGGACTCACCCCCTCCTCGTGGTCGCCCTCCCCGGGTGGGTTCCCCTCTCCTCTTGCGCACCCGAGTGGAATGGAGGTGCTGAGGCTTCGACTCAGCCCTTGCTTCGGGGGCCCAGCAGTGCGCCATGTTTTCTAGCGGCAGGTGGGCTCTCATTTGAGAACCCGGCTCACAGCATTTGCCTTCTTGTGTCCAGTGCCCAGTAGTACTGCCTGGCACCCACTAGACCCTGCGGAGGAATGAATGGTGTGAAAATAGTTAGCTTTGGAGTCCGGCACAGACTGGAGTGTCAGTCTTGGTCCCTCGGAAGTTAGGTGACCTAGGACAAGTTACTTTTCTTCTCTGGGCTTCAGTTTCTTCCTTTATAAAAGGAAATTCTTATCATCCACAACCATGCAGAATAGTTGAAACCGCAAAAGGCAAGATGCATGAGCAGTTGTTTGGCATGAAAATTATTACGCTAGTAAATAAGATTGAAAAGAGAAGGTACTTTTGACAGGTGAAGACGGGAGGAAAGCATTCCACATCACTGGGGAACAGTAGTGGAAGTGTTTTGAAAAGCCCAGGTAATGCATCAGATTGTATGGACGATAAAAGAAGAGAATAGCAATAAGATTAGGTTGCAGCCTGATAGTTCCTGGGCTTATCTATGACAGTGTTAACCATTGAACACCAAAATGAGAAAAATGCACTTAAAGCTAACATACTACATTTAATGAACTAGATTTTTTATTCAACAATTACTTGAGGGTGTACAGGTGCATTAAAAGAGCCTTTTATGAAATGATGGCATTTTCCATTTTAAAAATGTAGTTTTGTATAGTCTTTATAATCAAAAATGTCCTGGGACCACTGTGGTAGTGAATCTTGATTATAAAGTTAAGGAATGTTCTTTTCTCCTGGCTGCCAGTAAGACCTTGTGGTATCTTGATTGTCAAATAGTTGAAATGATGTTATGCAGGAACATCCTTAGGTTTGGGGTGTTAGGGTGTTTGGCCTCTTTTAATGCCCTTGGGCCTCGAATGTTTAGAAATCGCCTGATTTGGGGTGCAGTTTTATACTGAGGCCTAAATTGTTCATTTTACTGGAAAAGAAAGTCTGGGTTTACATATCCCTTTAAAACATTTGAGAAACTTGCTGAGTTAGCTTCATTTGCTAGAGCATTGTGATAACCTTGCTCTGCTTACTACTTTTGTTATGCTTTCATGGCACAAAGTGTTCTGGTAACATTTTGTTTGCACTTCAAAGATTGTGGGAGATTAAAAGGTAAAAGACACAGTTTGTCTAATTCAGTCTCATTGCATAGAGGAGAGGATGAGATTATTTAAACTGCAACCAAAACTTGGGTTAGCCAACACTCAGTTCTGTACATTGTAATTCTTGATTTTTAAAGACTTAATTTTTTTAGAGCAATTTTAAATTCACAGCAAAATTGAGAGGAAGGTACAGAGATAACCCATATACCTCCTGCCCCCCCCCATGAATAGCCTCCCCATTATCAACATCCCCCACCAGGGTAGTACATTTGTTAGTTTGTAGTACATTTGTTACAATTGGTGAACCAATATTGACACATCATCACCCCACAAAAGCCATAATTTACATTAGAATTCACTCTTAATATACATTCTTGGAACAGGTTTTGTGTTTAATTATGGGTACATAATAGTTGTATATGTTTGTAGGGTGCATGTGATGTTTGGATATAGGCATACAATGTGAATTAATCAAATTAGGGTAATTGGGGTATCCATCACTTGGAGTAGTTATCATTTCTTTGTGCTAGGAACATTCCAATTTCACTCTTTTAGTTATTTTAAAGTGTACTCTACCTAATTGTTGATTATAGTCACTTTATTGTGCTATCAAATATTTTTCATTCTACCTAATTATACTTTTGCATCATCATCCCCTCCCTTCCCAGCTTTTGGTAACCATCAATTGTTTTTCATACATAGTTCCCACATGAGAGTGAGAACGTGAGATTTATCTTTCTGTGCTTGGCTTATTTCATTTAACAAAATGTCCTCCAGTTCCATCCATGTTGTTGCAAGGGGCAGTATTCCATTCTTTTTTGTGGCTGTATACTATTCCATTGTGTATATGTACCAGTTTCTTTATCCATTCATCCACTGATGGACACTTAGGTTGATTCCAAATCTTTGCTATTGTGAATAGAACTGTAAACATGGGAGTGTGGATATCTTTTCCATATACTGATTTCCCCTCATTTGGATATATATCCAGCAATGAGATTGCTGGGTCATATGGTAATTCTATTTTCAGTTTTTTGAGAAACCTCCATACTGTTCTCCTTAGCAGGGGGTCCCCAACCTATGGTGACTGGTATAATTATTTCATTATATTTTACATTATAATAATAATAGAAATAAAGTACAAAACAAATGTAATGTACTTGAATCGTCCCGAAGCCCCCCTCCCCATCTGTGGAAAAATTGTCTTCCATGAAAATGGTCTGGTGCCAAAAAGGTTGGGGATTGCTGCTATAATGGTTGCACTAATTTACATTCCTACCAACAGTAAAGGAGGGTTCCCCTTTCTCCACATCCTTACCAGCCTTTGTTATTGCCTTTTTTAACCACTTCGGTACCAGCGTCGACTAGAGTCGACAGCCACAGATGAATGCCAGCGTCAACTTTAGCCGACAACCGTGATATGAAGGCGCACAGCCTAGCGTCAACTTTAGTTGACAGCCAAGAGCTCTTATCTCTGCAGTTGCAGTGTGTATGTTCAGCTAATAAGTTACTACGAATCTGTGACCTTTTAACAAGTCCTTAGTAGGAGTTATTATAGTTATTTTCCTAAAGCTGCCTGTAAAGTAAAACAAGCTTTCAGTGCTTTAAAGCTTTCCTCATCACACAAGAGCAAAACGGATTCGCAGCACAAACTATTGTGCGGACTGTGAGTGCCAGCTGTGGGCAAGGTTTCGCGGCTGGTGAGCACGGTACCAAAGTGGTTTTAAATAAAAGCCATTTTAACGGGGGTGAGATGATATCTTATTGTAGTTCTCATTTGTATTTCTCTGATGACTAATGATGTTGAGCATTTCTTCATATATCTGTTGGCCATTTGTATGTCTTTGAGAAACGTCTATTCAGTTCCTTTGCCCATTATTTAAACAGATTATTTGATTTTTTCCCCTATTGAGTTGTTGGCGCTCCTTATTTATATATTCTAGTTATAAGTCCCTTATCAGGTGGGTAGTTTGCAAATATCTTCTCCCATTCTGTGGGTTGTCTCTTCCCTTCGTTGATTGTTTCCTTTGCTGTGCAGAAGCTTTTTAGCTTGATGTGATGCCATTTGTCCAATATTGCTTTGGTTGCCTGTGCTTTGAGGGTATTACTCAAGAAATCATTGCACAGACTAATGTCCTAAAGCATTTCCCAAGTGTTTTCCTTTAGTAGTTTCATAGTTTCAGGTCTTAGATTTAAGTCTTTAATTCATATTGATTTGATTTTTGTATATGGCAAGAGATAAGGGTCTAGTTTCATTCTTCTGCATATGGATATCCAGTTTTCCCAGCATCATTTACTGAAGAGACTGTCCTTTCCCCACTGTATGTGCTTGGTACCTTTGTCAAAGGTAAGTTCACTATAGATGTGTGGATTTATTTCTGGGTTTTCTCTATTCAGAACAGTTTGTTTTTTTTTTTTTT
>VBSM01002217.1:44791942-44804184 GCA_008086735.1 Cheirogaleus medius
ACAAAAAAAAAAAAATTAGAATGAAAAGTTGCCATTGTTATATTTGTGAATTTTTACATAAGGACAATTCAACTCTCTGAATTGGTGTAACAGTACTGGGATTGAATTTTTCTCATTTTGTTTGCCTTTTTCATTAATGTAATGTTTGTGCATAATTATTTTTGTTTGTTTTCTCTTACAAAGGTAATGTTATTTAAAAATTTTTCTTCAGTGTATGAATGATGAATGTGGATGTCTACCTTCATATTTTGCTGCACATGCATCCAGATTTTTAAATTTCTATAGTTATTTATTAAAATGGTTCTTTTATTTTTTGGCAACTTGCCTTTGGTTTTTACTTGAGAAAAGATCTGCCTCATTCATTTTAATGGCTACTTAGTATTTCATTTTGGGGGTTATAACTTAAATATCTTGAAATGAATCCCAATTTGATGGCTATTTGGATGTTTTCAGTTTTTGCTATTTTAGTAATTTAGTCCTGAACATCTGTGTGAATATTTGCACCCTTTGGAAATAATTTTTACAAATTTAAACTTTTACACTGCCATTAGGTACTACTAAAATTATGACATGATTCCAAGGAAATCAGAAGGTGATAGATATTGTTTAAAAAAACCAAAAAACAAAAAACCCGAGACCAGTTAAATTTAACAGTTTATCTGAGCAAGAAAAAGATTTATAACAGGAAAAACAGGAAATGATGTACAGAGATTACCTGATTGGTGCAGTTTCATGTTTGCCTGATGTGGGCATCATTTGGCAGCCTTTAGCTTGGAATTGGCTGAGGGTTTGGCTGCTATGATTGGCTGAGACTCAGTTGCTGAGACTCAGTTGGTTAAGAGGGCATAGTCTTAGGTTACAGCTCACTCACATATCAAGCTACATTGCAGTTCACTATATATGGAGACTGCTTTCAGCCAAACAATTCAGTTTACAGTTTAACAATATGAATAATGCTCCTGTTTTACAAATGGTGAACTTAGCCTGTATGTTGTACTTACTTCCAATTTTTAGGATTGACAGTATTGTTAGTTGGGTTAATAGTTCCTCTATTTCTGCTTTCATTGTTTGTCATACTTCCACACCCACTGATTGAAATGCTCAGCAAAGATGGTTGAATGAAATATTTGAAGGCATAACAGTTTATAAAAAAAAAAATAGAACAATATGCCTCTGTCTCTAACATTGTATTTGACATGTACATCTTGCCCAGATTCTATAAACAGCCATGACATTAGGGGCTCTAGCATTTGTTCCTGCTTGTAGAAAATTATATCAAAGGTTTGTCTTTTTCATTTCAAGTAATTATAATTAGGCTGTGTGCATTGAATGGAAATAGTTCTAAGCATGTGTTATTTATGCTAGTTTTATATTGTTTGCTCTGCCAGAGAAATCTTGAAGTACATAACATTTATTTGTTATGAAGTTGGGAAACGATCATTTTTGCAGATTTTGTTAAATAAAATGCAAGAAATACATTGTTTCCTTTTACTTCTTTTAGAATGTTACATGTTAGGTGTAAGGTCTTAAAATCAACCTTGATAGTAGTCATTTTCAATGAAAATTCTTTTTGTTTAAAAAGTAGAAGAGTTTTATACATGCTTGTTGCCTTGAATTTGGGAAAACTCAATATGGGGATCAAGAGGTTGAGACTGAATTAAAAGCCAGATTTTAAAGAGAATTTTAAGAAAACAGCACGTGGGCCAGGCGTGATAGCTCATTCCTGTAATCCCAGCACTTTGAGAGACCAAGATAGGAGGGTGGCTTGAGACCATGAGTTCAAGACCAGTCTAGGCAACACAGTGAAACCCTGTCTGTACAAAAAATTAAAAAATAAAAATTAGCTGGGCATGGTGATGCATACCTGTAGTCCCACGCTACTCTGAAGGGTAAGGCAGATTGCTTGATCCAAGGAATTCAAGGTTGCACTGAGCTGTGATTGTGCCACTGCACTCCAGCCTGGGCAGCAGAGTGAGACTCTGTCTCTAAAAAAAAAAAAAAAAAAGAAAAAATCTCTTTAGTAGACACTAAAATTAACAAAGAAGACTTTATCTCAGTGTTTTTGAAAAAATCTTTAAAATGTGTTTTTCTGCTATAGTAAATTTAGATACAGAACATAATTTTTCACAGATGTTTTTTATTGAGCTAAAATATACATAACAAAATTTACCATTTTAAAGTGTATAGTTCAGTGGCATTAAGTTTATTCATAGTGTTGTGCAACCATCACCATTGTCCATTTAAGTCATCTCAAATAAGAGACTCTGTAAACAGTAAATACCAATTTCCACTTCTCCCCAGTCCCTAGTAGCCTCTATTCTAATTTCTCTATCCATGAATTTGCTTTTACTAGGTATCTTATTATATAGGTGGAATCATATATTTGTCCTCGTGTGTTTGGCTTATTTCACTTAGCATGTTTTCAAGGCTCCTCCAGGTTGTAGTATGTTTCAGATCTCATTCCTTTTTAAGGCTGAATAATATTCCATTGTGCATATGTACACTACATTTTGATTATCTGTTCATCTGTAGATGGACATTCGCATTAGTTTCACCTTTTGGCTGTTGTGAATAATGCTGCTATGAACATTTGTGAGCAAGTAGCTGTTTGAATTCCTGTTTGCAGTTCTTTTGGGTGCATACGTAGAAGTGGAATTGCTGGATCATGTAGTAATTCTACGTTTAACTTTTTGAACAGCTGTTTTCCACAGCGGCCATACCATTTTACATTCCAACCAGCAGTGTGCAAGGGTTCTAATTTCTCCATATCCTCACCAACCCCTGTGATTTGTGATTTGGGGTTTTTTATATAATAGCCATCCTAATGAGGGTGAGATGGCATCTCTTCGTGATTTTGGTTTGTATTTCCCTAATGACTAGTGATGTTAAACATTTTTTCATGTGCTTATTGGCCATTTACTATATACCTTCTTTGGAGAAATGTCTGTTCAAGTCCTTTGCCCATTTTTCAGTTGGGTTATTTGGGTTTTTTTGTTGTTGAGTTGTAGAGCTCTTTATACATTCTGGATATTAATCTCTTATCAGATATATGATTTGCAAATATTTTTTCCCATTCTGTGAATTGTTTTTTCACTCTTTTGATATTATGGACAAACCTTTTTAATTTTGATAAAGTTCTATTTTTTCTTGCCTGGGTATAGTTTAATTTTTTTTTATTTTTTAAAATGTATTTATTTTTTTAAAGACAGGGTCTCAATCTTTCACCTAGGCTTGGAGTACACTGGTGTGATCTAGATCACTATAACCTTGAATTCCAGGGCTCAAGCAATCCTCCTGCCTCTGCCTCCCAATTAGCTAGACTATAGATGCATACCACGTCTGGCTAATTTTTAAATTTTTTTGTGGAGACAGGATCTCACTGTGTTGCCCAGGCTGGTGTTGAACTTCTAGGCTCAAGCAATCCTCCTACCTTGGCCTCCTGAAGTACTGGGATTACAACATAAGCCACCATGCCCAGCCTAATTTAAATTTTAGATGTTAATAATTTTTGAATAAAATTGCCCTCAGTATGGCACAGTATTTCCTGGGATAGAAGATGCAGTGGAATTAGCAATGAATTTAGAATTAAATCTTTTTTTAACTTTTTTGAAATTAAGTTTCTTAATTTGCCAATAAGCATAGTGTTATCACCATTAAAGGGTTATTGTGCGTTAGGACACAGTACTATAAAGTCATCATTAGGTGAGAGATATCATTATTATTTCATCAAATCCCTGGGGAAAAAAACACATTTTCTATGAAATAGTGATATTTCTTATCTCCCAAACTTTCAAGGATTAATGGAGGGTTAAATTTATTTTTTTGTAATGAAAAGTTGGTTAGTCAAATTATTCATGCATTTATAACAAAAATTACTTGAAGAGTAAGTGAGCTTTTGCATTTTTAATGCTTATTTTAATGGAATTAATTTTTGTTTTTTTCTTCAAGGCCTATATGAACCCAATAGCAATGGCCAGATCAAGGGGTCCAGTCCAGTCTTCAGGCCCAACGATCCAGGATTATCTGAATCGACCAAGGCCTACCTGGTATTTTTGAAACAGTTTACCTATTTATAAGCTTTTTTATAAACTTTTTAAAGTTTATTCTTAAAACTTTTATTGATTGCCAAGTAATTGCCAGATAACTTGTAATATTTGATATGTGCTTTCTTTTGAATATATCAAACACATGTACAACTGTAAAACAAACATTTGAGAACCCACCAACCAATGTAGCTAAAGCACTGCCAGGTAACCATTTCATACCAGTCTCTTCTCTATCCCCTAAAAGACTTTAACCTTGCATTGTTCTCCAGGTGTCCTCAAACTACGGCCCACGGGCCACATGCAGGTGTTTTTGCCCGTTTGTTTTTTTACTTCAAAATAAGATATGTGCAGTGTGCATAGGAATTTGTTCATAGTTTTTTTTAAACTATAGTCCAGCCCTCCAATGGTCTGAGGGACAGTGAACTGGCCCCCTGTTTAAAAAGTTTGAGGACCCCTGTAAGCTATTTAAAATAATGGGTTTGAATAATCTTGCCCTTCATTGAGGTATAACCAAGTGTTAGGAACAAAAATGTTGTTTCTAGTTTTATCTACTGGATTTTCAATGAATTAGAAAAACTCACTGAGTGCCTCTGATTACTTATAAATAAAGCATCATAGCATGGGCGTTATTATTTTTTAGTATGTCTTCCTTATTATTAATACCATACTCCTAAGATGACATATGACAAGCTTCATAGCTGTTAGCTTCAGAATCCTTCTAACTGCCCCTGAAAGCTGGGCAACTGTGGTTGAAAGGTATACTTATATATAATAGGGACTCCTTCCTTTGAGTTGAGTAGGAAGTAAGCCTTGTCCACTGGTGTGCATGAGCGCTGTTGTTAACCATTGCAGCATACCAGAGAATAAATTATTCCAAACAAAGTAAATTTTATCTTTAAAATGGGGAGAGGGAATGAACTTTACAGGGAAATGCCCAAGCAAGTATATTACATGTGTGTCAGATGTCTTCAAAACAGCCCTCAGTTTGGATACTTCATAGAAGAACTCACAGGCGTCTCAGCAGATAGTCATACTCATGGTAAGATTTATTACAGTGAAAGGATACCAAGCACAATCAGCAAAGGGAAAAGGCACATGAAGCAAATTCCAGGGGAGACCAGGCTCAGGCTTCAAAGGGTCCTTTCCTAGTGGAATCACATAAGATGTACTTAATTCCCTTACTTAGGAGTAATAACACATGTGAGATATTGCCAACCAATGGAAGCTCATTAGAGACTTAGTGCCCAGGGGTTTTATTGAGGGCTGATCAGCCTCTGTTTGTCATGTACCCAAATTCCAGATTCCGGGAAGGAAAGCAGGTATTTAGCCTAAACTGCATTATTTATACAGCTTGGGCACAGTGAGCTGCTCTGATCAGGAATGGTAAGAAACCTCCAAAATCCAAGTTCCCAGATGCCCACCTCCGGCTTATCTTGTGAGTAGGCCTTTCTAAGAATAAGCAGTGAGGTGTGCTATATCAGCTAGTCTCTGCACATGTCAGGTTTATTATAAAATGAATGATTGAATAATGGAATATAATAATTCTGTCAGATAGACCTTAGCTCACTCTAACAGTGAAACTACCAGCTTTATGACCTAAAGTGAGGTTACATACTATCTTTTCTCATAGGGTTGTTGTGAGGATTAAATGGAAATTTATTTAAAATGGTGGCTGTTGTAAGCTCTCAGATGTTTGATGTATTAGCTGTTATAATCCATGTTTAGAAGAGGAGTGATTAATGTTGTCTAAGAGGCTTCATTATGATCATTTATTTATATGGATATGAACAAAGAAATTTGAAATGTATCAACATTGGAATGGAGATCTGTGAGAATGTTAAGAAAAGTTTATTTATGAAATTTATTTGCCTTATTTGTAAGCATGCGTCTAATTTGAATTGCTTGAAACTTTATTTGTATATTCTACTTTTTAAGGGAAGAAGTGAAAGAGCAACTAGAGAAGAAAAAGAAAGGTTCCAAGGCTTTGGCTGAATTTGAAGAAAAAATGAATGAGGTTTGTAAAAAGTACCTTTTAAAAAAAATTGACTAATCTTTTTTCTTATAATAAAAATGAAATCATCTTATGTTTCATTTTTTAATAAACCAAGAGTTTGGTTAAGGGGCTCTGTATTTTAGAAGTATTATTGTTATATTGAATACAGGTTTGTATGTAAATGTATGCTTTCTTTAAAAAATAGAGAATAACCATCTTATTTAAATCATCTAAGTTATTTTAAATTCTTACCCTGTGCTCCCCACTTACCCTGGGATTTCCATAGTGATGTTTGCTTCTTCTTGTTATTTTCAATACTTGCTGTTACTAGTTTGTTATAAAAGATACAACTCAGGCCAGGTGCAGTGGCTCACGCCTATAATCATAGCACTCTGGGAGGCTGAGGCAGGAGGATCACTTGAGTTCAGGAGTTCGAGACCATCCTGAGCAAGAGGGAGACCCCATCTCTACTAAAAATAGAAAAATGAGCTGAGCATCATGGTGCATGCCTGTATTCCCAGCTAGTCAGGAGGCTGAAGCAAGAGAATCACTTGAGCCCAGGAGTTTGAGGTTGCAGTGAGCTACACAGCACAAAGTATGGGGGAACAAGCATGGAGCTCCTTTTCTATACCCTCTCCAGGGCTGCCAGCTTCACAGCACTGGGAAGTGTTTACCAACCCAGAACCTCTGATGTTTGCTTGTTTTGATTATAAACATATATATAGTATTTCAACCACAGTGTAGACTAATTGAACTTTTACTGGCTGGAAAGAGAATCTAACCATCTTTGTTGAAAAGAAAAAAAGTCTTAGTCTCAGGAATAATCCCTACTCCTCCTCTCAGTATACAGTGGAGAACTTCTAGTCTTTAATATCCTCTTTGAAGAGAGCTCTCCTTAGGTGATAGGGTGAAGGATTAGCACGTGGATATCTTTTGACTGTAATTAAAAGCTGAGATAGGTGAGAGGAATTAAAGGATAGAGGGAAGGAAGCAGTGGTTGTTTCTCTATACTAGGTGTATTAGAAGGGGATAGATAGCCTCTGATGGTGTTTATAACCTTTTTGCAGAACTGGAAGAAAGAACTAGAAAAACACAGGGAGAAATTGTTAAGTGGAAGTGAGAGCTCATCCAAAAAAAGACAGGTAATACCATTTTTAGTTTATTGCTATTCTTAATCTCATAGTTAGACTTTTGTAATAATGCTATATACTGCTATTAAGAGATACATTTGAAAACTCACATCAACTTGTTCGGATTTATATTTTTATTTGTTTTCATTTAGAGAAAGAAAAAAGAAAAGAAGAAATCCGGTAGGGTGAGCAAAAGTTTTCCATTTTTCTAAATGTTATAATTAAAAGCCTACAAAAAAGTAAGAGCAATTAATTTATTTAACCTGTACAGTTAAGATAACTTAAAACTCTGAACGAGTCAAGGAACCTGAAGGTCCTTTGGTTGTGATGGGTGGTTTTGTTCTGTCGGTGATAAGAAAGTGTCACCCTCCTTATAACCTAGTAACTTTTCTGTTGCTATTTAAAGAGGAAGATTGATGACTATTATTACCACCTATGCTGTCACTTTGTAGAGCTTTTATGTGGTGGGGGGGCAAGTGTGACATTTTACATTTTAATGTTTATGTCTTATGAATATGGTGTCTGTTTCTCAGACAGTAGATATTAATTTCACTAAGTATTTAAGAGACTTAGTAAAAGAAAAAAATTCCTGCATCTCACAAGCTTTAATTGTTTTGTGCTTGGTCAAGTATTCATCTTCTTCATCAAGCTCTGATTCTTCCAGCAGTTCTGAAGATTCTGAAGATGAGGTAAGATTTGCTTATAATGGTTTGTGAAGTAATATCTCTAATTTCCTTCATGTCAAAAGGAAACCCATTGTGAACTATCTGTTAGAAATGTTTACTTCGAGGTTTTGATTAATTATTCATAACTTAGAGCACTGACATGAATAAATAACTAGATATTTAAGTATTGGTATATAGTACATTTTTTAGATTTTTAAATTTGTTCATTTAAAAATATCAGAAGAAACATTTGAAAATTTAAAATGTTATTTGACTAGATGCTAGGGATTGCATGTGATTCAAATCACTTGACTTTTTTTATAAAATAGAAAAGTGATATGTTACAGTTTAAATATTAATTATTAAGGAAAACATATATATTTACAAGGTAGTCCTTTCATTCAGTTTTGTTCATTGATAAAAGTTGGATATTAATAAAATGCACAAATTATATTTTTGAAACAGAAAGCCAATTGTTTGTAAAAATGTTTTATGTAGGATAAGAAACAAGGAAAACGGAGAAAGAAAAAGAAGAACCGTTCACATAAATCTTCTGAAAGCTCCACGTCAGAAACTGAATCAGACAGTAAGGTAAAATTATTTAAATTATTAACATTTTGGATAGCAAAGACATTTAAGTTGTTTTAGTTCTTCCTGTTTTAAGTTGTTCTCAATTTAGAAATGAAATGCAGTCTTATTTTTGTAATTTGATGTTCTGTGCCACTTAATTGATGTGCTTAATAATTTTTTACATGTGATATTTGATAATTCTCCCAAGACTTTCGTATATATGTCTCCATATCTCCACATGTTCATGACAACTACCATTATTTTCCCCATTTTCATAAAGAGGTTATAGTTCAGAGAAAAAACATTATGCTTAAGCTAGTATTAGATTTGGAGGTTGAATTTATTTATATCTTGTAATGTCTAGCCCAGTGTCCTTTTTATTGTACTGTACCTAAATTAGTTCTGTATTAACCAGAATTGTCAGACACATTTGGCTCTCAAACTTCAGTGATCATAAAAAAAGGCATGCAGTTCTTGATAAAAATTTGATTTCTGGGCCCTCTCTCCAGAGTCTGATTTAGTCAGTGTGATCAGGCTCAGAAGTCTACATTTTCAACAGATGCCCCATGTGATTCTGATACATGGGTGTCTGTGGACCACAATTTGACAAACATTGTACTAGAGTCTCAGGAAACCAAAGCAGCTATCTGGATTTTATAGCAGATATCTACTGGCCCCATTGAGATATCTTCTGGCAAAATATTTGGTGTTTAGAAAGTACTCAGTAGATGTTGGTTTCCCTTTGTTTTTTAAAGCAGAAGAGCCAGTCTCATAATAATGATAGCTAACATTTATTGAGGGCCTACTATGTGTTAGGCACTATTCTAAGCACTTGATGTATTAAATTGTTTAACCTCAAAAACCCTAGAAAGTAGTTATTTGTTAATCCATAAGGAAACTGAGGCTTGGGGAGATTAATAGCTACAACTAAGGGATTCAAAAGCAGAAATTGTCACATTCCCACCTGATGCAGAGTAGAGAAATCAGATTGGTGGATGTCTGAGCACAGTGTGAATTAGAACTCCAGTGCATGTGACCATCACAGGCAAAGATAGGCAATGGCATAAAGTCCTATTTTAAGATAAAACCATGACAGTATTACAGATATCTATCTTTTTAGGAGTACATAAATTTGATATACAGCCAGATAAATGAAGAAGCTTGTTTGCTTACAAAGGAATAGATATATAGCATACATTTCTCTTAACATTTTCAGAATAATATGCTGCGGTTGGAGTAACCTTTTTTAAGTTATAGAACAAATCACTTTTTTGGTATTTTTGTTCTTGTTCTATAATGCTGTATCCTTTACATTTAAAATTTATGTATACGTATGTTTGTTTAGGATAGTTTAAAAAAGAAAAAGAAGTCAAAGGATGCAACTGAGAAAGAAAAGGTAACCATACTTTTACATTGTCTTAAGATAGTCCGTCATGTAATACTTAATTGACTTAAAGAAATTAACAATAATATGTACCCTTTTAACTTGAGATTTATTTCTTTTGCTTTTATGGATTGCATGTTGATTTAAGGACATTTTTAATTGGGATTCATTGAAGGTAAAAGATCAGAAGAGTATTGTGTGGAGAGTTTGAATTTGTGTAGATTAATGGATTCTCTCAAATTAAAAATACAAAATAATGGAGATTGTACATTTCCTTTGTTTTCTCAAGTCATTTTAAAGAAGGCCCTTTTGGCTGATAACAAGAATCTATCTAGAACTTAAAAAAATCAACAAGAAAAAATCAACCCCATCAATAAATGGGCAAAGGAAATGAACAGAAACTTTTCAAAATAAGACAGAATAATGGCCAGCAAACATTTTAAAAAATGCTCAACATCTCTAATCATCAGAGAAATACAAATCAAAACCACAATGAAATATCACCTAACCCCAATGAGTTTGGCCTCTATCAAAAAATCCCAAAACAACAAATGCTGGCAAGGATATGGAGAGACAGGAACACTCTTACACTGCTGATGGGACTGCAAATTAGTGCAACCTCTGTGGAAAAGAATTTGGAGATACCTCAAAGAGCTAAAAATAGAAATACCATTCAATCCAGCAAGAGCACTATTAGGCATCTACCCAAAAGAGCAAAAGACATTCTATAATAAAGACATCTGCACCCAAATGTTTATGGCAGCACAATTCACTATTGCAAAGATGTGGAAACAACCCAAGTGCCTGTCAGTTCATGAGTGGATATTAAAATTTGGTATATGTATACAATGGAATATTACTCAATAATAAGGACTGGTAGTGATCTAGCACTTATATTTCCCTTGATAGAACTGGAGCCCATTATCCGAAGTGAGGTATCACAAGATCAGAAGAATAGGATCCACATGTACTCGTCATCAAATTGGCACTGACTGATCAACACTAAGGTGCTCACATGGCAGTAATGTTCTCCAGGGATTAGGGAATTGGGCGGGGGTGTAAACTCCCACTAATGGATGCAGTGAGCATTGTAGAGGGGAAGGGCATGCCTTTAATCCTCGCTTGGGTGAGGCAAAGACATAAAATGTAACCAAAATGTTTGTACCCTCATAATATCCTGAAATAAAAATAAAAAATAAAGGGCAAAGTTAAGTCATCAGTAATTGTTCCTACAAATTATCTGCTCTGCATGAACTGGGAAAAAATAGAGGAGATTCTGCAGTTAAGTAATTTTTTGTTTTAGTAACTCCTTTTTGGACATGATTTTGGTAATGATACAGTCTTAACAGTTTAATGATTTTAATACTTTTTCAGAAAAACTTCAAATATAGAGTAATTTTATGTATGTATCATTCAACTATGATGCATCATTGTTGAATGAAATCCTGCTCAATGTTGTTTTTTTTTTGTTTTTTTTTTTTTTTGAGACAGAGTCTCACTCTGTTGCCCAGGCTAGAGTGAGTGCCGTGGCGTCAGCCTAGCTCACAGCAACCCCAAACTCCTGGCTCAAGCAATCCTTCTGCCTCAGCCTCCCGAGTAGCTGGGACTACAGGCATGCGCCACCATGCCCGGCTAATTTTTTCTATATATTTTTAGTTGGCCAATTAATTTATTTCTATTTTTAGTAGAGACGGGGTCTCACTCTTGATCAGGCTGGTTTTGAATTCCTGACCTTGAGCGATCCGCCCACCTCGGCCTCCCAGAGTGCTAGGATTACAGGCGTGAGCCACCGCGCCTGGCCTCAATGTTTTATTACACAACGTAATGCGTAAATTTCCCCTATGAAAACATGTGTGTTCTTGACTTTAAAGTTATCTGTTTTTAATAAGATACCTGTGCTATATAAGTATATATTATGTTAGAATAAAAGCTGTATATTATAAAAAAATATATTATACCTGAAAAAATTTTAAAAACGCCCTTTAAAGAACATAGACTTCTGTTTCTAATTGAGTATGCTATAGGTAAATGTTAAAAAATCTTTTTACTATTGTAAGTAGATGTTTTATCTTCACTTATGACTTATCTGTAGTTAATGCAGAATTTAACCCTACCTCCATTTCTGGTTTACATTTTAAATTATATTTTCTGGTTAGTAAAAATAAACACCTAAAGAAAGCAATTACTCATGAAAGAAAACTACAGACCAGTGTTACTATATTTTACTCAGTCTTTTTTAAATCATTATATAATTTTTTAAAAATTGAAGCGAAGTTCACATAAAGTACTATTGACCACTTTAAAATTATAGTTCATTGGTAGTTAGTGGTATTTACAGTATTGTGCAACCACCACCTCTCTCTAGTTTCAGAACTTTTTCATCACCCCATAAAAACACCCCATACCTGGCCGGGCGCGGTGGCTCACGCCTGTAATCCTAGCACTCTGGGAGGC
>VBSM01002217.1:44804284-44829537 GCA_008086735.1 Cheirogaleus medius
CCATTAAATACTCCTATTCTCCCCCCTCATCCTCTGGCAACTAACTAGAGGTAAGCAGATTAGAATCTGCTTTCTGTCTCTATGGATTTATTTGTCTATTCTAGATATCATTCATACAAAAGCAGTCATACGATATGTGATTTTTTGCGTCTGGCTTCTTTCAGCTAGCATAATATTTTCAAGTTTCAACCAAGTCATGGCATGTATTGGTACTTCATTCCTTGTTATGGCTGAATAATACTCCATTATATTTTTTTATATATATATATATATACATACACACACTGTGACTTGTCTATCCATTCATTCATTGATAGACATTTGGTTTTGTTTCTGCCTTTTGGCTATCATAAATAATGCTGCTAGAAACATATTTATAAACATGTATACATTTTTGTGTGCACATATGTCTTCATATTTCTTGGGTATACATCTAGGGGTGGTTTATATATCAATTTACAAATAAAACTTCATCAAAATACTACAAAAAAAGAAACCATAATTCCAAGAATTCAAGGATAAGAAATATATTAATATAATTTGCCCTATTAACTCATCAAAGGAAAGACACCATATAATTATTTCAATAGTTGCCAAAAGGATGTGACGTAATTCAACACTAATTCCTGATTTTTTTTAAAATTAATTTATTTTTTTAATTTCAGCATATTATGGAGGTACAAATATTACAGTTATGTATATTGCCCATGCCCCCCTCCCCCCTCGAGGCAGAGCCTCAAGCATGACCATCCCCCATACGTTACACATCTCACTCATTATGTTTGTATATACCCATCCCCTCTTCCCCCCTCTCACCCACCCAACACCCGACAAATGTTATTCCTATATGTCCACTTAGGTGTTGATCCGTTAATACCAATTTGCTGGTGAGTACATGTGGTGCTTGTTTTTCTATTTTGAGATACTTCACTTAGTAGAATGGGTTCCAGCTGTATCCAGGAGTATACAAGAGGTGCTATTTCACCATTGTTTCTTAAAGCCGTAATTCCTGATTTTTAAAACCATTATAAAATAAGTGTTAACTCTCTCATGTTTTAAAAAATATGTGTGTGTAAATGAATCTGGTAGTACTAAAACAACTGCACCGTGATTTTGAAGTACTTTATTAGGTGCAGAGTAATATATACATATATACTGTAATAAACAAATACTCATATATGTACTAGCTAGAATTAACAGTTTACGTTGGCATCAGGTCTTGTTTTATTTATTTATTTATTTTTGAGACAGAGTCTCGCTCTGTTGCCTGGGCTAGAGTGCCATGGCATCATCCTAGCCAGCAACCTCAAACTCCTGGGCTCAAGCAATCCTCCTGCCTCAGCCTCCCAGGTACCTGGGACTACAGGCATGCGCCACTGTGCCCGGCTAATTTTTTCTATTTTTTAGTTGTTTTTGGCTAATTTCTTTCTATTTATAATGGAGACAGGGTCTTGCTCTTGCTCAGGCTGGTCTCGCGCTCCTGAGCTCAAGCAGTCCTCCCGCCTCGGCTTCACAGAATGCTAGGTTTACAGGCGTGAGCCACCGCACCCGGCTGGTCTTGTTTTATTTTAATCTCTCTTCCTTTGAAGCAGCTGATCCTGAAATTAGTGTGCATCTTTCCCATCTACATTTATATATTGTTATTACATTAGTATGTGTTCATAAATAACATAAGATATTATATATTTCCAAAATGGTATCATTGTATTTCCTTCTGAAACTTGTTTTTTTACTCAACATTACTGTTGACATTTATCCTTGTTGATAATTTCACATTCATTTCTTTTGCTTATAGTATTCCATGATATTAATTCACCACAAATTATTTCTCCATTCTCCTATTTATGCACATCTAGATTGTTTTCATTTTTCAGTAATATAAAAAGTGCTGCAGTGGATATTTCTTATCCATTTTTCCTTTTCTACAAGTTATTGTTACTTTTCTAAGTTATTCCTTGGACTATAATTACTAGGTTCTAGGAAGTGCATATATTTAACTTGTCTATATTTTGCTCACCAAAGTGCTTATCATTAATTTGCATTCTTGCTAGTAGTTTATGAAAGTACCCTTGTTTCACACACTTGTCAACATTGGGAGACTTCATTTTTGCCAATTTAATGTGTACAAATGGTTAAGCTTCTTCATTTGCTATTTAACCATTCATATTTCATTTTCTGTGCATTGCCTGGTCATAGTCTTTGCCTGTTTTTCTGTTGGATTGTTTTTGATCTTTCTGATTTGTAAGAGGTATATATTTGGATACTAATCTTACATCCACATGATTGGCATTTTTTGGTCTGTGGCATCTCTTAACCTTGTTTATGTGTCTATTATCATATAAAGGCTTTAATTTTAAGTCACATGATGAATCATTATTTTTAGCTTCATTATTATTTTAAATTATTCTGAAAGTACTAGGTAATAAAATGCCCAATTAGAAAATACAATGGAAGAAAATATCCATTGATAATAAATAGTAACCAAAAATCTATATGAAAATTTTAAAGAAGTGAGCAAGACTTATTTGAAAAAAACTATACATGTATATTCAGAGATATATATGAAGATTGAATAAATGAAGAATGATAACATGTTCCTGGATATGACTTGCCCTGCTAGACATTAAAAACATTATAAAAATGTTTTAATTAATACACTGTGGTACTGGTATAGGAATAGACAAAACAATGGAATAGTATATAGTCCAAGTAAAAATTTAAATATTTGTAGAATTTAATATATGATAAAAGTGGTGTTTCTTGGGACAGAATAACCATTTGGAAAATATAAACCTAGACACTCCTTAAACCCAAATAAATTCCAGATAGGTCAAAAATTTAAATGTATGAAAATGCAACTAAAGAAAGGGTGAATATTTTTATAATGTTGGGGTGGGGAAGGCTTATGCCTCAAAACTTTTTTTCCAATAGGTTTTAGAGCAGTTTATGTTCACAGCAAAATTGAAAAGTATACCGTTTCAATACACCCCCTGACTCCATATATCATAACACCCCATCCCCCAGTCAACAGTCTGCACCAGAGTTGTACATGTGTTACAATTAATGAACCTACGTTGACACTTCATAATTACCCAAAGCCCTTAGTTTACATTAGTGTTCACTCTCAGTATTGTATATTCTATGTAATTTGGCAATGTGTAACGACATGTATCCACAACTAAAGTGTCATACAAAATAGTTTCACTGCCCTAAAAATCCTCTGTTAACCTCCTGCCAATCTCTCTCTCCCACCAACCTCTTTTCATTGTCTCCATAGTTTTGCCTTATACAGAATGTCATACCATTGTAATAATACAGTGTGGAGCTTTTTTTTAGATTGGCTTCTTTCACTTAGCAATAGGCATTTAAAGTACTTCCATGTCTTTTCATGGCTTAATAGCTCATTTCTTTTAGCACTGAATAATATTCCATTTTCTTTATATACCACAGTTTATTTATCCATTCACCTACTGAAGGACATCTTGATTGCTTCCAGGTTTTGGAAACTGTGAAAAAAGCTGCTATACACATCACTATGCAGATTTTGTTTGGATATAAGTTTTCAACTCATTTGTGAAAATACCAAGAAGTGTGATTGATAAATGGTATGGTAGAAGTATGTTTAGTTCTATAAGAAACTACCAAACTGTCTTCCAAAGTAGTTGTAACATTTTGCATTCCCTCCAGCAATGAATGAGAAAAACTCAGGAACTTTTAACCTCATATTTCAAATTCTGAATGGCAAGAGATAAATTACAAAAATTAAACTATGAACTCAAGTTGAATATTATGAACAGACTAAGAAAAAATTCTGGGAATACATAAGACTAAAGCTTAATTAAATTAAGGAAGAAAGAATGCCACACATACACACACAAATTGGCAAAATATACGTTTAGACAATTCTAAAAGAAAATACAAACTATATTCCAGTTATCTGAGTTTGATATGATTGATAAGGAACATGATAAAGAAGTTTCTTGGTAAAGTGTGATTCATAAATGGGTAACAAATAAACAATTTTGGGGGTGGTAAAAGAGCAAGAATATCATTTGTGTGAAGGCTATTTTAGTCTTTGATTTAGTTATTAGATAAAGATTTTGCGCTCATATACCCTTCATTGTATTTCAACTTTGTTTGTTTTTGGTTTTTTGAGACAAAGTGTCACTCTGTTGCCTGGGCTAGAGTGCTGTGGCATCAGCCTGGTTCACAACCTCAAACTCCTGGGCTCAAGCGATCCTTCTGCCTCAGCCTGCCGAGTAGCTGGGACTACAGGCATACACCACCATACCTGGCTCATTTTTTCTATATATTTTTAGTTGGCCAATTTATTTCTTTCTACTTTCAGTAGAGATGGGGTCTCTCTCTTCCTCAGGCTGGTTTCAAACTCCTGACCTTGAGCGATCCTCCCGCCTGGGCCTCCCAAAGTGCTAGGATTACAGACGTGAGCCACCACGCCCAGCCTCAACTTTGTTTTTAATAGCAAAGAACCATAGGCCCTCCCTCCGGGAGGAGATAGGTTAAGTTGTGGCATATACTTCAATGACTGTCAGAAGTGGCCATAAATGATGATGTAGTTAGCATGGAAAGATACCGGGTGAGAAGAGCAGGTTCTAACAGCAAGTATTTATGTAAAATTATAAATATACACAAAGTTGTTTCCAAAATACTAATGATGTTTAATCTCTGGTAGTGGGATTTGGGTACATTTTCTTTCAATGAACAATTTTTGTTTCAACCAAAATAATAATGCTGTTTGCAGAAACAAAGAAAATCACCTATAATTTAACACTTAGAGAGAGCATCACTATTAGTTTTATTTTCTACATGATTTTTTTGTTTATGTCTTTAAAATTGGACTCATGGTATGCAAAAGTTTTATATCTTTTTTTCTATGTAAGATTAGGTGGCAAGCATTTTTTCAATCGTGTGATTTTGTTGTTTTTGTTATTATGAACTACTTTTGATATACAAAAAAGATATATGGAGCTGGATGTGGTGGCTCACGCCTGTAATCCCAGCACTTTGGGAGGTTGAAGTGGGAGGATCACTTGACATCAGGAGTTCAAGGCCAACCTAGGCAACATAGCAAGACCCTTGTCTCTACAAAATTTTTTTTTTGAATAGCTGTGTGTGGTGGCATGTGCCTATAGTCCTAACTATTTGGGAGGCTGAGGCAGGACAATTGCTTGAGCTCAGGATTTGGAGGCTGCAGTGAGCTGTGGTTGTGCCACTGTACTCCAGTGTGGGCAAAAGAGTAAGACACTGTCTCTAAAATAAAAAATAAAAGAAAGAAAATGTTTATGGAAAATAATAAAATGATAATCAGCATATCCACTATGGAGCTCTAATAAGTCTTAACATTTTGCCATACTTGTTTCGGATGTTTTCATAATTTTTTACTATTTAAAATATTTAAGTCCCTAAGTACTCTTCCCAATCTTAATCCTGTCTTCTTCCCCCAGAGTTATTCATTTTTTCAACATTAAAAATTCTTAGAGATTAAGATATTTTTTAATGTGACTTTAACAATTTAAATGCATTAAAGGAATTACTGTGTAGAGATCTTTTTAAATCATTGCAAATAATTGCCCATTGATTTTCTTTTCTGCAGCAATAGGCCTGTCTGATCCAACCCTGGATAAAAACAAAGAGAATTAGAATGCAAAAGACCCACCTTTATACCATCTACATGGTTTCAAGTTTATCTTGTATAATTTAAGAAAATAAGGAAGATATTACATCTAAATGGATACGTAGTTATTTCTTTTCAAGTTATTTAATAAAAGCATTGTTTCAATGGAATTAAAGACATGAATCCTGGCATATGTCACAATTTTTAGATATTTCTAGAATAAAAATGGGTAATTTTTGTGATAATCAGAAGAATTATTTAAAAAGAACTTAGAAATGTACAGTTTGTATGGCACAGTATTATATATTTTTGAGTCAAGATACCTATATTTATTTTTCATAGGACATTAAAGGACTCAGCAAAAAAAGAAAGATGTATCCTGAAGATAAACCTTTATCATCTGAGTCCTTATCAGAATCAGATTATATTGAGGAGGTAAGTATGTGATCAAATCCATTCAGGGGTTGGGAACCTGCGACCTCAAGGCTACATGTGGCCCTCCAGATCCCTGAGTGCACTCCTCAACCGAATCCAAACTTCACAGAACAAATCCTGGATTTGTTCTGTAAAATTTGAATTCAATCAAAAGGCCACATTCAGGAATCCAGAAGTCTGGCTCTTGGTTACAAGGGGTGGTCGCAGATGGCCACAAGAGCTGGTTTTCCTGACTTTTGTCTCCTTTTAGTGTTGGCCTCCTCTTACATCAGCCCTGCCCAGCTCTGTCTCTGTCTGCTCTGTTCCTCATCTCCCCACTTCCTGATTCCTGCCCTTTTGTTCGTGCCTGTCTGATTTCTGATTTCATTTTAGTTGGTCTGCAGCAGTGGCCCTCAGTCCTGTCAGACCTGCTGCCCCCATTTTATAGCAGTATTTTGTAATATCCCCCTAAAATGGAATCTGTAGCTAATACAGACTGACTATACACATTTTTATATTACTATCCCCTAACAGAAATATGAAGAAGAAATAAAAGTAAATGATAATATGTAATTTTATGAAATTATATTTCAATATATAAATGCTTGAGTGTTGTAACCCCAGAAGACATAATATCTTAAGACAAAATGTAGGCTGTAGTAGGTGCATTACATATGCCCTTCAAAAACCATACAAAGGCATTGCCATCAATGACATTTTTCTGAATGGTAGATAAGATTTAGTAAAGCTATAAACGAAATAAAATAAAATCTTCCCTCTATTTATATAGTATTTGCACTTCTGGGACTTGCATTATATCTTAAAATCCTGCACAAAATACTTTGTTTATATTTACAATAAATGTACTTCTGTATTATAAACAGATTCACTACTTGAACGTTTAGCAGGCTATTCAAAAGTCACGTAGGATGTACAGTGCTGTCCTGGATGTTGCATTACAGCATCCCTTGTCTCTGCCTGGCTAAATATGGGTGCAGTACAGCTGTTGTCACCCCCAGTTGTTGTAATGACAAGAATAACAATTTGAATAATTTTCTAAGTGCTCTCTAAAGAAGGCTGCTTTCCCTATTGAAAGCTAATATTCTCTAATTCTTATATATTTTATTCCTTTAGTCCTTATATTATTAATTACATTTTTATGTATTCGTATCATGTATTTATATGTAGTCACTTAGCAGTCAAACCACATAATTCATTATTTAGCCAATTTTTATACTCTAGTATTATGCTATACTAATTATATTTACTATATAACAAGTTTAATATAAAATATCTTACATTTGGACTTAACATGTAATATTCATGAAGCTTAGCAACTTTCAATTTAATTTAAATCCACTGTATGACACTTAAAAAGATTGGAATAAAATATAAATGAGGTGATAATTGTTACTTAATAGAATACTATACCATGACAGGTGGGGAAAAAAAATGAAATAAAAAATTTTTTAAAAAATCATAAAATAAGAGAATTCTAAGTAACAATTGGTTTATACCAAGTACACTATATGTGTAGCTACCGGTTGTTGAGCACCATAGAGTAAGAGAAATACTTAACTACTATATTTCAGGCCCTTTCCCTTGACGGGTGGATATTGTATCTCCATTTTACAGATGATGAAAGTGAGGTAGGATTCAGACCTTGGTCTGTCTTATTTCAGAGCTCGTGTTTTTGAGTTTGTTTTTTTTTTCCCCCCTACTGTACCACACTGGGGGTTTTTTTTAGGTACAGAAAGGGAATATGAGAGAAGCCATCTACAGATTTAAAATCTTAATTTTCTTTCCTTTATAGGATTTTTATTGAAACCTCATTGAAATGTCTTTTAATTGTCAAAATGGTTTTTACATATACATTTGGAAGATGCAGGGTATGTTAGAGAATGAAAGAAAAATGCTTTGAGTACAAATTACATGTTTATCTTCTCCATAAAATTTAAACTTTTTAGATACGAGCAAAAAAGAAGAAAAGCAGTGAAGAACGAGAAAAGGCAACAGCAAGTATCTCATTGTTTTTATGTGACAACAGTGTAGCTGTTTGGGTTTAGTATGAAATGGGTCATGGTAAAGCATGATTGGATTTACTGGGACCAAACAAATATTTATTAGGAAAGATAGAGTGTTCAGCAGCTTCACTTAATGGGTAGAAGAAAGTCTAATTGGTTCAAAAAAAAGGAAGAAATACCCTGGTAGCAAACATTTCCTGTTCCCATTTCAGTATTTTACTGTTAGAAATATAAGCTTCAACTTCTGTTTGACTTTCTTAAGCTATAATATGAATTACGAGATTAAAGTATGGTAATTTCCTCAGTTTTTGATAGGATTTACTTCCAGATCTGCCAAACTTGATAATAACAGAAAAGGCCTCCTTAAGCACTAGCTGCAACAAAAAATAAGCGAGAATGTGACAACATAAATGAAGATAATTCTTCTGATAGTTTTTAAAGCCAACTCTGCTATTATGCAAATTGAGAAGTAGGAAAGAAGAAGGAAGAGGAGAATTAAGGAAAATGGAAGTAGTAGCCAAATGAGAAGCAGACCAACTAAGAGAAAATAGTTAACAGAGATTAACAAAGAGTAATGCAGACCATATCAGCAAAGTAATTTAGGGACCCTCAGCATAAGTGTGGGCTGTGGCTTTGAAGGCATTTTCTTAGGGAGAGGTGAAAGGAAATGAGAACAGCATCATAGTTTGGAGTAACTCCTTCCCATAATTTCCCTAGCTCTTTAAATGAGAGACCTTCTCTGATAAGAAGGTTCATCTGGTAATGGATGATTCAGAAATAACATTTTATGTGCAAGACCAAAGTAACAAATAAGAGAGACTTTTCTTCTGAATGGGGAAGTAATTTGGGTAGAGACAGCTTTGGTTTATGGTTCAGATTAATTAATTTAGACACCAAATTAGTATTTGCGTTCTCTCACTGTTTCATTCTTTTGGCTAGTATATATATATTCAGCATCTCTATGCAGGCACTGTTCTAGGTCTTAGAGATATAATGGAGTACAAGATAGAGAAGAGTGTGATAGGTCAAAGAGTGACTGTGGTGGAGGGGACTAGAAAAAAACCTCTCTGGGGAAGTAAAATTAAGCTGAAATCTGATTTACAAGAAAGACAACCACGTGAAGATCAAAGGAAAGAATATCCAAGGGAAAGAGAAGAGCTAAGGCCTATAGTGGGACTTAGTGTGATATGTTGAGGAACTGATAAAAGGTAAGTGTGGCCTATACCTGGTGGGTAAAGAGGAATAGCACATGATTAGAGTGGGAAGTAGGCAAGGCCTTAGCACATAGGAGAGCGTTTGAGTTTTAATCTGAATGTTATGAAAAGCTGTCTTGAGGGTTTTGTTAAAAGGTGACCTGAATATTTTACGTTTTTAAAATGCTTTGGCCAGGAGACGAGTGAACATGAATGAAGAATGATATTTTTACTGCAGTGGTAGTAATTGAGTTGAACTGGCATGGAAGGATTTGAGATATGTTTTGGACTTAGATGGTAGGACTTGCTTGGTGCTTTGGATGTAGAGTGGAGTTAAAGCAAAAAGTAAAATCGAAGATGGCTTAGATTCTCTAACTTAGGCAAAATGACAAATTAGTGGTGCCATTTATACTAAGATGGTTAAGAGGATTTGGAGAGAAAAATAAAGCATTCTGTTATGATAATTTTAGATAGCCTACTAAATATTCAGGTAGAGCTGTTAAGGAGGCACTTTTAGTCCTGAGGTCAAAGAATAGGACTGGATATAAAGTTTTGGGCATCATCGGTGTTTAAGTGGAATTCAAAGTGTGTGACTGGGAGAGCATGTGGCAGAGAAGGGCAGAAAGCCTGGAAAGGTCGAGCAGAGGAAGTAGAGCTAGCAAAGAAAATAAAAGAGGTATTTGTGATAGAAGAAAACCAGCAGAATAAGGTGCCAAAGAAGCTAAGAAGAAAAGTATTTTAAGAAGAGAGTGTTCAACTGTCCTTTTATGAAAAAGTAGCCTATACCCAAAACTTAGTTTTAAAAGCCTAAATTATAAGATTTTGAACTTTTGTAAAATTCGCTATGTATTAAGCATGTACTGAAAAAAGAATGAAAAAGATGAAAGCTGAGTACCATAAAGCAGTAGAGGTGTTTGAGAGAGAGAAGAGGTTGTAGATAGTCCTAACAGATAGGTGGCTCTGCTGTTACCACCCTTATATGTCTCCTCTCCTTTCTTGCTTTTCATTTTCTTCTGAATATCAACACTGGCAGTAGTTCTCATTTGGAACCACCTTTCCAATATCTGTGATTCTAAAAGTTCTGCCTTCTATAGCAGAAGCAGTCATAAGAGTCAGAGTTCAGCAAAACTCCAGGTCCCTTTTATCCACTCATAATTTAACTACATTTACTAGGCTTCAGTGGTATTTTCCTCTAAAAATCAAGCAAATTTAATATTTCTCTTCTCTCTGAAAACTGTCATTTTATAAAAACAATTATATTTTGCTGTAGTTACTCCTTTACAGTAACTGCAATTACTTTACCTTTAGAAATAATATAACAAAATATCATGGGGAGGGGTGGGAATAAAAAAAAATTT
This sequence comes from Cheirogaleus medius, assembly GCA_008086735.1. Classification (NCBI taxonomy): domain Eukaryota; kingdom Metazoa; phylum Chordata; class Mammalia; order Primates; family Cheirogaleidae; genus Cheirogaleus; species Cheirogaleus medius. The sequence continues at coordinate 44,814,909 of VBSM01002217.1, forward strand.
TAAAAAAGAAATAATATAACAAAATATAGCAATTAGTAGCATGATTCAATTGAATTTATTTTCTGCAGAAAAATTTTTTAGAAGCTATGATATCATGCTAATGAGTTTTTCCCTATCTTTTTGAAAATCAGCAAGAACTCTCTTAGTCCCCATTTGATAATGGTTTTGAGACTTTTTTGAGAAATGTTTTGAGTAGTTGGCTTGGTTGTGTGGATTGTTTGAAATAGCTATTTAGTAGCTTACAAGTACCATGGTAAATATATTTTTAATTTACGTAGTTTCATGTGGTAATGTCTAACATAGAATTGTCTTTACAGGAAAAAACAAAAAAGAAAAAGAAACATAAGAAACACAGTAAGAAGAAGAAAAAGAAGGCTGCTAGTTCAAGTCCTGATTCGCCGTAACATTAAGAAAAAAATCAGGATTCCCTTATAAAAGAAAGTGCAATGTCTAAGGAAATTTCAACTGTGAAAATTACAACATATTTACTAAAATGCATGAATTTTCTTGTTTTTAGAATTATTCCTGGACTATTCAGTAGCCACTCAGATTCCGCTGTGTGAAAAGGCCATAATTACTGCCTGTTGCTTGAACATCTATTTTTTCTCTTCCAGTGCTTGATAACTCTGGGAGATAATAATACTGCAGTTGTACTAGTGGTTAAGATATTTGGGAATAAAATTAATATTTTTGACTAGAAATGTCTAATGATAAATCAACAGAAATTGAATCTGGATACATCTTTAAGATGTAATCAGAAATGACCAGATAACTCTAGTTAAAATTTTTAAAGTAGGGATTACATTGATATTTCAAAATCCTTACTCTGTAGATAAGTGTATTTTAATTTTTCCCCCTTATATACTTTTTATTTACTTGGGGAAGGAGCTTTGGGGGGTGGGGGTGGTTTGCTATCTCTTTAGCTAGCAGAATAGCGTGCCTTTGATCCTCACACATCCTATGTTTGTGGACACAGTAGCCATGTTTTATGGGGAGGTCAGAGTTGAATACCAGCAGTCTTGCCCTTTACTGGGCTTAGTGACATCCGTGGAATCTGTTGTATGCTGCTTTGAGTGAATCAGAGAAACACCCCTTTGCAGCATGAGAAAGCCCCAGAAGCTCTGGGATTTACCTCCACTTCAATAATACTGAATATTTTTCAGCATTAGAATGTGTTATGTCATTTAAATACATTTTGATTATACTTTGGCTTTGGAAAGGAATTGTTTCAAATAGACACTGGTACTTTTGAACTCGATAGCTAAAGATTCTAAAATGCATGTTTTATACTGTTAAGTTTTAACCAGTCGGGAAAATTTTATGTAACCAGTGATAGTTTATTTTTTTGTATGAATTTTGTTTAGGCTGCAATGTTTAGCTTTTGTTAACTCCTTACTTTACTGTTTTAAGTTCATTGCTATGTTTAACAGCATACTTGCCAAGATATTTAGCATGTAAAAAGCAGGGTTTTGATTTTTTTTTTTTAAACAGCTTCATATTGAAGCTGAGACTTACCGTAAACAAGTTGAATGGCAGGCCTGGTATGCTGTATCTTGTTATATAAAGCTGTTGCCAGAATCTTAGTAAATACAATGTTTTAAACGTTTGTTGTCTTTGTATATTAATAACTGATTATGACAAGTTAAATTTAAGTGAGAGTTACATTATTGCTCTTCCTATGTCATATTTTACTAAGATTTTGTGCCTCATATCTCCTGCTGAATTGTTTACTAGGAATGTTAAAAGGAATTGATAAGTCATTTTCGTTATACAATTTTTTATATAACCAGATAACACGAAATACAATTTGATGTACAATTTTGCCTGTTACAGAGGGTATGCTAATTGTAGTGGTATATGCACAGGACATGTTGGCATGACAACAGGCTAAATAAATAGCTATTTTACTTAAAAATAGCTGTGTTCTTATCAGCTCCCTATGAGTCCCAAGTAAAGTTATAAAGATAAGAAACACTCCTGGGTGTTAAATAGTAGACAGATAAGACATATCCCTAAGATTTTAGCTGTAAAGAGAACATATTTCTTGGTATGTTTCTTTAAATTTTTTGCTTAAAACTGCATACTATTTCCTAATAAAAGATATTTATATGCTCTTGAATACAAAGAAAATTTGCAGGGCATTTTGTATCCAAAGAAAGTTTCTCAGAATTATTGCTGAAAATGCTGAAAGATAAGTTTATCAGGTATTTTTTGATCAGTTTTGCTATGAACACAGAAGTGTAGCTTTACAGACTAGTCCAGTATATGATGATTATATCCCATGAGAAAGCAAATGTTCATTTTTTTAGACTGAAGAAAAGTGTGATTTGGCAAAAAATTATATTCTTTCCTGACTGTGTTGACTATCTGGGCAACACCTTTTTCATTATTCCTCTGATGGCAGCCTTTCCAGTCTTCTAATGAGCTATGGAAAGAAAATTTGACAGGGTAATATTATCAATTATGTTAATTCCAAAATAATTACAGTGTGCAAGTTAATAACATCTCTTCCTCTCTCCACCAAACCACCCTTTTTCTTGAATAACTCTATACCACTTTTATAAACACAAAGCATGTTATTTGGATAATGATGCTGGGATAATTGCCAGAAATTGATGAGTTGTCTGGATAGAAAAATTGGCTTTATACCAGTGCTACCTTTGTGGTTGTTTTGGATTCCTTTGGTTACCCTTCGTATATTTAGGTGTTTTAAGTACCATAAGAGAGCCCTGAATTTATTTTAACTACGATACAGGTTCATATTCCTTCATTCAAGATGTTCTCAAAACCTGTTGTTTAATTTTCTGTCATTTTATGGGGAGCCATATACTAGCCTCAGGGAAACCAAGTTAAGAACAGCTATTCACACTTAAGTGACTGGTTACATGCTTTAAAAAAAAATTGCCACTTTTTTTTAACTTAAAGTATATGAACACTCATCTGGTATTTCTTTAAGAAATGTTTTGGGGGGAAAGCTTTTTTTTTCTTTTCAATTGTATTTGCCTTATTTTTTATATTTTATTAAACATTTAGTAAGAATATGGTATCCTAAATTCTAGAAATTATTTTAGTGCCCTTTTTTGCCAGCAGACATAGACTAGAAAATGATCTCTCTGCTGTGATTTTGCAATAGACAAGAGTTAGAGGCCAGGCGCAGTGGCTCACACCTGTAATCCTAGCACACTCTGGGAGGCCGAGGCGGGAGGATCGTTTGAGCTCAGGAGTTCGAGACCAGCCTGAGCAAGAGCGAGACCCCATCTCTACCAAAAATAGAAAAAATTAGCCGGGCGTGGTGGCACATGCCTGTAGTCCCAGCTACTCGGGAGGCTGAGGCAGAAGGATCACTTGAGCCCAGGAGTTTGAGGTTGCTGTGAGCTAGGTTGATGCCACAGCACTCTAGCTAGGGCAACAGAGTGAGACTCTATCTCAAAAAAAAAAAAAGAGTTAGAACAGTTGACATGTTGGCCAGCTTTGGCATAGTCACATCATGTTTTGCTTCCAGTCGGTCAGGTCTAAGTTGGAGGGGTAAAAGTGAGTAAGCTCCCAGATTGAAGCCTCTTTTTGGATATCATGAAAGGGTTCTTGTTAGAGTATATAGGAGATTATAACATTTGAGGGAGCTGTTTATATAGCCTGAGAAATTATTTCAATTCAAAGAATAAAGTCTTTATAATCTTATTTAGTTATTATGTATTTGAATGTTTTTACCTGTAGAATTTGTGCCAACAGAATATAAATGGCAATGATATCAAACACCACTTTAAGTAGTATTTAGCCCCAAAGAAAAGATAAATATTGGAATTGCTATAAAGTTTCAGGTTACAATAACTTTAATGAGATTACTATATCTATACTGAGTGATAGCAACCATTGTTGCATATTTTTCTAGTTACTCGAGAACCTTCTGTGTTGTTGCAATGTTGCCATGGTTACATTCTGTGTTGGGATTGGAGTAGTAAACTGTGGAATCAGTGTTAGTTCATGATACCTAGGCTTGGAGCTAGGCTGTCTGGGAAGTTGAAGCCATACTCAACATGGACCAGAAGGCTCTGAAGAAACTGGTGGAATCCATCAGTAAAGCTGTCAAGAGCTGTAAGTACTGACCAGATTTATAACACTATCTGAACTTTTTTTTTTTTTAAGAGACGGAGTCTCACTGTGTTGCTCAGGTTGGTCTTGAACTCCTGAGATCAATCTGTCCTCCCTCCTCAGCCTCTTAGGTAACACATCTTGATTCAGTCAATAGAAAGGTCGGTAGGCATTCTAGTTGAACATTATTAACAAGTGCTTTGTAACCTTAAAATAGAGTCTTTCTTTTATATTTCATGTTTTGGTTATTTTAAAAATAGATAAGCAAGTGAACAATTATGCCTGTACTGACACAGAAAATATTTTAGTCATCAAGTATCCTAACATATATTTAGCTATATGGGAAGAATAGCTTGAGAATTTATATGACATCATAAATGCTAAAGGATTATCTGCCAACCAAGGACTGATTTTATTATACTCTGAAATTAAAATTTAATAAGATTTTTTTAAGTTATAAAGGTTTACTTTGATCAGTTCCCTGAGTTTTCTGGCACAAACCCAGAGTGGCAGATGATTGCTTTATTTCAGGGGATCAGTAGAGATACATAAGGTACTTTAGATATTGAAAAAATAGCATGGCAAGTGTTTGTTAAAGCTAATCAAATTAAACAGATTTTTAAAAAATTTTTTCACTGAAAGACCTTAACAAGTAAATTTTCTCAGACATGACCACAAGTAATCCTGACTGAATTTTCAAAGAATGTTTTTAGTCATTAAGGAAGTTCCTTTATTTCAGTAGTCTGATGCCAGAGTCTGCATTCAAATAATACCTTTTATTTCTCAAATCAATCTTACTGGCCAGCATTATAGACAGCCCTCATGGTCTTGCCAGGTAGTGCTCTCATAGAGTAAGTGCACAGTGGAAATTTGTTGAATTTAGCTCTGTAGCTGGGTCTTTCTAAGTTGAGACCAAATTAGACTGGTCTCATGACTGGAATTTGGTTCTTAATGGTTAGGAGTGGGGAGAGCTGACAGCTAGTGTTGCCTTGACCTTCTCAAGAATGGACTATCTTATTTCTCTTGGTGTACAAAGTTTGGTTTGGTTTTGTTTTTGAGACATTCTTGCTCTGTCGCCCTGGGCAGAGTGCTGTGGCATCATCTTAGCTCACTGCAACCTCAAACTCCTGGGGTCAAGTGATCCTCTTGCCTCAGCCTCCTGAGTAGCTGGGACTACAGGCACATGCCATGACACCTGGCTGCTTTTTCTACTTTTAGTAGAGATGGGATCTTGCTCTTGATCAGGCTGGTCTGGAATTCCTGAGCTCAAACTATCCTCCTGGCTCATCATTCCACAGTGCTATGATTACAGGCATGAGTCACCATGCCTGGCCTCAAAGTTCTAAATGTCCCATGTGGCACAAAGTTGGAGTGGTTTTTCCTGGGCTTTGATTTAGAACTTCTTAGGAGGGAACCTTCATTATTTACTAGGCCTCATGATCATAGGGCTCCTTCTAGTCCAAACAACTGCCGCTACATGATTCTCAAACCTGCAGAAAGCTGGGTACCTTCAGTGGCCTCATGAAGGAAATTCATCACCCCACTAAACAGCTGTTTCAATTTTTTTTTTCAGATTAGAATGTTTTATATTCTAGAGTTAGTATAACTTGGGCCTACTGCTCTCTAGAGTGCAATTGTTGAATATGGTAACCATGAGTTACATGTGGCTATTTAAATGTATATTAAATTTAAAATTCTGTTTTATTGGTCATATTAGTCACTTTTGGGAGCTCAATAACCAGATGTGGGTGATGGTTACCAAATTGGACAGCACCGATATAAAGCATTTTTATCATTTCAGAAAGTTCTATTGGATGGTTCTGCTCTAGAGTCACACAAATAAATTTAGTTCCTTTCCCAAGTAATAGACCTTTAATCCAGTGGGAAGGCAGGCAAATAATTACCTAAGGGTGTAATAACTGGCTTCATGGTTGTACAAGCTATGTGTTCTCACAGGGCCCCACAATTTAATGGTCTGCTTAGTAATTTTTGAACAAAGGACCTGCATGTTAATTTTGTACTGGTCCCACAAATTCTTTAGTTGACCCTGGCTGTTTACTTCTTATTCAAAGCATGATAGGAGTATCTCCACCATCAGAATCACCTAAAAGTTTGTGTTGAAAACGTAGCTGCCTGGGTTACCCTCTAGATGTATTTTTGAAAGTTCTGGAAGTGGGGCCAAGTATCCAAATTTTTCACTCCAGGTATTCTTAGACACATTGAAGTAAGTGGAGAATTTTAAAACTATTCCTAATAGTTTCATGTTGTTTGATTCAATTGATCATTTTGTTAAGCAAACATCACAGAGTGTGCTTAACACAAACCTAGGTGGTACTGTAGCCTCTTGCTCCAAGGCTGCAAACCAATATAGCATGTTATTGTACTGAATACTCTAGGTAATTGTAACACATTGGTAAGTATTTGTGTATCTACACATAAAAAAAGGTACAGTAAAAATACGGTATTATAATCTTACAGAACTACCATCCTACATGCAGACCGTCGTTGACCAAAACATCATTATGCAGCGCATGACTGTATTGAGAGCCTACCACTGTACTAGATGGTTCTGGATATTGAGTTTGTGTTAATGTGTTAAACAGCATCATTTGAATAAAAGTGCACAATCAGCTGTGTTTGTCTATAATTTACCAGCCTGCATTTTAACATATTATCTGTAAGAATTTTAATCTATATTATCCATAAGATTTTGTCAGATGCTTCACTAAAAATCTGAATACATTATGAACTGCATCTCTGCTCCACTCCTACAAGAAGTAGAGAAAAAGTTAAGTTTAATATTATTTGCCCTTGTGACTCTACAGACACTTCTTGGTATTCATAAGTTTTTAATACAGTTAATCATCTCTTGTAGGTCTTAGACCGGGACCACCTCCAGGCCCACTAGTCTAATATTTGGCATTCATTTTCTTTGTGAGACAAAATAACATGGGCCAATATATGCCCATAGCTAGGTTAGTATACAAACTTGTTTCCTAATTATGTCTGCTGAGAGGGCTTAGAAGTAGTAACACCCCAGTAGCAACAGGCACACCAGTACTCAGACCTTGGTTTCTAAATACCATTCTCCAATTAAAAAAGAAAAAAAAAAAAAAAAAGAACAGGACTCCTTGAAGAAAGAGCTGAAAGGGGATAATACAAGATGAACTTGGGACATTTGTAGTGCCAGAAAGCAAAGAAGTGTTTGAAAAGCAAAAAGATGGGAGTATGTTAAAAAGATAAAGGAATCAACTCCAAAACTCCCAATGGCCAAAGCTGGAATAATTTGAGCAACAAAATAACAATGTTGGTATGTGTCTCAGTCCATTCGGGCTGCTGTAACAAAATACCATAGACTAAATGATTTATGAACAACAAAAATTTATTTCTCAGTTCTGGGTGCTGGGAAGTCCAAGGGTTAAGGCAAATTCAATGTCTGATGAGGGCCCGCTTTCTGGCTCATAGATGAAGGACTCTAGACCTGACTATACCCCACATTCTCCACTATATGTAACTTCATACTGATATAAATAATGAGTACATTAATAAATGGAAAAGAGAAAAATCTTCCTTAGAGTATTCTGAATAATAGTATAGATACCACTTCCCAGGAAGTGGAGCTTAATTCCCTTCTTTAGTGACTAGCTTCAAAAGACAAATATGGAAAGGGAAAAGTAACTATAGTGGAGAGACCTGGCAGACTAGCTTAACCAAATGATCAAAGTTAACATCAACAGTGATAGGTCATGATGACATGTATCTGCTGATATGTGATGAGAACAGCACTTTACCTCTGTGGTAATATTCCCCGGAACACGCAGCCACAGACGAATTCAGAGAAAAGCAGGCTTACATTGATGAATATTCTACAAAATAAATTTAAAACTCATCACAAAAAGCAAGGAAAGACTGAAGATAATCACAGATGGGAGGAGACATGACAACCAAATAGGTCCTGGATTGGAACCTGGAACCAGAAAAAAGACTAGTGGGAAAACTGCTGAAATCCAATTAGGGTCTATTGTTATAGTTAGTAATGGGACGATGTTAATGAACCAGCTTTGACAAATTACCATGGTTATGTAAGATGTTAACTTTAGGGAAAAGCTGAGTGAAGAGTGTATAGAAACTCTTTGTACTCTCTTTTCATCTCTTATGTAAATCTAAAATTACTCCAAACTAAAAAGTTTTCTAAACTAAATGTTATAAAATATCAAAATTATTTTTAAAATTATACCAAACTAAAAACATGGGCCAATCTCTAGCATCTCAACACCATTCTCATTAACGACCCATGATTTCTCCAATTAACATTGGTTTCTTGACCATATGTGTAAGGTCTTTAGGTATAATGAAATGTGAGCTACATTGATAAAATTCAGAACAAATTAGATTATTACCTGCTGAAGATTGTATCTAAAGTCCTCGATTGCTTTGTTGGAAGACTTGTCAACATTTTACTCTGAGAACGGCTGCTGACTTATTCTTACAACCTCTCTGCTCAGCCTTCCATTTTCACACCACTGCTGGTGCTAATATTTCTGCTCAGATGATACCTTTCCGCCAGAGTTGAACAGGGTTACTTTCAGGCAAACATTATACACTATATCCTCCATACAGTACACCCACCCACACACACCTGAGCTTCCCTTTTTTCTTCATATTCCAAGTAAGAAAAGACTCTCCCAGTTTTGGTCCTCAGAGCAGCACCATCCATTGTAGGACCTAGCCTTATAAGTCATAGAAGACTCGCTTTCACTATAGTCTATTGGTTAAAATAGTCACAAAAATCCCCTGGTTTTAAGGGGAGGAATATAAAAGTCACATTGTAAGAGCATGTCCAATGGGATACATTGTTATGATCATCTTTAGGAAAATACAAGCTGCTATATCAGGATTTGTCATTCATAAAGTAGTTTGAAGAATCTTCTGCCAACATAGTTTTCCTTTAATGCAAATCTGGTAACTTGCCAGCCTATTTTTTTCAGTAACCTCCCCATTGTATGTAAAATCAAGGCTGCCATCTGACCACACCAAACCACCCACAGCTCTCAGAACATGCTTCCATGCCTTCAGGCTGCCTCTGGTAAATTGCCTGTGCCTTTGGGAGGCCTTAGCTCAAGTGACACCTCTTCCATGGGACCCGTTTTAATCTCTTACTGCCTCCCCACAAATGGATTATTCCTTTGTTTTTGTCACAGCCAAACAGTATCAACCATAGTGCTTGTAACACACTTTATTCCACTTCTTTCATTATCTCTTGACCAGAGTGTAATATCCTTGAGGGCAGGAACCATGGTGTTTTCATTGCCTGGTTCATGGGAGGCCCTTGATGCTTAATGGATAAATAAATATGACCTTGGGCTGGGCGTGGTGGCTCACGCCTGTAATCCTAACACTCTGGGAGGCCGAGGCAGGAGGATTGCTCAAGGTGAGGAGTTCAAAACCAGCCTGAGCAAGAGCGAGACCCCCATCTCTACTAAAAATAGAAAGAAATTAATTGGACAACTAAAAATATATAGAAAAAATTAGCCGAGCATGGTGGCACATGCCTGTAGTCCCAGCTACTTGGGAGGCTGAGGCAGAAGGATTGTTTGAGCCTAGGAGTTTGAGGTTACTATGAGCTAGGCTGATGCCACGGCACTCTAGCCCGGGCAACACTGTGATACTCTGTCTCAAAAATAATTAATTAATTTAAAAAATAAATATGACCTTTACGTTCTATTTCAGGGCTTCATAGTTACAATGTGAAATTATTAATATATTAAGCAAGGAACCAGACAATCTAATTCAGTCATAAAATAGTATTAGGCACCTTCGTAATTGCTTATTCTTTAGATTGTCAATCACCACCCTAAGAATCAAGTCACTCCTTGGACCACAGCAGCCTATTTTCTATGTGTTGTCATTCATTTCACTTGGTAACCTGAAATCATCTCAAAGACAGCCTCTAAAATAATTATTTCTATCTCCCCACCTTCCCCACTGAAAAAGAGAAAAAGAAAAAGAGGAAGGAAGGAAGGGAGGAAAGGAGGAAGGAAGAGAAAAGAAAAAATAGTAACTAGATTTCTCTCCTAACCCCTTCTAGTTCTTTCAAGTAATCTTTGATTCATAGAATTAGACTTTTAGAGACTGAAGGAATTCCAGAGATCATCCAGGATAAAACCCAAGTTTTATAGGTGAGGACACCGAGGCATAAAGAAGCTGTATGACTTGGCTCTTTAGGATAAGAAATCAAAGTGGAACCCAGCTGCTTAAGTCTAGTGCCCCTAACCCACTAAGTCTAACCCCTTGGTTCTGTCCTGACAGTGCATCAGCGTCACCTGTGCACTTCTTCAAAATAGCATTTTACTAAGTCTGGAGTGAGAGCCAGGCATGTGAAGATTAAAAGTCTCAGTTTGAAAACTGCAGATCTGATCAGACACAAAGTCTTACTGATTTTTTGCCACATCTCAGGCTCCCTCCCCAGTTTTCTGTCCTTATTTCTGTTACTGAAAATTTGGTATTTGTCCCCATGGCCTAACGAGGACAGTTTGAGGCAGTTTGAGGAAAAGGAAAGAGAGTTTATTTGCCCACAAATAAGTAGGATGGCAGACTCTCCTCTTAAAGGACCAGCATCCTCTCTGTAAGCAGAAATACAAAGCTTTTAAAACGAGTTTCCAGGCCGGGCACGGTGGCTCATGCCTGTAATCCTAGCACTCTGGGAGGCTGAGGCAGGAGGATCGCTCAAGGTCAGGAGTTTGAAACCAGCCGGAGCAAGAGCCAGACCCCATCTCTACTAAAAATAGAAAGAAATTAATTGGCCAACTAAAAATATATAGAAAAAAAAATTAGCCAGGCATGGTGGCGCATGCCTGTAGTCCCAGCTACTCGGGAGGCTGAGGCAGAAGGATCACTTGAGCCCAGGAGTTTGAGGTTGCTGTGAGTTAGGCCGACGCCATGGCACTCTAGCCTGGGCAACAGAGTGAGACTCTGTCTCTAAATAAATAAATAAATAAATAAATAAATAAAATAAACACAAGTAAAAGGAGTTTTCAGCTTTTGGCTATTGCTGTTTAACTATAGCATCTCCGGTGAAGACCATCTTGTGACCTCCTCCCCGACAATTCCCTTGAGCCATTTGCTGTGGTACAAAAAACCAAAAACACTCCCCTGCCCCTCTGATTACTATTCTCAGGCAGAAATGCAGGTTTTAATTCCCAAAAAGGGCGAAGGGGTTTTAAAGAGACAGCCAGTAAAACATTACCTCTGTTATAATACGTTTCCACCTCCCTAGCCCAAGCCCTATTCCTCCAAGCCCAGCTTCCATCCTTTAATACAACTTCACCAGATGGATTTCCCTGAACTATTTTTACTGTTATGGCCCTGCCCTGGTCCAAAATCTTCAATGGCTTACCCCAAAGACTCTCAATCTCTAGGGCATGGAAGAGTGAACTGAGCTCTTGTTTAAATTCTAATTCCTGGGCCCCTTGTTAGCAATTTTGGCTTACCAGATCTGGGGAAAGCCCTGGGAATCTGCACATTTAACAAGCATGGGGCAGTGGAGAGGGCGTTGATTCTCACACAGATGGTCCAAAAACGACACCATGAGAAATGCTGCTCCATTACAATAAATGTTAATTCTCTGACCAGGCATTCAAGGCCCTCTACCGTCAACCTTATTGTTCGCTTCTTCCTGTAAGGCTGGTGGCGGGCCTCCCTTCCCTAGATCAAAAAGAAAAGGCTCATGAGACCAGACCCCCCAAGGACCTGCCAAGGACCACTGCCCTGCTGAAAGCTACCACACCTCGATAAGAGAGTTTTGGCTCCTGGATTCCACAAATACCTCTAGCCCCTCCTATTTCTCAATGACCACCAAAGGCCGCCCCAGCTCTTCCTGCCAAAAGTCCCTAGCCCAACCCAAACGGTGTATAAGGCCTCACCCCCTTCAAACGGAGGCGACTTCTGGGGCCCCCCTCTCTTGGGATCCCAGAACCTCGTCCAGGAGTGCATAATAAAGCCACGTGGTTTGGCCCCCACTCTTTCTCTCTGTCTGTCTTTTCTTTTCACCACCGCCAAAAACCTTACACTTCCCAACTCCTTGTTAGCTCTCAATAAAGCGTATTCAATCTCAACCCTAATTCTACCTCTTTCCTTTACTCATGTTGTCCCCTTTCCCTAGAATTCTTCGCTTCTTTACCACACTCAACACATTCCTTCCTATATAATTATCTGCATCCTTCAAGGCCCAGTTCAAAGTCTTACTTCTCCCAGGAAAATGTCTCATACTGATTTCTCTTGATGTGTCTATGGTAGTGAGCATTATATCACATAATTTAGCAGTTATCTACTGTCTTGTGAGACTTCTGAGTGAGCCCACCTTCATTGTGGAAGCTAAGGAACAAGTCCATATCATGTTTTTTCCCTATCATCATGGCACCTAGCATCACAGAAACAAAATAGCTGCTTAGTAAAATGTATTTAATTGGGTTGAATAACTCAATGATTAAAGCTAAGTTGTATTTATTTGTCTTTTTATTTTACAGTCAAAAAAAGTGAAATAGAGTGTCTCATAAGACTTTTTCACCGCTTGGTGGGCAGACCTGATGGAAGATTTGATAACATTGGGCTGGATTGTAACACATTTCGAGGGATCCTGCACAGCATGTTTGGAATGACTGATGATATGTTGATGAACAGAGGTAAGAACTCCTAAGAGACTAAAATGGGCTAATCTGAGATAGCAGATATGTATGTATTCAATTTTCACCAAAGACCTTGAATTTTTTCAATGTCAAATGAGAAAGGCATAATTCTGGCAAGTGTAGTGCTACAAATAATAATTGGCTTGATGGCGAGGATGGTTTTTAATGCAAACTCACTCAGAATTTCATATCTCATAGCTGTTCAGCTTTTAGAAATAGCCAGTGATGAACTAAATAAGCTAGCACTACTCTTTTTAAAAATATAAGCCAATTGTGGCTTTTAATCATGATATCTTTAGAGTAACATGCTGTAGACACATAGATTATTAAATGACTTCTTTTTCCTCATAAAAATGAATGTATCAGTCAGTATAAAAATGATAATGACTCATTATATTGAAAAAATAAAAGATCATGTATTTAAAATAGCAAATTATTTAATGTGATCTGGTTGGTTTAAACAATATATTTTTAAATGTACAATTTGATAAGTTTGATACATGTATACACCTATGAAATCATCATCACAATCAAATAATTAATATATCCATTATCTTCAAAAAAGTAAATATTTTAACTTATTTTTATAGAATAATACTAAGATTTCATTGGTAATTTAAAAAATATATATTATTTTAATAATTTACCTTTAGGTACTGTGCAAACTCTTTAGAACAGAATTTTCACCACTCTTTTTAGAATGAAAATCATCACCTTGATTAGCTCCACTGTTTATCTTCCTGGCTCATAATAACTGTACAAAACATCACAAATGAAGCCCATCATTGCTCATGGAGAAGAATGACTCCTTTCTGGCCATGTGCAGTGGCTCATGTCTGTAATCCCAGCACTCTGGGAGGATCACTTGAGGCCAGCAGTTTTAGACCAGCCTGGGCAACATAGTGAGATCCCATCTCTACAAAAGACAAAACAATTAGCAGAGCACCTGTAGTCCTAGCTACTAGTGGAGCTGAGGCAGGAGAATTGCTTGAGCCCAGACGTTTGAGATTACAGTGAGCTATCATCATGTCCCTGCACTCCAGCCAGGGCGACATAGCAAGACCCTGTCTCTAAAAAAAGGGAGAGAGAGAGAGACTCTTTTCCTTCTTTAAAAATATAAGGAGACAGAAGCAGCTGGCATAGATAGAGCTAAAAAAAAGAAAAGAGAAAAAAAAATATAGGGAGAAGGAAACACATTTCCAGTAATATTTATTTATTTATTTATTGAGATAGGGTCTTGCTCTGTATCCCAGGCTGGAGTGCAGTGGCATGATCACAGCTCACTACAACCTCAAACTTCCAGGCTAAAGTGATTCTCCTGCCTCAGCCTCACATGTAGCTATGACCACAGGCGTGCGCCACCATGCCTGGCTAATTTTTCTATTTTTTGTAGAAATGGGGTCTCGTTGTTGCTCAGGCTGGTCTTGAACTCATGGCCTCAAGTGATCCTCCCGCCTCAACCTCCCAGAGTGCTAGGATTACAGGTGTGAGCCACTGCACCCAGCCACATTTCCGTAATTTTGATTCTTTCAAGGAGACTGTGCCAAAACCTTTTGTTCCCCTTAATCTGGGAGAAAAGTTTTTCTATCTATTCATACTTACATACTGTTGAACTATAAAATAGCACTAAGTTACAATACACTTGCACATTCTTTTTCTTTCAGTATTTTTTGCATTTGACAAAGACAATGATAACCACATAAATGTAAAAGAGTGGATTAAAGGATTATCAGTGTTTCTTCGAGGGACTTTTGAAGAAAAGCTAAAGTGTAAGATTTCTATATGTGATTACTGGCTTAGTACTACATATTGTCAATTTTATATTTAGTCAATGCTTAAATATAATTTTTTTTTTT
>VBSM01002217.1:44829637-44843469 GCA_008086735.1 Cheirogaleus medius
GCCTCCCAGAGTGCTAGGATTACAGGCGTGAGCCACCGCACCCGGCCCCACTTAAATATAATATTAAAAATATAAAACCAGTGTTCTCTATAGGAACCTTGCAAAAATAGTTCACGACAGCTTTACAAAAAAACAAAACAAAACAACAAAAACCAACAGATGAAATGGGTGGAACAATTGTAAGGTCAAAGAGGACTCCCCAACCCCAGGGTCCTTCACTAATTCTGTAACACACAAATGTCACCAGGATGGGTCTTTGGCTTATGGTCAGGGCTTGTGCCAACTCTGATCACCTGGCAAGGCTGAGGTTTCTGAGGCTGCCTCTGGGCACAGCAGGAAATGGGCCTCAACGTGGGGCGGTGCATGTGTTACATAGGGACCATTCCTTGTCTTTTCATCAAAGAAAATGTGAGGGGTTGACACTAGACAAGGTAAAACACACATTAACCACCTGACATCAATACTTTAGTGTTAGAGTTGGTTTAGATGACGGATGGAAGAGGGAAGTGAAGAAAGGGAAAAAGGTTGATGACAATAAAAGCCCAAAGGGAGGAGGATTATCAATGGAGCTTCCTACAGAAAAGGAATGTTATAAATTCCAAAGACAATAATCTCCCAATTCAGTTTCGCCTAGAATTTGCTCTGGCCTGTACCATCGGGGTAATGTTCATTTCCTATGCTTTAACCTCTGGTGTCAGGAGTTTGGATGAGGAACCCTGGGAAGAGAATAGGTACAGTTTATTTATTTATGTTTTAATCGAGGTAAGATATACATATGTAATTTACCATCTTTACCATTTAAGTGTACAGTTAAGTGGTAAGAGATACATTTATATTCCTTTTTTCCCCCTTCATCCTCTCCTCCCCACTCTCTTTCCTGGCCTCTGGTAACCACCATCCTACTTTTTATCTTCATGAGATCTACTTTTTTAGCTCCCACAAATCAGTGAGAATATGTGATATTTGTCTTTCTGTGCCTGGCTTATTTCACGTAACACAATGGTCTCTAGTTCCATCTGTGTTGCTGCAAATGACAGGATTTCACTCTTTTTTGTGGCTGAATAATATTCTGTTGTGTATTTATATATCACATTCTCTTTATCCATCCATCTGTTGATGAGCACTTAGATTGATTCCATATTTTGGCTACTATGAGTAGTGCTGTAATAAACATGGGATGCAGATATCTCTTTGATACATTGATTTCCTTTCTTTTGTATATGTACCCTATAGTGGAATTGCTAGATAATATGGTAGTTCTATTTTTAGTTTTTTGAGGTACCTCAAGGAACAATTTTATTTTACTTTTTTTTTATAACTTTCATCAATATGAAAAGGAACAATTTTAAATAGCAGTTTTCAAGGGAACAAATTGCATCAAATATCTAATTGCTTAAGAAAAAACTGCAAAGTTCTGTGTGCATGAGCAAATTTTTATCCCTCTTGTTCTTCCACTTGAATTTGAATTTGAAAAGATCCCTAAATTAAAGATACATTTAAAACTAATAGCAGCAATTTTTTAATTATAACATTTCTTTGACACTTATTAATTTTTTTGTTTCTCTGTTTTGTATTTTTTCATAACTTTTTTTCTCCACTATAATTTTTCATGAGATAACATATAAATATAGTTACCACTTAAATTTGCTGCAGTGTTCTTATACAAAAGTCTCACTGAGAAGTAAAAAGCTAAGTTTCATGAATGTAAATTCTTATGGTAATAATATTTAGGTCATTAAATATGAAATGTCTGATTTTGAATCAAAAGTTTAGTTTATTATATCTCAAACCAAAAGCAGTACAATTAATCAAAGTGTGTGCCTAAACTATTGACACAATTTTGCCATCTTAACGGTAACTTGCTTATGCCAGCAGCCAAGAAACCTGGAGAGTCAGGTTTGGCACTCTCCAAATGAAATCTGGCAATGAAATCGTGAAAGGCGTTTTTCTCAGCTTGTTGAGAATTGAATATTTTTCCTTGCAAGAAGTGGTCCAAAGCCTGGGAGGAAGTAGTAGTCAGTTGGTGCAAGGTCTGGTGAATACAGTGGATGACAGAGAATTTCTAACTCCAGCGTCTGTAGTTTGAGCAGCATTATTTTTTGCAACATGTGGTCTTGCAAGAGGATTGGCCTGGTCTCTTGACCAATCTCAGCTGCTTAATCACAAGCATCCTCATCATTTCATCCAATTGGTTGCTGTGGACATCCACTGTAATCAATTGACCAGGTTTCATGAAGCTGTAGTAGATAATAGCAGCACCAGACCACCAAACAGACACCATTAACTTTTTTGGGTGAATATTTGGTTTTGGACTGTCTCGTTTCGGCATTTCCTTCGTATCCAACCATTGTGCTGAACTCTTGCAATTGTCACAAAGAATACATTTTTCATCACACATAACCACCTGGTGTAGAAATGGTTCGCCTTTATGTCATGACAGCAAAGAAAGGCAAGCTTCGAGATGATTTCTCTTCTGATGCTCATTTAATTTATGTGGTACCCATCTATCCAGCTTCTTTACCTTGCCCATTTGTTTCAAATGGGCCAATATTGTTGGAGTAGTAATGTCAAACCTTGCTGCTAATTCATGAATAGCTTGAGATGGATTCACTTCCACTACAGATTTTTAGCTTATTATTATCCACCTTGGTCTCAGGTCACCCACATGGCTAATTTTCAAGATTAAAATCACCAGAATGGACCTTCTCAAACAATGGACATACTGTGCGTTCATCAGCCACATCCTTCCCAAACACTCATTGATATTTCAAGCTGTCTGTGTTGCATTGTTTCCACAAGTGAACTCATATTCAAAAATAACATGAATTGTTTACTTTGTTGCATTGTTTCCACAAGCGAACTCATATTCAAAAATAACATGAATTGTTTACTTATCCAGGGTTTCACAAAAATTGCTCTTAAAAAAATTTGAAAGATAATCACAAGCCAAAATGTGCATTTGAAAGAACAAGGATGTACCTTCACAATAAAAAAAGAAAAAGTGTCAAAGTGAAATGTCAGAGTAATCAACTGTCAAGCTTAGTACTTAAAGAAATCGACATTCCTACTTAATAATCCAATAATACTTGTTGAAAATGGTTGTGACACTGAATGCAGCTGTACATGGTTGAACAGCATCACACTGTCAAAAAAATTTTCCTCTACTGATCTCACTTCCTAAAAATGTTTGATATACATTTAAAGATATGTTAATTTGCGGGAAAAGAGTACTTTCTGCTAGGGTTGTGTTACAAACTCATATGTATGCTGTAGATGGGAGAAATTCAACAGAAAGACACAACAATTATAATATGGTAACTCTGGAGATCTATTCCTGAGTTAGCTTTTGCTAAAACATTTCATTAAACTATAAACTCCACAAGAGCTCCATCACTGCTGTATTCCCAGGACATGAATAAGGTCATTTATGGGATGAATGAGTGAAATTTGGTGCTTACATGGTAGATGTAATCATGGAAGTCACTCTCCAGGAAGAGGTTATTTGATAATTTTGGATAGTGCACATGGGCAGGCCCAAGGAGATGACTGGCTCACTATCCAAATATGCTGAAAAATGTTCTTTTTCAGTGATACAGTGAAGTGTATATTTTGTTTTGGCACTCTACGTAAGAAGAGAATCAGAATATTGGTATAGATACACATACATATACATGTATGTGTATATATATATATTGCATGATCAAAGGTTTACAAAATTTATCTCCTTTATTTCAGCTTCATAACATTTTTAAACCCTCAATATCAAAATCCAGAAATTATAAACTTTTCTTTCCACATCCCAAGGGGTATTTAATCTGGTGGAAAGAAATATAATAAAGAATGCTTTATTCTGGCCGGGCACGGTGGCTCACGCCTATAATCCTAGCACTCTGGGAGGCTGAGGCGGCTGGATTGTTTGAGCTCAGGAGTTTGAGACCAGCCTGAGCAAGAGTGAGACCCCATCTCTACTAAAAAAGTAGAAAGAAATTATTTGGACGGCTAAAAATATATATAGAAAAAATTAGCCGGGCATGGTGGTGCATGCCTGTGGTCTTAGCTACTTGGGAGGCTGAGGCAGAAGGATTGCTTGAGCCCAGGAGTTTGAGGTTGCTGTGAGCTAGGCTGACGCCATGGCACTCTAGCCTGGGCAACAAAGTGAGACTCTGTCTCAAAAAACCCCAAAAAACAAAAAAACACAATGTTTTATTCTTTATAAAGAATAAATGCTTTATATTCACAATTATAAAATATGTGCATTATATACACAATGCTTTATATCTCTCTACTATATAGTGGATTAGATTAGTAATTGTATGATGTATAAATTGTTTTTATCCTTTGGTGTCATATATTGAAATAACTAAAGAGAAGACTAATGACGTTTTAACAGTTCTTATCCAAGTCCTTTAAACTTCTTGTGCTTTAAAAAGTCTGTTTTGAAGTCTATTATTTGAATGGAGATGGTTACATTTGTCGAGAGGAAATATTTGATATATTGAAGAACAGTCTACACCAACAATCATCTGAAGAAGAGACTGATGAAGGAATAAAAGAGTTGGTAGATATAACACTGAAGAAAATGGTAAGAATGAAAAACTGTGATGCATTATATTCAATCAAACGATTTATTTATTTTTATTTTCCTCCATAATGGATATAAGCTTTGTGAGGGCACGAGTTTTTATTTCTTCTCTGCTCTATCTATTGGCTAGAACAGCGCCTGGCTGATAGTGATTGGGTGCTCAGTGAATATTTATGAAATAGCTGGGTGACTGAATGTTAATTATTTTAAAATATTTTACTATCAGTAAAACCTCATTAATTTAGGAGGAGACCAGATTCGATTTGTATAAAATTGGATGCTACTTTATTTTGTCTCCATGACCTCACTCCTCCAATCCGTCTAAACACCCATTACAACAAAATAACATAATAAAAATAGTTGCCCCTTATAGAGCGCTTACTATATGCCAGGCCCCTCAGAGAGCTTTAATGTATGAACTCATTTTATCCTCAAAACAACCCTGTGAAGTAGAAAATATTATCTCCATTTTACGTATGAGAAAACTAAAATAAAGGTTTACCCAAGGTCACCGTAGAAAATGGGGTGCAGAATTCACCTTTCAATAAAACCTATAGTATCTCCTTATTTTGGAGATAGTGATTTCTGCCTTTTTCTTACTATGACCCTAAACTGGATACCAGTGAGATTTTGTGAATGTAAGGCATCTCAGGTCCAGCACACCTACATTACTCTGGAGTTCAGGAAAGAAATAGATGGTGGGGGCTTCAGAGTCTCAGAGTCAGCTAATGTGGGATCCACAATATCCTCCTCTTTTAGAAGTGCTCTCACCAGCCTCTGCTAGGGCCAAGAGTAGACTTCTTGAGAGACAGTATGTTTCAGAGTACCACCCACCCCCTTATTTTTGGAAAGGAAATGTTTATGGAGTAAACCTTTTTCTGACAATTATTCAAACTTTAGATTAGACTCTCAGCAACCCTGAAGGACCTAATCCAATCCAATTAAGCAGTTAAAGGCATTCATCATCTACACGTGTTCCCCCCTCCCCCCTCTCCTGCATGACATACTTAATCTCTAATAATCCCCATCACAAAGGCTTCATTCTGGTGGGCCATTCTTCTGCAGTTCCTCCCCACACCTCTCTACCTATCCAGATCCCAGCCATCCCTAAAGGCCCAGCCAGTAGTCTGCAAGTCTTCTGAGGACTCTAATCCACCCTGAACTGTTAATGATGTGACTTCCAGTGCCTTAACAGAGCAACTTCACTTTTATCCTTTTTACCTGATGGGCTCCCAAGTAACAGATCTTTTCAGGAACAAGTTGTACAAAAAAATGAAGCTTGAAATCATTGTCCTGTTGCTCTTATCAAAAAGTTGCAGTATCATAATGGGCATCATCTTGCTTTTTTGTCTTATTTCTCCAATTAAACTGTTTTAGGGGTAGGGGTACACTTAATGATATATCTAAGGTAACTCAGGTATGCCTATGAGAAGAATAGGAAGAAAGTAGCCTCCATAAATGCCTTTTGATTATATATATAAAGTGTCTACAAAAGTATGAACTTATAGTTTTACTTGGCAAAACCTTTCAGATAGCTATTTCCATGCAAAGTTAAAAACTACTGTCTTTTATCAAGAAATATCTTCCTCTTTAGGATTATGACAAGGATGGCAAGATATCTTTCGCAGACTTTGAAAGAGCAGTGAGAGAAGACAGACTTCTGTTGGAGGTGTTTGGACCATGTTTACCAGAAGCAAAGGTACAGTTACAAGTGCCAACAGCCCAAATTGGTTGAGGAAAAATTTTAAAGGGTCAGAAAGTATTACTTGCTAGACACTCACCTCTGGGGCTGCAGCCCACTGCTGAAGTTCAGTCATGAAGAGCTCAGCCCCATCTGAGCATTTTGGGCCCTAAGATAGCACTAGTGACTATTTCAGTAACTATAGTCAACAGACTTTTATTGAGTTCTTTAGCCTCTATAGCCATACACAATTCCTGTTTTCTGTAAGTAGGGTGACAATATTTCCGAAACCAAAACTAGGGTATATTGGCTTGCTTAAGGGATAGAACATTGTGAGTGGGTCCAATAAGTACCCACCATAAACTGCTAGAACACTTGATCTCTTCCAACCCAATTATTGTCAAACAATGAGGATAAAGTAAGTTTTTAAAATTTTGGATACATGTATAGTACTTTATAGTATTTTATCTGTGCTTATGAAGGTATGAATCTAACAAAAGTTTCAAGCTGAAATGGTCAGCCTAATAATTGATTGGGTCATACAATTTCCTTCCTTTGATTAACTATGCTTTTCAAACACATATAGAAAGAAACTTTATTTTCTGCAGCAATTTATATAGTGATTTTGTAAATTAACTTGGATGTTGTTAAGCTATCCTTAGCCATCTCAGCTCATCTTTCCAACTTGTCCTACTGTCATTTATTCCCTAGACCCCACATTTTTAATTTTATTCTTTAGAAAGGGTCTCATTCTGTTGCCCTGGCTGGAGTGCAGTGATGTGATCATAGCTCACTGCAGCCTTGAACTCCTGGGCTCAGGGGATCCTCCTGTTTCAGCCTACCAAGTAGCTGGGAGTAGAGGTGTGCCCCACTACACCTAGCTACTTTTTAAAATTTTTTGTAGAGACAGGGTCTGGCTATGTTGCTCAAGCTTAGACCCCACATTTTAATTGTCTGGAAATACGTGGTAAAAAGCAATGTGTGAAAGGCAGGTTTCCAATTTGAAGAGACTGATGGGGGAAACAGTATAGCATAGTGGACAGGATTGGAGTAACTATTACTTAGAACAGACAACAGTTCTTCAGCTACTCCCAGAGAGTTCACCTGTAGCCCAGTTATCTAGAGCCTTGCTACTCAAAGCGTGGTCTGTGCACCAACAGCAGCAGTGGCATTACCTAGGAACTTGTGAAAAATACAGAATCTCAGCCCTCACCCCAAACCAACAAAGTCAGAATCTTTTTTTCTTGCTGCTTGACACACTAAAGGTTTATTTTTTATTTCAATAGATTTAGGGGGTATGAGTGGTTTTTTGTGACATGGATGAATTGTACAGTGAAGTCAGGGATTTTAGTGTACCTGTCAGGTTATTTTTGTTTCTTTACCCTCCTCACATCCTCCCATCCTCCCTCCTCTGTCTCCAAAATATATTAATATACTACTCTGTATACCCATCGCTTAGCTCCCACTGAGTATATGTGGTATTTATTTTTCCATTCCTGAGATACTTAGGATTTTGGCTTCCAGTTCCACCCAAGTTGCTGCTAAAGACATTATTTCATTCTTTTTTTATGGCTGAGTAGTAGTCCATGGTGTATATACACCACATTTTCTTTATCCATTCATTAGTTGATGGGCGCTTACTTCTTTTCCCAAAGGTTTCTTTCTTTCTCTAATCATGATCAAATATTGTGTATGTTGGTGGGGTGAGGGAGGAGTGCTGGCTTTCACAGGATCACAGATCAGAAACCCATTCAGGCACACAGAACCCATCTAGCAGCTCCTCCCTTTAGAGCTGTCAGAGAACACTGTGGTAAAATACACCTAGTATAAAATTGACCATTTTAACCATTTTTAAGTGTACAGCTATACTCACACTGTCACACAACTAATCTCCAGAACTCCTCATCTTGCAAAACTGAAACTCTGTATCCATTAAACTCTCCCTATTCCCCTTCCCCACAGCCCCTGGCCACTACCATCAGAATCTGTATTTTAACAAGATCCTGAGGTGGAGATTCATAGCACCTTAAAGTCTGAGAAGCCTGATCTGGAATGTAATTTGTTCTTTCCAATTCTATGCTTAGGTCTCTAATATATCTTTTACCCGAGATTTCAGCAAGAAAGATATCCATATACCTACAAGGAAGTAGAGGCTAATCCCTTGCCTGAAGCTTCTGTTAGTACCATCCACCACTTAGAGCCATCCTAGCAAATTTGGATCAGTACATCATGATAACTGAAGCTGAACCTTATTTACTGTTATGTTCAAATCCAATCCACAAGGCAAGAAGCCACTAAGGATAGGGAGAAATTAAAAACAGACACCATGTAGTATGGGCCTTCCCCAGTTATTTTTATCAGTAAAGAAAATTGAAATAGCCTGGATATACTTGTATTTCAAAGTAGTGGTAGAAGTCTAGAATTTACAAATACTAATTTGTTTTTGATTGCCATAGGTCAAGTAAATTCTTCTTAGATGCTTCTTAACTAAAGCATGTAAGCTTCTAATTTCAGCTTTCCTCTAACAGTTAATTAACTTTTTTACTTTACAGAATTGTCTTGATTTTGAAGCCCTGGCATTCAGAAACATCCTGACTTCTTGTTTTTGAATGTGAACTACTCAATACTTGTATGAAAATCAGAAACAAATCCTGGCCGCCTATCTTTATTTGTACTGTAAAGGTTCTATATTTGCTTTAAATAATTTATATTTAGTTATGGCAAAGTGAGAGACAATGTTATATGACAATAACAGTTTCTGTAATATGAAATATGGATCAAAAAAAGAAATGATTTTAGAAAAATAGCTTGAATGAAATTATAAGGAGTGCAATAAAAAACACCAGCAGTAAAATCTCTTGAAGAATTAAAATGATAGGCTAAAAACAACAAACATTCTCTTTAGAAAGTATTGATTTGCTGCTAGCAATCTATATTCTTCTTCTTTGTTTAAATGGAGGACTCGTATGCACATCTTTCAGCTTGTCCTCTGGAGGCTTTGGCACACATGAAATTACCTAGTTTAAAAAAAAACAAACATTAAAACTTAGTTTTTATAGAAGAGTAAATGCGCTGTTAGAAGAGGTGGGATATATATCTAATAGTTCAATCCTTGCCATCATTTTTTTTTAATTTTTGAGGTAGGGTCTTGCTATGTTACCCAGGCTGGTCTCAAACTCCTGGGTTCAAGTGAGTAGCTGGGACTGTAAGTAACACACTGGGCACACTGCCATCACTTTTAAGGCAGAGTTGGTCCAAGTTCAAGGCACAGCCTATGACCTGAACAAAGTTTTTGTTCAAACATTGATGAGAGTAAATTTCTAATGCCATTTAAAAAAAAAAAATTGGAGGTAGGAAAATGAACATATGCTTTACTTTAACATTCCTTTATAGATCTAAAGTCACTTGTTATTTTATGGATACAGATAGATATCCCATTTTTGCATTCTTGAAATATTGATAATGTTTGACGGATTTAGAGACATGATGCTTGTGTGGTGGGGGGAATAAAACATTTGAAGAAATAAGTAGAAAATGGTATAATCCTCAATTTCCTAGTGGAAAAATGAAAACCAAACACATCATCAGAAAAAGTGGACAATAAGTCAAAGTAGAGTAAGACAGTCTTCATCTGAAATGGAAAGTTATTAGCAACTATAGTAAATTTTATTGAATATTTCTTGTTTTTTGTTGTTGTTCTACTATTTCCAAATCTAGAATTTGAACTTAACAGTTTTTTCCCTCAAAATGCAATCAACTCTGGCTGACATGTATCTATATCTATGCCTCAGTTCAGCCATAACTGAAAGAAGTAAGGGCACCAGCACAAACTGAAAAATTTAAGAAGGCTTAAGCATAAAAAGTATGCCCATAGATTTTAATCATTATTAAACAATCCTTCATCTTTAGCCAGATAATAATTTTCTGGTAAAAAAATGTACATAGAAGAAATTAAGCTATCTTAGCCTCTCTTAATCACATTGTAAAATATGTGTACAACTATGTGAAAAGCACTTTATGAACCTTGGAGTTAAACACAGGGAATGGTCGGGGCCTTCAGTTTATAAAAGTGTCTTTCAAAAGCTAACTCAAATGTTAACTTTCTTTTATTTGTGCTTAGGAATTGGAAAACGATTATTTATTTATTTATTTATTTATTTTTGAGACAGAGTCTCACTTTGTTGCCCGGGCTAGAGTGAGTGCCATGGTGTCAGCCTCACTTACAGCAACCTCAAACTCCTGAGCTCAAGCGATCCTCCTGCCTTAGCCTCCCGAGTAGCTGAGACTACAGGCATGCACCACCATGCACGGCTAATTTTTTCTATGTATATTTTTAGTTGGCCAATTAATTTCTATTTTTAGTAGAGACAGGGTGTTGCTCTTGCTCAGGCTGGTCTCGAACTCCTGAGCTCAAGCAATCATCCCGCCTCGGCCTCCCAGAGCTAGGATTACAGGCGTGAGCCACCATGCCCAGCCGGAAAACGATTATTTAAATAACATTTTTAAAAACCTACCTAGATTACACAATCTAGGTCTAATCATTTAAGAAGTTCACATCTGAAATGCAGACTTGGAGGCCCAATTTTTAGAAATTTCACCATTTTCTATTGCTATTTTTTTCCTTTTTTGAAATAGGATCTCGCTCTGTGGGCTAGAATGCAACGGTGTTATCATAGCTCACTGCAACCTCAAACTCCTGGCTCAAGTGATCCTTCTGCCTGAGCATCCCAAGTAGTTGGGACTACAGATGCGCACCAAGCCTGGTTAATTTTTCCATTTTTTGTAGAGATGGGGTCTCGTTCTTGCTCAGGCTGGTCTTGAACTCATGGCCTCAAGAGATCCTCCTGCCTTGGCCTCCCAAAGTGCTAGGATTACAGGCATGAGCCACCGTGCCTGGCCTTATTGCTATGGCATCTGGCCTTATTGCTATCTTTATTACAGAAGCAATATAATAATTTTGAATTTGATATAATCTGTAATAACTTTGAATTTAAGAGAAATTATGATAATTTTCCTTTTTAACTTTGGCTTACATTAGAACTATCTGAAGAGCTTTAAAAAGGGGGGGGTAGGCTTTGGGCTCCACTCTCACATATTGATTTAATTGACTAAAACCACCACTTTAATATTTTGTATCTACAGTGATATAAAATATGTCTGTTGTTTAAAGCAAGAATTAACAATATCAAAGTAAATGAATGTTAGTCAAATTCAGTTAATTCAATAGAAAAATTGTAGGAAAAATAAAAAGTGAAAAAAAAATTACAATACAAATAATTCTCCATTTAGTTACTTGTTAGTCCTATAACCAAATTTCCTCCTAAAATAGTAATTTAAAATGACTTTACCTTTTTAAGTTTATTCCGAATTAAATTCGCTGTTGTATTCAATGAGTCATCATGCATATCCACTTTAGGTATGTCTGGTAATAGAGGCCCAATCATAACCTCATTACTACTCGTGCTTGTTTCAAGAAAAGTTCCAAGTTTACGATCATCTTCTCTTCTTCTTTTCCGCTCCTGCAGTTGTGTTGTCCTAGGCATAAATCTGTCGGCCGCCTCTGAAGGAGTAATAGCTTTTTCTGTACCTGAGTAGGTCACTGAGTTTTTAAAAGTGTTCACCTGTATTTTCTGCAAGGAGTCACTGTGGTAACAGTGCTCTACTGTTTGATCACGGTTTCCACTATCCTTAGAGGAGTTTGATGCTCTGTCCACATGCTCTCTGGATGAACACGTACATTTTGAGGAGAAATAACATAAAGGCAATTCACAAGAATAAGGAAGACCAGGATTTGAGTTCCCTGTAGAAGCATTCAAAGCAGCTGCACAAAATCCAGACATCTCTGAGTAGAAGTCTTGTCTAAAATCTTTTGTGTCTTTTTGCTCTGCAACCAGTTTCTTCTTTGTCATGTAATGGTCTTTATATGACAATTAAAAAAAATGAGGGAAACAAAAACAAAACTGGCTCATTTATTGTTTTCATCATTCAGAAACATTTAATTTTAAAAACAAACATCACTTTAAAATGTTAACAAATTCAACTCCAAAAAATCTATTTCTTGGGCAGGGAATACATTCATGAATTCACACACTTAAAAGCTAAAAACAATAAAAAGGTATCTAGTGTCAAGCTTTGCCCTTTCCTTGCTCCCCACTGGCCTGGTTTCCACACCCCATAAGTAATCACTATTCTGTCTTACTTATCTGTCCAGTATGTCTTACTTTCCTCCTCCTACCTATACCTCTCTTTCTTTACACTAAAAAAGGTAACCTGTAATATCCATTTCTCTGCACCTTTGCCTTTTCCATTAACTGTAGGTCTGGTAGAGTTTTTCCATGTCATTACATACAAAGCTTCTTTTTTAATGGTTTCAGAGCATTCTACTACATGGATATATCATGCAGTTTAATTTGTGTTTTTTAGTTATTAAAGGAAACAATTTGCTGGGCCCACTTTTAGGGCCTGCACAGGCCTCTTCCATGGTCTACCTTCCCAAAGGCAGACTGCACCACCAGAGTGGAGTGTGGAAACATAAAATTAGCTATGTGTTGATGAATGTTAATATTAATGCATGGTAGGTACATTATCTTAGTCTCTCTACCTTTATATGCTTTGAAATATCCATAATAAAAGTTTTTAAGTGAGACTAAGTACCAAGTAGATGCTAGAAAGCTGCAGATGAAGAGAGCTTAATGGAATGTTAGAATGGATTTATAAAGAAAGAAAAGAAAAAGAGCTTAATTAAAGTAGCCAAGGCCAAACAAGTCATAATTTAAAAACACCATATCACACTACCACTTAAAGCTGGAGCAATATGAATCTAATTCTAAAGAGGTCAGGTGCAGGGCAAAAAGGTCTTAAGAGGAAGGGGAGCAAAGAACGAAGATAATATTACACTAGCCTTCTAACACAAACACTGAGATGAATAAAGCAAACAGTGAGCTCTGGACAGAGAATCCAAAGATGAGTTTTAATCCCTTTTTTGCTCCTAATTTATCTCTAATGATATAGGCCAGTCACAAACTTTCTGAGCCTTAATGTTTCCTTACCTATAAAAATTAGGACACAAATCAGATAATCTGAAAGGTCTTTCTCCACATTAATACTTTTTAATTTCCTTTGCCACACAAACATGCAAGTTTTTCTGGTGCCAGTTATTTACATATCTCACAAGTTACAGTTCAATGTCTAAAACTGACCAGGGATTCTCAACAGCTCTCCTGCCAGAATTCTAGGTAAGTTTTCCAAGGGTCTTCCCACCTTACTTCTTTTCCCACTGCTTTCTGTGACTGATTACAGAAGGGGTCTGTGGAGCAGTTAGCCAGCTGGTCAAAAGTAGAACTTTTCCATGATTAGCAGCTGGAAACTAGTCTGCAAATCATAATTGCTTCTCAATGCCTTCAGGTCAAAGCCTTAATTCCTTACATGGAACACAAGGCCTTTCATGATTCACTTCTTCTTTTTATTTATTTATTTATTTATTTTTTGGGGACAGAGTCTTGCTCTGTTGCCCGAGGTAGAGTGCCATGGCGTCAGCTTAGCTCACAGCAACCTCAAACTCCTGGGCTC
>VBSM01002217.1:44845633-44886371 GCA_008086735.1 Cheirogaleus medius
TATTTAAAAAAAAAAACAACAGAGCTTTGAAAACAACAAATAACCTGTTCAAACCAGTTAGCAAAACACAAAAAAATAAAAATTTTGCCACTCCCTTTGCATAAAGAGTAACACATTCCACGTGTCAGGGTATCTAACTAAGGCATATAACAGACTACCTTCAGTCGACATTTTTTTCCAGAAGTTGGGTCGATAGACGTTACCGGGAAGAGTCACTCAATAAATATTCAGTGATTACCACGTGCCAAGCAATATGGTAAACACAGAAGAGCCAATGACTAAAACCCAGCCCTATTTTTGTGGAGCTTATATTCTAATAGTTGACCAAAGGGGTGGTGAGAAACTTTGGTACTTGATCTGGGGCTTCTTCACGCCGTCTTCCCGAGAGACAGATCTGACAGCAGCTTTGTCAAGCCCTTATTTACGTTAGTCTGGCCATGTGGTGCTTGCGCTTACAAAAAACTACCTAGGATAGCGAATGAAACCGAAATCACTTTACCTTGACAGCGCGAGGCCGTCGTCCCTCTCGGTATTTGGCTCGCGTGTCGCATACCTCTCTCTGGACATGATGATCGAATAAGCCCCCAAGCTCCCCGCCACTCGACGCCATCTTGCCTGCTTTGGTCACCTCAAGAAGAACAACATCCGCTTTGCTGACCTCCTGTTTATCCAATAAGAGAGCGGGACGGGTCAAAGCGTGCCAGGATTGGCTGAAGAATCGACAGCGTCGGCTATCGTTTCCTGCAAGAGAGGACTGGGTGGACAAAGTGCTGCCTCCTAGCGGCTCGGCGGAGAGGCCCGGAGGGTGACAGAAGCTTGCTTGTCCCACCAACTACAGGCGCGCCGCGAGACGCACCGCCCGGAGAGGAGGCGGGGCAGCAGGGGGCGGGGCCGATCGATCTTTTCGGGCTCCGACGCCCTCGGCCTGCCCGGGCCGGGGTCAGCCACAGCGCTCAGGTGGGCTACCCCGAGCGGTGCCTCTGGACCATGTGGGGCAGCGACCGCCTGGTAGGTGTGGATGGAGGCGGGGCGGCAGTGACTGTGGCCTTTACCAACGCTCGAGACTGCTTCCTCCACCTGCCGCGACGCCTCGTGGCCCAGCTGCACTTGCTGCAGGTAACACGCCGTCACTGGGACGCCTGGACTGCAGTTTGGGGTCGGACGAGGCCGAGGCCTTTTAGGGACTCTGCGGCCGCTCAGACCTTTGTCCGCAGCGGGGCACTGGCTGCCTTTCGGGGGCCGCCGATCTGTGCAGAGGCCAGACTGAGGGCCCCTAGAGGGCAGGGCCGTTCTGGGTAGTCTCTGCGTTCCACACTTTGTCTAGTGCAACCTGGGGCCGTTAACTTGTCTTATTAAAGGTCTTTTCACTCGGTGAAAATAGGCTTTGAAACAGTCTAATATTCTGCCTCTGTATTCAGAAATATTCCTCACTCTAGATTGGAAAAGCTCTTGAGAAGTCATTTATTTTTATTTTGAAAAATGTTTTACCTGCCATCGATTTCCAGTTACCTGCGCTGCTGTCTTCCGGGCGTCAAGAGGAAGGGGCAGATTTGGTTTGCGGAGCCCCTGTACCTTAACAGGGACTGAGCACCACGTCCCATGAGCAGGAGAGGTGAATAAAATGATGGCTTTTGCCTGCATAGCTGACCCTCGGAACACAGCCGAAATGTGCCAGAACGTGCAGTGGAATGATGTATACCTGCACATAATGTAGTTAGGATCACTTGAACCTCTGCGTTCAGTAGCCCTCTGGACGTTGTGGTTGTGGTATTTCACAGTTTTAACCACTGGCAGATAAGCATTCATATCTTCATAATTTAAAATAGAGGCACGTGGTCTCACAAATTTGAGTGTGCTTACGGAGGGATAGGATATTTGTAATCCTCAGAAATCCTGGATGCATGATACCCACCACCACTGGCTAATCTGTGCAAGAAATATTTAAGAGTTTGCAATAATTTTAAGCATCCCATCTTTCTACTTTAGCTACTTCCCCATAACTATTTTTCTAGATTTTTTGGTCTGTCTTTCAAAATATATCAAATTCACCAGAATCCTTTCTTTTTTTTTCTTTTTTTAAGCATTAAGTAGGTATTCTTTTGGCCCTGACAAGCTTCCTTCATGGCTAGAGAGGAATCAGTCACTGTCACCAAGTTCCAGGTAGAATTTGGCTCACTGCTCTCTGGGTCAGCATTGATGGAGATTTTCAAAGTGTTTTCAAATCCTTATCTAAGGAGTTTATTGGAATAAACTCCCCACCTGATGAATTTATAGGTATACTTCCTCATAGTAACTCTAATTTGATCCTAAGGTGTGGTTGTTATTATAATACCTTACTACCATCACTGTTTAAGAATTTAGTAGTCTTAGTCTTTGTTTTAAATTTTAAGCCTTCAAGAATTATTCATAAGAATTAATTCATGGGTCTTTTTGAAATGTGAATGTATTCAGCCCTAGAACAAATTGCTGTTTCTATTCAGCCTGTATCAGCAGAATATGCCAACTTTTCTTTCCAATTATCAAAGTAATACATGTGTTTTATAAAAAATTTGGAAAGCATGGAAAATTATAAATGAGAAAATACCCATAATTGCAGAACCTAAAGATAACTAATGTTGACAGTTTATATCAAATCTTCCAGTTTTGTTTCTAATCTTTAGAAATGAGGTCCTACGTGCACACATATAGTTTTATGTTCTGCTGTTTTCATATAATGTTATTATGAGTGCTTTATTTTGTTAAAAGGTAATCATCATTTTAATTGGTTAATTAGTAACTTAGCAGAAATTTGCCATAATTTTAATTGTTCACTGTGATTGACCATTTAGATTATACTCAATTTTTAGAAATCAAAAGTGATACTGTAATTACATTTTAATAAAATGTTAAAAATAGTACACCTTTGTTTATATAACATTGTTTTCATTTCTGGTTATTTAAGATTGGGTTAGAGGGCATAGATAAAGCAGAAAAGTTCAGCAGTTGGGAGTTAATATTATTTTATTTTATTATTTGGGGTGAAGCATTGAATACTGTTATAGATAATACAGTAATGGGAAGGGGCTTGGAACAATGGTTTTCTGACCTGTGTCATACTTACCTTGAAGCTTTTAAAAATACATATGTTCTGGTCCTTCCTCAGACCTACTAAATCAGAATCTTGGGAGATGGGCTTCAGGCATCTGTAATTTAAAAAATATCTTCAGGCTTCTTAAATGCACAAGAGTTGAGACCCACTGTTCTTGAATCATAAAATGTTAATGGTAGAAAGGACTTTAGGTATCTAGGGCATTAACATATCTAAGGGAACTGGCACTCCTAGGCCAGTACCATTTCCATGCAGTTGATTTGCCATCTTGTCTATAGTTTATTCTGCATAATCCAATTTAGCCTTCTCACTTTCTTCTATAACCAGTCTCCTTCCCACTTCTGTTCTCTTACTCATGCCTTTCTTCCCTAAAACATTTTTCCTCCTTCTGTACAAATTCAATGCCTTTAAAAAGAGTGCAATCGTCCCTTCTCCACGTATCTTTCCAATTCTCTGTTGCCCATGTTTGTCTCCTTTTCAAAACATCATTATTGTGTCTGTGTGGCACATCTCATTTGTTACACTCAGTTCTATGTTTCAAGTATAGTCTTCTCTTGTTTACCTAAATCAGGCGTCCTCAAACTACGGCCTGAGGGCCACCTTAGGACATTTATCCGGTCTGCTGGGTGTTTTTGCCACCGCTGCCTGTCCTGCTTAGCAGCCGACTCGTCCCGGGCCCAGAGTGCACACTCTCCAGCAGTCTGAGGGACAGTGACCTGGCCCCCTGTTTAAAAAGTTTGAGGACCCCTGTTTTAGGATTGGGTACCCAGTAGATGCTTTAAGTCAGGATTTCTCAACCTTGGCACTATTGACATTTTGGGCTGGACCATTTCTTGTTTTGGGGGCTCTCCTGTACATTGTAAGATGTTTAACAGCACCCTTGGCCACTATCCATTAGATGCCAGAATCCCCTTCCCCTGCAGTTGTGACAACCAAAACTGTCTCCAGACATTGCCAGATGTCTGTTGGGGGACAGAATCACCTTAGTTGAACCACTGCTTCAACTGTTACCTTGTACATAGAAAACAGGATTAGCAAGAAATAGACAAAATTGTTCACATGGTTATCTTTTTCTGGAGGGAATATCAGTTAATTCCTTTTTTTCCTTCCAAATTTACATATTTTCTAAGGTTTCTGTAATAAGTTTATAATTTTTTAATCATAGAAAACACTAATTTTAGTCCTTGGCCACAAAGTTAACATATTTTATCTATTTGCTCTTTCAATGAGAATAAATTTTATATTTTGCTTTTTTTAACTTATAAATAGATTTCCATAGTTCTATGAACCTTTAAAATCATTACTTACAAGCTACATAACACAACATTTCCGGAAAGGTACACACAATGCTATTAACAATAATTACCTCTGGGAACAAGGACATGTCTCCACATTTTGTCCTTTTGTACTTTTTGTGCTTTTATCATGTACATTTATTACTCTTCTAATAAATAAGTAAATAAATATGGGATTGCATAATCCATCTGGTGGTGTTTCATAATTCTAAAGCTATGTTTTTATATATTGTTATGTTTTTAAAGATCTTGATATGTTTCTACTTATGTACTTTTACATAATTGTTACATATAGTTCAATGACTACGTATTACCATTTTGAAGTCTGAAATGTTTTAATCAATTTATGATGCTGTCATAAGATTATAAGGGTATTGGTTTTATTCATTAGCATCACCAGCACTGGATTTTGGAAATGATGATAGCTTTTGAAATGCTATGACAAATGTGAATAACAGAGAGCC
Organism: Cheirogaleus medius; assembly: GCA_008086735.1. Classification (NCBI taxonomy): domain Eukaryota; kingdom Metazoa; phylum Chordata; class Mammalia; order Primates; family Cheirogaleidae; genus Cheirogaleus; species Cheirogaleus medius. Next base: position 44,850,481 of record VBSM01002217.1, read on the forward strand.
ATCAACTATCTATAGAACTCTTTTTATATGTGTGGATTGCAATAATAGTTTATTTTTCTGTGAATCTAGAAAAACATGTAAAAACTTTTAAAACTTTTCACCCTCCCATTTCTCATGTGAATAGAATCAAGCTATAGAAGTAGCTTGGGGTCACCGGCCTACATTCTTGAGCTGGGTGGAAGGCAGGCATTTTAGTGACCAAGGTGAAAATGTGGCTGAAATTAACCGACAAGTTGGTCAGAAACTTGGACTCTCAAATGGGGGACAGGTAAGCTCATAGTAACTTTCTTCCAATGTCACATAATATAGCAACGGAAATAAAAGTTCGGATTCCTTTTTTAAAGGCAGTGAGATATCATCTAACTTGTATGCTATTATAACTAGTCTAGGATATTCCAGTTGACTGTATTTGTTAAGTCATTATTTTGTAGTTTACCATGCTCTCTACTTGATTTTTTATTTTACTATTTTACTCATTTTTCATATCTCTAATTTTGTTTTTGATGTTATTTTTCCTTTATGGATTACTGGGTTTTACTTACTATTATTGAACTTTGTTTCATTTGTTTCTGACATATTTTCTAAACTTCAATGGTCTTACTTGATTAAAAAAAATCGATTCTACTCTACAGTTATTATTTTTTCACTTTTTCATTCCCTTATGAATTTAATATGCTTAGATTGTAAACTCACAAAGTTAAAGCCCTATATCTATTTTTTGTTTTATTATGTTCATCAATTTATTCCTTAAAAAATTTTTAAACTATAGAAGTAACAGGTATTCATTATAAATATTTTACAATTGAAAGTAAAAAAATGAGTTTTTGCCTTTCCCCAAGCCCACCTTCAAAATGAATTTTGGCTGTTTTTCAGGATCTCACTAGATCTTTAGGATTTAAAGAATGAAATTATACATATTTTCTGCCATTTTTACCTCATAAAATATATCAAGTATCTTTCCATGTTTTATCAACAATATGCATTGAACTTCTCTCTGCAAATGGTCCTGTATTGTAGCAATGCCACCAAGACACTCTTTCCCAAAGAATCATTGGTAGGAACAGAAAGTGGACTGGCTAGCCCAGGAGTCCTTAGTTTCTTAGTGGGTAGTGTTAGCTTTGTTCCGGATGGGAACCCAAAAAGTATGTGATCATAAAGCCTGTGAATCAAAAGCCAGCCGCAGGAGTCTGGAGAGTCCAGGGGGTTGTAAATCTAACTTTGACCACAGAGAGCTACAGCGAAGCCCAGCATCCCTATCTCCCTGATAAGGATGACGCTACCCCCTCCCCTATCTCTGCAGGTGTTGCACACCCTCTCCCTCCACTCTGCCCCTGGAAAAACCCTCTATAAAACCCAAGGCTTTCCCCTTCCTCATGGTGGATGCTCTTTTGGCCTCCACCTATCTGCACCCAGATGCTCAAAATATACAGAATTTTGCTACACATGAGGCTTTGTGTGTCTCCCTCTCGGCCCCGGACCTAACAGGCAGGAGTTTCCTTGTGCTTCCTCACAATCAGCTATCCTATTCAGTAAGGGACATACTGAAGGGAAATTCACTGAAGAGTCTGGGGTGAGGCTCTCAGCAAAATTCTGCTCCAATCCACAAAAGCAAAGAGGAAGGGCTGGTTACCTAGAGCATTTAACATGCCAAGGCTTTGGATATTACTCCCTTAAACCATGGGAATGCCTATAAGAGGGGAAAGGAAGTAAAATGGTGGACTTTAACTTATTGAAACACACTAGCATGTCTTGTATCTGTTAGAGTGAGATGGTATTTGTTTTACTTTTAGCTGTGAAAAATTTTACTTCTACGTAATTGTTTCTGATCTCTATTTCAGTGTATTTTTCACTTTTCTAGAAGCAGCGTGGCTTGAAGTTAGTTATAAAGTTAACAGTTGCAAAACATCTAGAAATAATGAGAGTATATGTTAGGTCAAATGATGAGTTGATAATATTGCCGTTTCTCCTTGTATTTTTTACTTACATTTCTTTCTTTTAATGATTATCTTTATTTATTTTTGAAAAACGTGTTGCACTAGGATGTATTTTCCTTTATTCTATAATTAGTTGTGAAATAATTTTTCCTAAAATGCTGTGCATATCAAGGCCTAGCTAAGTACAATAAATATTTGTCACATGAAAGACTACATATACACATTATACATACTAACACATACTCTGTCAATCCCACTCACCTAAAAAGATAAAAAAGATAACTTCTTATATTCTAAGGATACAGAAAAGTCTTTTAAAATTAATTTTAAATTTTTAATTTTTTCTAGGTGTTTCTCAAGCCATGTTCCCATGTGGTATCTTGTCAACAAGTTGAGGTAGAACCGCTCTCAGCAGATGATTGGGAGATACTGGTAAAAAAAAATTAGATAAAAATATCTTATTTTAAAGTTAAACTACTTCAAAATATCAGTGTCTTTAGATTTCTCAGAACTTTGTTGGTTTGAGTTTTTTATAAGAGCGAACTGATAGAGATCTAATATACAACATGAGGACTACAGGTAATAAAATTGTACTGTGCATCCTGGAGTGCTGGCTCACACCTGTAGTCCCAGCTACTCAGGAGGCTGAGGTAGGAGGATCGTTTGAGCCGAGGAGTTAGAGGGTGCACTGAGCTGTGATCATGCCATTGCACTCCATCCTAGGTGACAGAGTGAGACCCTGTCTGTAAAAAAAGAAAAAAAAATTTGTACTTTGTTGTGTTAAATGAGCAGATTTTAGCTGCTCTTGCCACAAAACAACAAAAAAATGGGTAGCTATGTGAGATGATGGATATGTTAATTTACTTCACTATAGTAACTTTTTTACTATCTATATGTATCCCTTAACATCATGTTGTATACATTAAATACACAATGAAATTTATTTTTTAAAAAAAGAATGAATTGATATTTTCTTACTAGACATGGAATGGACAAAATATAAAGTGAACTGATCTTTTTGTCTGTTGGTTCTAGGAGCTGCATGCTGCTTCCCTTGAACAGCATCTTCTAGATCAAATTCGAATAGTTTTTCCAAAAGCCATTTTTCCTGTTTGGGTTGATCAACAAACTTACATATTTATCCAAATTGGTAGGTGCAATTGCAATACTTGCTGTCATACTCTACATTGTAGCACTGAGTCCAAAGTAGAGATGAACATGCACTCATGAACTTTATTTTCTACACAGTTGCACTAATGCCAGCTGCCACTTATGGAAGGCTGGAAACTGACACCAAACTCCTCATTCAGCCAAAGATACGCCAAGCCAATGAGAATACATTTTCAAACACAGATGATGCATATAGAAAATTTCATAGTTATGGAAGATACCAAAAAGGAATGACGAAAGAACTTCAAACCAAGCAACTTCAGTCAAATACTGTGGGAGTCACTGGATCTAATGAAACAGAGTCAGAGGTTCCAGTTGACTCATCATCGATACCAGGCTTATGGACTATGATGGGAAACATTTTTTCTTTTGGATCTAAGAAGAAACAAGAGACATCCTGGGGTTTAACTGAAATCAATACATTCAAAAATATACAGTCAGAGGTTGTTCCTCTGGACAATATTTTCAGAGTATGTAAATCTCAACCTCCCAGTATACGTAATGCATCAGCAACTTCTATGTTTCACAAACACTGTGCCATTCATGTATTTCCATGGGACCAGGAATATTTTGATGTGGAGCCCAGCTTTACTGTGACCTATGGAAAGCTAGTTAAGCTACTTTCTCCAAAGCAACAACAAAGTAAAACAAAGCAAAATGTCCTGTCACCTGAAAAAGAGAAGCAGATGTCACAGCCACCAGATCAAAAAGATATTAGCTCAGGTCATAGTCAAGAAGCTGGTAAGGCCTGTGTGCTACAGGTGGTCTGGAATGGACTTGAAGAATTGAAGAATGCCATAAAATATACCAAAAACATAGAAGTTCTCCATCTCGGGAAAGTCTGGGTGGGTATAAATTTTATAATTTTGGGGAAAATTTAAGTTGCTTAAACTTCTCCAAATTATGAGTTAGAATATTTCATATATATAAATCAAAAACCAATAAAAAAGAAACACTGTCTAATGGCAGTGCGGGGGGCACATTTCTGCTTATAGGGTAAAGTCCTAGTTTGGGTAAAGATTATGTATTTTCTGGCCAAATAAGCTTGGACAGGTACAGGCCCAGAGAGGTCAAAATTACTTGCCTAAGGTTGCATAGCTAGTAAGTGATAGAAGTAGGATTCAAGTTCAGACAGATTGGCCCTAGGGTTCATGCTCAGCATGTAGTACCCTACAAAGCCTCACATCTTTAATGCTTGCAGATTTGTTCCCAAGTTCTTGAAAGCAAAGAAAGGACTTGTTACATATTGGGGAAAATGCCCAGTGTAGGGAGAGAAGTGCGGCATGAGTAACCTTCCTGCTGCCTGTGATGGTACCTGGACTGGAATGCACCCAGGAGCTGCTTACCCTGCTGGTGTCTCCTCTTTTAACTTTTGTGGAACTGGGAGAGGGGTAACTCGTGTTCTACTCCCTCATCCTGACCTCAAATATTAATGCTAAATTTGTATAATATGAGTTACCTGCCCCATTTATTTGAACTTAATTTTGAACCACTATAAAGTGAAACTTCATATTGATAAAGGGAGGAAACTATTAGGAAAGGAAAGAAAAATAGGAAGGTAAGTTTGTCTCCCTTGTAGGTATCTTTTACTCCCAGAGTTTTACCTATGACTTTTATGCAAGTAACTTACAAAGCTTTAATCTCTTTGGCCTACATCATTTACTAAAGCTCCAAACCATTATTTTCTGTTAGTTTTAAACTGTTAATTTAGGAGATACTACTGCATTCTCAAATTAAAAATGTAGAACTTACTATGCTAAACTTATTATGATTTACTTAGGTCTGCCATTAGATGGAAATATCCTTTTAGCTTGAAATTGTATGGTGAAGATAGGTTGAAAAAGTGCTAATGGTTAAAGTCCTGGGAACCATGTTGAGAAAGTAGTAAGAAGTCTACACTTCCCATTCTACTTTGAAGGTTAAAGAGCCATAGGCAATGAGAAGTGTGACAGTAGTTGAAATCAGGTACTCAGACAGGCTTGACTTGAGAGACCAGAGTATCACTTGGAGATAGGACCAACAAGTTGATGTTGACTTAAGCCTTTATATCAAGCCTTTAAGCCCTGTGAAGTATGGTGATTTTTTAAAAAAAAAAATTTAATTGTTAAATGTATTAGTTTTTAAGTCAGGGTATGTACCTTAGGGTTTTTATTTTATGCTTTTTTCCACCAAGAGATAGTAGTCTTCATGTCTTTGAGTGCTTATATTTAAGGAGATGAGAACATTTTAAAACATCTTTATTGAGATAAAACTTAAAGGATATAATTCAGTCATTTTTAGTTTATTTAAAATAGTTGTACAACCATCACCACAATCTAAATTTAGAACATTTTCATTAGTAGGTGTGAGAAATTTTACCCTTTGCCTTTTAGATGAAGTTTTTGTCTAGATTTAGTTTTGCCTGTTGCAGATTACCTGTGATTATCTTTGGCCATTCCAACTTTTTCACTGGTTCTCATCTTTCATAGATGAAGACTGCTTAAAGATTGCAAATAAAATTTAATTTGAATGTAATTGTATCATAGTTTAAAGGATGATTTTTGTGGATAGAGTCAAATATATTTAATACTCTAATTCTGAAGAATTTATAAAGAGAAGGAAAGAAATGTAGGAGGAAAATTAAAATATCTGTGATATAGTAGTATCTGTTGCTATAGTCTGAGTGTTTGTGTCCCGCCTCAAATTCATGTGCTGAAATCCTAATCCCCAAGCTTGTGGTATTAGGAGGTGAGGCCTGTGAGAGGTGATTAGGTCATGAGGGTGAGGCCTTCATGAACGGGATTAGTACCCTTATAAAAGGGAGCTTGTTTACCCCTTCTGTTATGTGAGGATACAGCAAGAATGCACTCTGTGAAGAGGGCCCTCACCAGACATCAGATTTGCTGACACCTACATCTTGGACTTCCCAGCCTCTAAAACTGTGAGAAATAAATTTCTATTGTTTATAAGCTGCCCAGTTTATGATATTTTGATATAGACTATGAAAACTATGAGTTATTGGGATAGCTTCTATAATTTCACCTGAATGTATAGAAGCTAATCTCAGTATTTATGCTATGAAATATTTCTTAATCAAGCTTTGAATATATTTATATTTTTGTTAATTCATTTTTAAATTTCAGATGCCAGATGACCTGATGAAGAGACTAAATATAGAAATGCATGCAGTAGTCAGAATAACTCCAGTGGAAATCACCCCTAAAATTCCAAGATCTCTGAAGTTACAACCTAGAGAAAATTTAGTGAGTTCAAATATACATGTTATATCAAAGTTCTTTTACAGGTGTTTTAAAATTTCTAGTTGCTTTAGCTAAGCAATAAGGATGCTGTAGTCCTATTTGCTAGAAGGACAAAAATGTCTTTTTAAAATTGTGTTAAGATATTTATAACATCAAATATGCTATTATAACCATTTTCAAGTATACAATTCAGTGGCATTAATTATATTCATGACATTGTGCAACCATTACCACTATTTCCAAAATTTTTCCATCACCCTAAACAGAAACTTTGCACCCATTCAGCAATAACTCCCCATCTTCTCCTTTCCCCAGTCCCTGTTAACCTCTAATCTATATTATATCTCTATGAATTTGCTTATTCTAGATATTTTAAGTAAGTGAAAGCATATATTCGTCCTATGTATCTGACTTAACATAAGGGTTTTGAAGGTTCATTTCTGTTGTAGCATATGTTCCATAAAAAGAAACTTTATTCCTTTTTATGGCTGAATGATATCCCATTTTGTGTGTATGTGTATGCATATATATACACACCACACATTTATTTATCTATTTGTTTGTTGACAGACACTTGGATTGTTTCCAGCTTTTTGGCTATTGTAAATAATACTGCAGAGAACACTGGTGTACAAATATCTGTTTGAGTTCCTCTTTTCAATTCTACCTAGGAGTAGAATTGCTGAATAGCTGAATGGCAGTTCTATGTTTAACTTTTTCAAAAGCCAAGAAGTCTTTAATAAGTGATAAACATATTATATAGTGCCAATGCAAATATGGATAATTTTGGCTTTTAAGAAATTGATATTTTTGCCATATCCATGTAATTTTTAAAAATTTTTACCTTATTTTAGTATGAATATTGCAACTTAAAAGAGTGCTAGACTGTTTTACTTTTCAACTCAGTTAATTCTTTAGGAACTAGCATGGTCAGGAAATGAGATACTGAACTTAATTTAAAAATATTTTTAGGCCAGGCATGGTGGCTCATGCCTGTACTCCTAGAACTTTGAGAGGTTGAGGTGGGAGGATCACTGGAGCCCAGGAATTCAAGAACAGCCTGAGCAATACAGTAAGACCCCATCTATACAAAAAAATAGAAAATTAGCCAGCGTGGTACCACATGCCTGTAGTCCCAGCTACTCAGGAGGCTGAGGCAGGAGGAAGACTTGAGCCCTGGAGTTAGAGATTGCAATGAGCTATGATAACACCACTGCACTCTACCCCAGGCTACAGAGCCAGACCCTGTCTCAAAAAAAACCAAAACCAAAATCTTTTTAATAGAGTATTATCATATGTACCAGTTTGTGTTAGCAGTTATCAAATAATTATAATATAGGAAAATTACTATTATATGATCAAGAAAGGCAACACAATTTAATCTTTCTCTGATAATTCAGATGATACTTTCGGATCCTTGAGATCATGATGGTCATTATGCCATGGAAGAACCAATTTAACAGAACTTTCTAGTAGATAAAATACCAGATAACATAGCTGAGGAAAACAAATAGAAAAGTGCCATTTCTATAACAGTATGTAATTGAGCACTTAACACATTGGCTATAGTACACAGTGCTTTATAAAATGTTTTATTTTAACTTTTTGTTTGTAGGTCATGGTGTTTTTCAAATATTAGGTCTCTTATGTAAGAAAATAATAAGCCACTGGTCATTAGATGTGGGATTTTTTGGTCTCAGTAATGGGGCATACTACAGAATTTCTTTTCTATCCTGAGTTACTTATTTGGGTGAAAACTTTATGACATTTAGCAGGCCTCTCTGGGCTGTAATTATATCACTTGGGACATGAAAATGTCTGATTCTAGAAGAACTGGGAGTTGCTTCTGATTCGAAAATTTTTTATTTAAATAGTTGTCATTTGTATTTTATAACTTCATGTAGGTCTTTAATCCCATTGCTCAATAATATCCAAAGAATGAACTATTTCTGTGATTTTTAAGAATGGGAAATGATGCCTTTTCTTAGCTAGCCTACTTTATATAGTGGTCAAAACTAACAGCAGATCCTAAGCTTGACTCTGGATGAAGAGAGAGAACAGAAATGGACCAGTTTGAGAAATGGTAGAGTAGAGGTTTATTTTCTTAGGCAGATATTAATTATCTTTTCTATGTGAATTTTTGTTATTTTAATTTATATTAATGATTTTTAAAAGGTTAAAAATTTAATTTTACTTTAAGAGTTTAAAAACTAGCAATGTTTTTCTTAAAATTTGTATATACCTTTGAATTATTTATTACTACTCTACTTATTGAGTATTTCAGGACTGTGGGCAGTTTAACAGAAAACAAAAAGCAAGAAACAGTGGCATAAACATATAAAGGATTTATTTTTCTCTTGTACAAGGACATTTGAAGGAGCTCATAGGTGGTTAAACCAAGTCATAAAGGATCTGTTCTCCTTTTGTCTTTCTCTTCTGCCATGCTTAACCTGTATCTTTTACTCCTCTTAGTTGCAAGATGCTTGCCATACTAATGGGAATCATGTCTGTATTAAGGAAACAGAGGAAAGGCACAAGGCAGAGAAGCCTTCTCCTGGAACGGTTTCACTGTCTTTAATTAGGAAAGGAAGCCCTTCTCAGGGATTGCTGACTCCCGCCATTGGCCAGAGTAATGTCGCATGAACATGTGCACGCACACACATATGCACAGCTCCAAGCTGGGAATTGAGGATTTTGCTTTCCTTCCTCTATCACAGAGGGAGATGAGGGAGAATGGGGTTGGAATGGTTATTGAATAAGCCACATTATGGTATGTGTATCACTGAGCATAGGGAAAAGGAACATTTAAAACTTTTGACACTTAACATATATGTTTCTTCAGGCTACACTGTACTCATTGTATTAACTGTAATGTCAAATCCCAAATGTGTGTCTATAGAATATGAAAATCATTCACTGGCTTTGTTTGGTAAGGTTTATGTTTTATTAAAAAGATAAGATGTTAAAATAAGAGTGTTAAAGTGTCAGATATTAGGCTAATTCATTATTATTATTTTCTTTCCTCTGGCAGCCTAAGGACATAAGTGAAGAAGATGTAAAAACTGCATTCTGTTCATGGCTACAGCTGTCTACTACCACCATGCTCCCTTTGATAATATCAGAGGAAGAATTTATTAAGCTGGGAATTAAAGATGGTGGGTAAATTTGTTATTTGACATTTTTTATATTTAAATAGTTGTACTGTTTTTTTTTTAAGAGTCAGTCTTGCTTGGTCATCCAAGCTCCTGGGCTCAGCTAATCCTTCCACCTCAGCCTTCTGAATAGCTGGGACTATAGGTGCACACCACCAGGCCTGGCTAGGTTTTTGTATTTTTTTTTTTTTTTTTTGTAGAGAGGGCATCTCCTAGGCTGGTCTTGAACTCCTGGCTTCAAGTGATCCTCCCACCTCAGCCTCCCAAAGTTCTGGGATTATGGGCCTCAGCCACTGTGCCCAGCCAGTTATACATTTGTAATTGTTTTTCCAACCTGTGACACATGTGAAGAGTGAAATATAATAATGATAATTAAACAGTAGATTTTACATATTGCAGAATGCCTTTCATTTAAATGCATTTGACATTTAAAATCTTAAGTGATTTCATCTTAGTTTCAGTACTAACTCTCCATTTATTACTTTCTTTTTAATAGGGTTAAAGGAGTTTTCTTTGAGTGTAGTTCATTCTTCAGAAAAAGAAAAAGAAAAAAATATTTTTCTGTTGAGTACCAATCTGCTGCAGAAGACCACAATACAAGTAATTACATACTACTGAATATTTTATAAAATAATATGTTAAATGTGATTAATAATGAAGTATAAATTTCATCTGGACACCTTGCATCCTGAAGTGTATTAGAAACCCAAATGATAAGAGTAAGGAATAACTTGATTTAAAATATTTTATTCTATAATCTCTTTAAATTATATAAATTATTCATCCTGAATTTTTACAAATGAATGTCTTAGCACAATTAAGGTTCAAGAATATAGTTGATTGTGCTAACTGGCAAATGGATCATGATTTAAAATTCTTCTATTGAAACAAAAGAAAACTTATTTTAAGGGGTTTGATTTTAAAAATTCATATTTTTATATGCAATTTTACTATACTTTTTTTTGACAATTCTTAAATTTTCAACTCAACACAAATATCAGATCACTTTTCTTCCAGAAGTATTTTAAGAGTGGTCTTTTTAGAATATTATTTTTTAGTTAGGCTATACATTCTTGTCATTATAAAATTGATAATGCTCTAGTCTAGTAGTTTAGAATTTCAGTGGTTTGGAACTAGACATTATTTCTTTATTTTTGAAATATAATTGAAACAATATAATTCAGAGAAGATACAAATGTAAGAATTGTGAAACGAATAATTGTGACACAAACCAAGATTGCAAATAAAGATATATTTGTTAAATGTATTAAGAAGATGACATTCTTTCTGCTTATTGACCATAAATATTTATGTTCCCTGGGGTGTTTTAAGTAATGATCTTGCATGCATAATTTATCTATTCTCTCTGGTGTAACAGAAGCAGCAATTCAGTTTTCTGGGACCCTAGAAAAATAGGCAAAAGACATACTTTGAAATGTAAAACTGATTTTTCCTTGCCACTATAGGTCCTTCTAGATCCTATGGTAAAAGAAGAAAACAGTGAGGAAATTGACTTTATTCTTCCTTTTTTAAAGCTGAACTCTTTGGGGTAAGAAGTTATGGCCAAACTAGTATGTTTAAAACAGACATGTTTTGGCAGTATCTCTGGCAGGGTTTTTATGTGTAAATGTTACAGTAGATGTTAATGTCAATGAATGATCTTACTAATGCATTAGTAGATATTTTTTCCAGGATTGTCTCTATCTTCACACCTAGCTTAGTAATTTGCCTTATCTTCTTAGATAACTGGAAGGCTGAAGCTTATTAGAAATTTTACTTTGAAAATTGATTTGTGAGAAGAAAGCAACTAAATATCACCTGGATCATATGTGCTTGAATAAAACAATAATTCTTGGAGCAAATAAGTATATTTTAAAGGTTAAATGCAAAAACATTAATTGAATGTTCAAAAATATTTCAAATTAAGTTATTCCTTTACTATTTTATGTTACTACATAATTGGGATTATTTGTATTTTTATCAAATTTAGAAGAACTCTAGAAAGCTCCTGTTAGTTTATTTCTTATACAATATGAGAATCTCATATAAACATTACCTCTTAGAATTCTTCACAGAGGCTCTTGGTAGATGTAGTAGTGGTGATCTCATTTCCTATAATAGTATTATCTATAAATGTTTTAGTAAAAGGATTAAGCCATAAACTAAAAATGTTTAAAAATAGCATAATATTCATTAATATAAAGTAAAATCTCTTCAGTTCAGACTCTAATTTTAAGAACTTATTATTTCTATTACCATAAATAAAGTAGCAGAGTCAATAAGTAGGTTAAAGTTCATGTTTGTATCATCTACAGGTTGAAACTGGATTTCAGGGTGATGTTTAAGCAGAAATGCGTTTTCAGTTATCCCAAGCACTTCAAAAGCACCCATTTGGGATTATGTTGATTACCTAACTAAAAGTCATTTGGGGGTGAGGGGTGTGTTTGTGTGTGTTAAGACAGATTCCTTAAGGAGTTCTATTAGGGCAAAACTTTTAGTTACTGCACATGTTTGAAAGTAATAAAGTTAATTTTAAAAGCTGTGAATCAGATTTGGCATTAATATTTACTTTCTCTCAAGTATAGGAAAATCTCTAAGATTTTACTCTTTTAAAATTCATTAACTAGACTGAGAAGAAAAGTTTCAGCATTTTTTTTCAGCTTCAGTCTTTTTATCGTGTAACAATTTCTGTATTTTGCAGAGGAGTGAATTCCTTAGGCATATCATCCATGGAGCACATCACTCATAGCCTCCTGGGACGCCCTTTGTCTCGGCAGCTGATGTCCCTTGTGGCGGGACTTAGGAATGGAGCCCTTTTACTTACAGGAGGAAAGGTGTGTGCTTAAAATGTGCTCATTTTCACTAATAACTTTTCATTTCTCTTTCTTTGGGTTTTGGTCAACTAATATAGGGTTGTTAATACGAGATATGGAAAGCATTCTTTCATTCATTTATATTTTTGTGTGCCTGCTATTAGGTATTGGGGGAGTGAAAACGAACAAGACTGATGTTTTTCCTGCCCTTTTTCTGTGTCAATTGATACAATTATATGATTTTTCTTTTTTAGGCTATTGAGAGGGTGCTGATAGGGTTGATTGACTTTCAAATGTCGAACCAGCCTTGCATACCTGTAATAAATCCCATTTGGCCATGGCATATCATTCTTTATACATTGCTGAGTTCCATTAATATTTGCTAATGTTCTGTTGAAATTTTTTTACATCTCAGTTTATGAGAGATAATAGTTTGTAGTTTTCTGGTTTTGTACTGTCTTTGTCTGGTTTTGCTATCAGGGTAATACTGGTCTCTTAAAAAGAGTTGGAAAGTATTCCCTCCTCTTTTGAGGGGGGAAGAGATGGTATAAAATTGGTGTTCATTCCTCTTTAAATGTTCGGTAAACTCTCCAGTGAAACCATCTGGGCCTGGTCATTTCTTTATTAGTTTTTCAATTACAAATTCAATTTCCTTAATGGTCACAATATGATTCAGGTAATCTATTTCATCTCGGCTGACATGTAATTGGTGGTTTCAAGGAATTGATCCATTTATTCTGAGTTGTCGAATTTATGAGCATACAGCTGTTTGTGATATTCTCTTATTATCCTTTTAATGCCCACAGGATCTGTTGTGATATCTGTTACCTGATACTGGTGATTTGTGTCTATTTGTGTCTTTTCTCTTTCTCTCTCTCTTTTTTTTTTTTTTTTTTTTTTTTTTTTTTTTTTTTTTGAGACAGGGTCTTGCTGTGTTGCCTAGGATAAAGGTTAATACAATGCAGTGGCATCATCATAGCTCATTGCAACCTCACACTCCTGAGTTCAAGCAGTCTTCCCACCTCAGCCTCCCAAATAGCTGGGACTATAGGCACACACGACTGTACTTAGCTAGTTTTTCTATTTTTTGTAGAGATGGAGTCTTGCTCTTGCTCAGGCTGGTCTTGAACTCCTGGCCTCAAATAATCCTCCAGCCTTGGCCTCCCAAAGTACTAGGATTACAGGTGTGAGCCACTGTGCATGGCTGTCTTCTCTCTTTTTAATCTTTGCCAGTCTTAATATAGGTTCCCTGTCTTTTTTAAGAGTTTACAATCTTATTCTTTATCGATGCAATATTGTTTCCAAGGGAACAGTGTGGTCTCTGTTAGTGTTTGTGCTTTTTTAATTAAAAAATTACACACCTGTAGTCCCAGCTACTCAGGAGGCTGAGGCAGGAGGATTGCTTGAGCCCAGGAGTTGGAGGTTGCTGTGAGCCAGGCTGATGCCACAGCACTCTAGTCTAGCCTGGGCAACAAAGCAAGACTCTGTCTCAGAAAAAAAGTATACATTGGATTAAAACCAGTCTAGAACCATTTAATATACAAGTAAACAGTTCTGTCTACTTTAATAGTCACTGCAGGTTGCAGTGTACACAAATTGGTGGTCATAGTAATAATTGTGAATCACTAAGAAACTGTTAATTAAAATTAATTAAGATACTAGGGGCCGGGCACGGTGGCTCATGCCTATAATCCTAGCACTCTGGGAGGCTGAGGCGGGAGGATTGCTTGAGGTCAGGAGTTTGAGACCAGCCTGAGCAAGAGTGAAACCCTGTCTCTACTAAAAATAGAAAGAAATTAGCAGGACAACTAAAAATATATAGAAAAAATTAACCGGGCATGGTGTCACATGCCTGTAGTCCCAGCTACTCAGGAGGATGAGGCAGAAGGATCACTTGAGCCCAGAAGTTTGAGGTTGCTGTGAGCGAGGCTGATGCCACGGCACTCTAGCCCGGGCAACAGAGTGAGACTCTGTCTCAAAAAAAAAAAAAAGATACCAGGAAAATGGGTTGTAAATTTTTCCATTAAAAATAGTTGAAATTAGATGAGAATAAGTTTTATTTATCTAGAAAATTTATTTAATGTTCATATTATTTCCTTCTGGTAATAATTAGTAAAGCATTACCTGTTTTTAAAGGTAAAAAGTTTAAATATGGTGTTTGTTTTAACTAAGATATAAAAAATAAATTATATGTTTATTTTCTATCTGTGCACTGTAATAATGAACATAGGATGCAGCCAGCTTCTAGCACATTAGCAACTTAAAGGAAGAGAGCTATATTTCTGTATCCTGCATACTCCACACAGCAACTAGAGTAAGGTATACTTATTAACTGAGGAGTCTGAATTTTTGTGGTTGCCACAATGACAGAAGCTATTTCTGTGGTTGAATATATTGGGAACTTTTATGAAACAATTATTTTCTAGGGAAGTGGAAAATCAACGTTAGCCAAAGCAGTCTGTAAAGAAGCGTTTGACATGTTGGATGCCCACGTGGAGATAGTTGACTGCAAAGCTTTACGAGGTATGAGTATGGTAACACGCTACATAAATCCTTTTTTTGGTACAAAGACAGAAATGTTATTATTAATACTGTTAATCTGATAAATACAAATATCATGTAATCTTTAATTTTTCTGTTCATTTAGTTGTTGAAATTTCTTAGAAATTTTAAGTCATTGGCTTTCTGATGTTTTGATAAAATTCCTGAAACTCTCCATATTTGATGGAGGCTTATTTTTTTTTCCTAGCCAAAATTCATTGTAGACGATATTCCTGGAAATGCCAATTTACACCACTCTGAGAAAGTTGGTATTAAGAATATACTCTAATGGTATAAATGATCTCTGAATTGCTATGGGAAACTGGTAGGGTGGTTGCCTCAGGGGAGGGAAAGTAGGTGGCTGTGAACAATGAGGAGAATTACAATTTACAGTTTTTAAAGTCCTTAGCATTTACATTATTATCTATTCAATTAAATTAACTTGAAACAGTTAATATTTCCCCTTTAGCTGCCACTACCATATAATCCCAACTAGTCATTATACTTTCAGTCTTTTACCTACTATATGATAAGAAATGAAATAGTCTTTGAAAACTCATCACTTCATTTGGTATAAAGGTGGTTTTTGAGACACTGTCCATCTCTGAGTCCTGCTTGACGCCTCATGTGAAAATTTTAATTTAGACCTAAGTAATAGGAGGTCTTTACATAGGCTTATGAATTTGTATGTTTTCTGTTCTTTGAAAATTAACTTTGAACTCACCAGAAAGTTTGAAGCCAAATTTGTGATTCAAATATAGCAACTCTAGGATCTCTAGGCAACTACATTTGTGTTTGATTTTACCCAAATCTTGACCCTTTACTCTCATTTATGTTTTCCCACATCCAGTTTTTATTTTACTATTTTGTTATAAGCCATCTGAAATTCTCTATGGAGTGAGACTGTGTATAAATAAATGCATACATACATACAGAAATTAAAATAGCAAATTCCTTTTCTTAGTTTCATAAAATTTGGCACTTTACTGAGTCCTTTGAGATTGTATGTATTGAACAATGTTAATGATTAACAAGTTTTTGTGATTGGTATATTAACAAAATATAGATTGAATTTTCATTGTTAAATCAACATTGAGCTTTTCTAATGCTTTCAAAAGGGCAGCCTGAACTTTCCCAGCACTGAAATACCATTGAGACCATTTCATATCTTCTATATCAAGGAAGAAGGCTTGAAAACATACAGAAAACCCTGGAGGCAGCTTTCTCAGAGGCAGTGTGGAGGCAGCCATCTGTGATTCTGCTGGATGACCTTGATCTCGTGGTTGGACAGCCTGCCATCCCAGAACACGAGCACAGTCCTGACACAGTGCGGAGCCAGCGTCTCGCACACGGTAATGCACCCACTGCTGGCTTGAGGCCTTTTTCTTTTGTCAGTCAGCATTTTTAGTCTTCATGGTAAATCTACTCTCTTCAGAGAATAGTGTGTTTCGGTTAAGTGTTGTTTTTGAGGCCTCTAGTAGCATTCCACAATTGTTTTTTATTAGCGAAATTGGTAGAGTAAGCAAAGTATGAAAATTCTGCAACTTCAGGTTTAGTCTTTTGGGTTCTTTTCATTCTACTTTACTTATTAGAAATTGTCTAATTTACAGATTTACTCTTGCTTATGTTCATTTGACAAATATTTGTGTTCTCAAAGTCTAGGAGAAGGAAGAAAAGTAAACCATTTGGGTACGGAGTGATAGTGATAATGATGGCTACCATGGCCCTTTCTAGGTTAGGGATTGCTTTGTATTTCACATGTATTTATTCTCCTAGTTTTACAGGTCAGTAAGTGGAAATTCAGAGAAATTAAATAATTTGACCAGGGTAACCAACTAGGAGGTGGTAGGATATACTGTGCTTGAAGTATATACAGGGTACTGTAGGAGCATATAACCTAAGCTGAGGGTAAAATGGGTTAAGGAATTATCAGGGAAGGCTTTTTGGAGGAGTTTATAACTGAGCTGAGTTTTGATGGAGGAATAGAAATTAGCTTGAAGGAATTTCATGCTAATGAAGAAGCCAAAGAAGTATGGTCTGCAGGCAAAGGCACAGAGGTACAAGACATCATGCTATGTTGGGGAATGCCTGGAGTTTAGAGTGCAAGGAGAGGACTGATGGGGAGAAGAGGCTGGAGGGTTTGGCAGCATCGAGCTGCCTCAAGGTTTTCAAGAGCTGAAATAGATACAAAATGTAACAGCAGTGGTTTGTGTTATTATTACCTAGCCTTAATCTCAAATTTTGAATTCTATAGCATCTGTAAAACTAGTGTTACTAGTCGTACACTAGACCTTAAAATACTGGATCTGGTATTAAGGGAGTGTGTGGATTTCTAGGTCTGGACTCAAATATACATTATTAATGCCTGTTTCAGTTCTGGCTTTCTCATGCCAAACCTTGCAAGACCTGGTATGGAAAGAGGTTGTTCAGGAAGTCAGGAATATGAGCTATATTTTGCTTAATGAACAGAAAACAATATGAAAATCACTCTTCTAGAATTTTCACTTTATAAGGTCCAGAAGTAGAGAACCTCTTTAGACATTGTTCTTACATACAGTCCAAGTTTACAGTACCTCCTGTCCCTCCATTAAGAGCCTGGCCCGTATTAGGTCCTCAATAGATAAATCAATATCTGAATGGAAGGATTAATTTTTAAAAGGCATGAAGGAGCTGTACCATACATATTCCACCCTAGAGCTCAACGTTAGAGTATCATTAGTTTTAATGAATATATAAATTTAAAATTTCATGTTTCTTTTTCATGAGCTTTTACATGATATTGCTTAATTCTAGCTTTGAACGATACAATGAAAGAGTTTATTTCCATGGGAAGTTTGGTTGCACTGATTGCCACAAGTCAGTCTCAACATTCTCTGCATCCTTTACTTGTTTCTGCTCAAGGAATTCACATATTTCAGTGTGTCCAACATATTCAACCTCCTAATCAGGTAATATATTACTTATAAAGAATATTGAAATATGTCCCTTTTATAGAAATTATTTATTTATTTTATTAATGATTTATGGCTTTAAACTTATGCTTTTATTACTGATCTTAAGGATATTTAAAAGTTAACATCTGGTATATATTGTGCTAGAGGCAAAAATCATAATTTACAACTAGCTGAAATGTTAGTACTTTCCAAGGAAATTAGTTTTTGGAAAACAGCATTTCTTCTGAATGAGAAAAAGCAGTGAGAAACACAGATAGATGTGTTTTAAAAATTTGATTAAACATATTTTTCCACCAGCACATATGGCCCTTAGTCCCCTTAGGAGACTCATGCTCATGAGGGTTTTTGTGGCAGTAAGCTGAAAGAAGTATGTTCAGGCATATTTAAAATTCTTGTTTAAAATTCTCATCTAGTGTCTACCCTAAATATTCAGACCCTGTGCTAATTAACTTATTGAAGAACAAAGGTAATATACCTGTTATTAAGTATAACAGAATGTTAGTGATGTTGGTCATTGAATATGTTTTTAGAAATAAGTTTTATATGAGCCAAAAAAACTGCTCTTAAAGGAACCATATGTCACTAGAAATACTTCTTATTGGAGAAAGAAATGGCAATCATTTATCAATGTGATATTTTTTTACAACTTTATTGAGATATAATTAAAGTACACCAAACTCACATTATTGCAAGTGTACAATTTGGTCAGTTTTAACATATGTATATACCATGAAACCATCACCACAATTAAGGTAAGAAACATTTCTATCACTCTCAGAAGTTTCCTAGCACCCTTTCGCATTCCATCCCATTCCATCCCAAACAACTACCAGTCTGCCTTCTGTCACTATAGATTATGTCAACCTGATTCTTCTCCAAATATATGTACTAAAATGTACAGTTGAATAAAATCAGAAATTTGAATTTTGTGTTTTTTCTTTAGGAGCAAAGACATGAAATTCTGCATAATGTAATAAAAAATAAACTGGACTATGATATAAACAAATTCACTGATCTTGACCTGCAGCAGGTAGCTAAAGAAACTGAAGGGTTTGTGGCTAGAGATTTTACAGTGCTTGTGGATCGAGCCATACATTCTTGTCTCTCTCTTCAGAGTATATCCAGCAGGGAAGGTATGTTTTACTATTAAAACCTGAATTTGAAATCTGCTTTTTATTGTAGAGAAATGTAATTGTAGTAAGGCAAGAATTAAATATATTCCATTGTGGTTTTTGAATAAGCAGTTATTTGAATCCAAAATTAGCATTTTTAGCTAAGATGATGGCATATTTTGAAATTCATATATTAAAATATGACTACCAAAAGAAGTTTTGTTTATTTTTAAACAGAATTAGTTTTAACAACATTGGATTTCCAAAAGGCTCTTCAAGGATATATTCCTGCGTCTCTGCGAAATGTCAACCTGCATAAACCTAGAGACCTGGGCTGGGATAAGGTTGGTGGGTTACATGAAGTTCGGCAGATACTTGTGGATACTATCCAGTTACCAGCCAAGGTACTTTTTTAAAAAGAGCAAATACTTACTCCCAGAAGAACCACTGGATCATTGGCTTTGGCTTTATGTGTTTGCTTGCCCAGTCTCAGTTTGATTCAACAAATATTTCCTCAGTTGCCAAATAAATGTCCAGCACTATTTTAGGTACTTTAGCAGATCTGTAAAAATATTTGATACATTCCTTGCCCATAAGAAACGTATAATGGAAAGCTGGGGCGATAGTTACAGTAAATACATTTTGATATGAATTTTATAATTCTGTTTTGTTTGAATCATTCAAATTGTACTAAAGCAAGATGAACCATCTACTGTAATTTGAACAGAAATAGATAGGAATAAGCTGGGAGGTGGAAAAGTCATCTAGGTCCACAGGACTGGTGGATTAAGCTAGATTTCCAGACTCTGGGTGTTAGTCCTAGCAAGGCAGAGTTGGCAGGCAGCATAGACCAGGCAGATGGCAAGATAAAGGAGGCAGATGTAGATTGTTCCTGAGAACAATCAGAGACTCATGTAAATAGGCAAAAAAAAAAAAATATATATATATATATATATATGTGAGTAAGGACCTTGGGTTACATGTAACTGGATGACAATTCCTCGGAACAGTGACCATAGGGGCCTGTGACATGTTGAGTGGAGCCCAGGACAGTAGATTAAGCCTGTGTGAGAGAACATAGACATGAAGTACCAGCCATCAGGATTCTGATCCAGATGCCAGGGCTGGGCATCAAACATTAGTATCCAGAGACAGTCCATGGAGACTGTATGCATAGCTGTTGACTTTGGGGCCTCATTCAGATTAGAAAGGAGGTAGAAGTGAGTTGGAACCTTGTCACCAGGTGGAACTAAAGAGGCATACCTAATAAATATTGCTGATGATAGTAACTTCATGTTTGGTTCACCTGTTCAAAAAGTTCTGCTCTCTGAGAATTTGGATTTAGAAGGTAATTGAGAAGCATTTAATCACTTATTTAGGCTGGAGACTCTTGGGAGATTTTCACTGTCTTTGATTGAATATATTTGAATATACACAGCTACTATAACTTGCCCCATTGAATTATATAAGCGTAAGGTAGTATACTTGTTCAAAGCTTGGGTTTTATTTGTTTTTAATGTAGTAGTTTTATAATGTTTTTTTAAAAACAGGAAAAAATGGAAAGAAGTTCTGATGTAGTTATATGCATTTTATCTAGAATTTATTCTGTGATTCAACTGGGAAAAATCCAAGGTAGTTTCTTTGAGTTCATTTATTATTTTTAGTAGGAATTTTATTTTGTACTGTTGTGCTTGCTATTAATAAGCACAGTTATCACAGTTATCACAATCTGAATACCTTTTTTCTATACATTGATCTTTGGCTGCTACTTAGTCATTTCTGTTTAAATTTGACCTCTTTTTCATATTTTTTTTATATTTCTCAGTATCCAGAATTATTTGCAAACTTGCCCATACGACAAAGAACAGGAATACTGTTGTATGGTCCTCCTGGAACAGGAAAAACCTTACTAGCTGGGGTAATTGCCCGAGAGAGTGGAATGAATTTTATTAGTGTCAAGGTATGTTGTGTATTTATCTTTCTTTTATCTTTTTTTATTGTGGTAAAATCTATGTAACATTCAAATAACCATTTTAAAGTGTACAATTTAGTGGCACTTAGTGCATTCACAGTGCTGTTCAGCCACCACGTCTCTCTAATTTCAAAATGTTTTTATCCCATTTTTTTCTTCTACTTATCCCCTGGCAACCATTAATCTGCTTTCTGTCTTTTATGGATGCTGTTCTGTGTATTTCATGTAAAAGGAATCACGCAATATGCAACCTTTTGGGTCTGGCTTCTTTTGCTTAGTGTAATGTTTTCATGGTTCTTCCAAGTTATAGCATGTATCAGAACTTCATTCCTTTTCGTGACTGAATACTATTCCATTGTATGTATATGCCACACTTTGTTTATCCATTTATCCTTGGTGAACATTTGAGGTATTTCCACCCTTTTTTCTAAATTTCAAAATATTATTTAAGGGGTACAAGTGTCTTTATTACATGAATATCTTGTATGGTGCTTAAGTCAGGGCTTCTGGTGTGCCCGTCACCAAAATAATGTTCATCGTACCCAATAGGTAAGTTTTTATCCCATGTTTCCACCTTTTGACTATTATGAATAACGTTGCTATAAACATTCGTATACAGATTTCTGTGTAGACATATGTTTTCATTTCTCTTGGGTATAAACCGAGGAGTGGAATTATTGGTCATAGGGTAATTCTCTATTTAACTTTTTGAGGAACCACCAAACTGTTTTTCATAGCAACTGCACCATTTTACATTCCCACCTGCAATGTATAGGGTTCCTGATTTTCCACATCTTCAGCACCATTTATATATCTTGATTGTGAGTTAGTCTCACATTTGGAAGCTGATAGGAACAGTGATCTATCTATTAAAGTTGTATGAAATTGAGTAATGAGCCACCTCTCTCATAGGACTTTTTATATTCTTACTTAAGGCAAATCCTCATGCATTGTGAATAGAATTGTACATAAATATTCAGATGAAAAGGCAAACTATACTTAAAGATGGAAGAAAACTTAGAAGACTAGAGGCTGGAGACCATACTGAGGCTGGAAGCTGGGGTTTTTATGATTCTGTTACTTGTTGGCTGTTTCTTTTTCTTGCTATGTCGCACTAGGTCTAAGTTTTTTTCAGGTACAAAGTGAGTGTGGCAATTAAGGGACATGCTAGCAGATCATTTTGAGACCACAGTCCACCAGTGGTATGTCATTGTGGTCTGGGGTCCAAGATCTTAGTTGTACAGTTTTAGCACACCAGCAATATTAGCTTATCAAAGGGTGATTAGATTCCAAGGCAAAGGAATCATATATTCTATCCTTATTTAAAATTGATTTTAAATCAATTTAGCCAATTTAGTAATTTGTAGTAGGGTTTTGCCTACCCTCTTTTATCACATGGTTTTTTGTGAGCTGGATACATGGGTACCCTGGCAATGGTGGAGAAATGCTAAAACTTTACAATTTTCCTATCTTCCTTTTTCTGGATTCTAGAGAAACGATGATCATAATCTTCTTTTTATACTTGCACTAGAATGTGGTTTCACTGTTTTTTTTAAACATATAATTTTTAAGATTAAAGCTTATAGATTATTCCATTAGGGAGGACATCCCCTTTAGGAAATTATCAAATTACAATTTGGGCTGAGTTCCCAGTGGGAAGGTTTCAGTAGGAAGCTAATTCTCTCTGGGTGGCTCAGGGTGGATCTTAGGAGGCATGCATCAAAGATAGGTCCCCTTCGCTGACACCATTATGTTACCTGTTCCTATTATTTTGCCTCAGTTATTAATATTTCTTAAAACCTCCTTTAATCCTATAGTTCTCTGTGTTGAGGATATGTAATTAAATGTTAATAATATATTAATAGATGTCTAGATGGCTGTGTATTAGAAATTCGTTATTTTGGTCATATATCCCGATCAGTATTTGGTCTTTTGGAGGTAGTGATTTTTTACTGGAAATCACTTTAGGACCTGTTCAGTTTTTTAAGAGATCCAAATTTAAGGAAAGACTATTCTCATTACTGATATTGCTATATGTAGTGAAGTTTTTTTTGAAAGGTTTTTCAGTTGCCTTTTAGGAAAGATGATATATTATTCAACTTCTGTCCAAATAAATTGATTTCAGTAATTTAGATGCTAATTAAAGTAAGTCATATCTCTATGTATTTTTTGGAATCTCCAAAGATCTGAGATAGATGAGACTTTGTCCCTTTTTAAACCATTTATTTCTTTACTCAACAAATGATTATTCAGTACTTATGTGGCAGGCACTGTTTTTGGCACTGGGATTCAGCAGTGAACAAAACTGCCTTTTTGGAGTTTATGTTTTACTGGTAGAGAAAGACAAAAAGCAGATAGACACATCTAATATATAATCTACTGTCAGGTAGTGCTAAGAAGAAAATCAGGGTAAGGAGGTATAGAGTAACAGATGGAGTTGTCTGGCAAGGTTTTTCTGAAGAGGTGGCATTTTGGCAGAGATCTAAATGAAATGAAGCAACGGGCCATGAGAATATGTTGGGACAAATGTTCTAGGCAAAAGAAACATCAAGTGTAGAACTTGTGGTGTGATACTTATTCCAGCACACATTACTTTTTAAAATATATTTAAGAGACATTCATTTTATCATAATAAAAATTTTCTATGATTTATTTAGACTTGGTAAAAAATCAAAGTTATATTTTCTTTGCAAATAATTTTATCTCAATTCTAATTTTATTTTACCAGGGGCCAGAGTTACTCAGCAAATATATTGGAGCAAGTGAACAAGCTGTTCGGGATATTTTTATTAGGTTGGTTCCCTATGAATGTTTTTTTAAGTAACTGACTCCATTATTGTTTATCAGTCAGTGCTTTTGGGTCTTGTTTTTTTGAAGAACTGTTGTTTGAAATCTGTGATTTATGTGAATTATCAATAAATTAGAGGACAATGATTCTGTTTCACCAAATACTACTTAAATGTAAAACATTTTAGATATTAAATTATATAGATTATTTGGTTTTATATTTACAATAGAAATATTCCTGAAAGTGGGATAAGTTGTTATTCAAAAAATTGTCTGTACATCCTTATATGTAGCAAATAATTACCCCTAATTTGTCTCTAATTTTTAAAAATTCTAAATTTCTGGGAGGCCGAGGCGGGCAGATCGTTCAAGGTCAGGAGTTCGAAACCAGCTTGAGCAAGAGTGAGACCCCGTCTCTACTAAAAATAGAAAGAAATTAATTGACCAACTAAAAATATATATATACAAAAAAATTAGCCGGGCATGGTGGCGCATGCCTGTAGTCCCAGCTACTCAGGAGGCTGAGGCAGTAGGATCGCTTGAGCCCAGGAGATTGAGGTTGCTGTGAGCTAGGCTGACGCCACGGCACTCACTCTAACCTGGACAACAAAGTGAGACTCTGTCTCAAAAAAAAAAAAAAATTCTAAATTCCTTTTTTTCCCCATTCCTAATTTATAAATCAAGATTCCATGTGGCCAATTTAACAGGAAAGTGTAACTATGACTGCACATTTATAAAACTGCATATGAATACAAAAGATAATATTAAAGGGACAAAGTAATTATTCAAATGTGATGGGATTATGGGGAGTTTTTAAATTGAAAAGTTACTTTGTTCCATTCTTCTAAAAATTTTATTATAAAACTATGCAATTAAGAGAACATATATAAACCAGATGCCATGGCTCACACCTGTAATCCCAGCACTTTGTGGGGAGGATTGCTTGAAACCTCATTCTCTGTGCTTGAGACCAGCCTGGGCAATATAGTGAGACCTTGTCTCTACAAAAAATTAAAAATTAGCTGGGCATGGTGGCCCGTACCTTGTAATCCCAGCTACTCTGGAGGCTGAAGCAGGAGGATCACTTGAGCCCAGGAGTTTGAGGTTACAGTGAGCTATGGTTGTGCCACTGCACTCCAGCCTGGGTGACAGAGTGAGACTCCATCGCTCATAAATAAATAAATACATACATAAATATATTTATACATATATCTGAAATTACTTTGCAAACTCTGAATTTTACGAGATTATTTAAATATGAATTTAAATATGAAATGTTGGTTGTTTTTCCCAGAGCACAGGCGGCAAAACCCTGCATTCTTTTCTTTGATGAATTTGAATCCATCGCTCCTCGAAGGGGTCATGACAATACAGGAGTTACAGACCGAGTAGTTAACCAGTTGCTGACTCAGTTGGATGGAGTAGAAGGCTTACAGGGTAATAATTATAAATACAGAAATATACTGTTATAACAAAATTTTACCAGGTTTTAGTAAAAAAGAATTCTTTTTTCCTCCAGGTGTTTATGTATTGGCTGCTACTAGTCGCCCTGACTTGATTGACCCTGCCCTGCTTAGGCCTGGTCGCCTAGATAAATGTGTATACTGTCCTCCTCCTGATCAGGTGACAATTTCATATTTAGAGTCCAAAACCCAACAAATGCTACACTCTTTCCTTGTGAACTTTACTTCTGCCAGGTAATAGCAATTGTCCTTAGAAGACCAGCTTTCTTAGGCAAAGGCTTTAGTCACTGTTTGCTCAAAGCATAAAAAGATTCTGAATTAGATGCAAAGCCTTTCTATGGCCCAGCCATTTCCATGCAAGTCTGAAAACTTTATAATCCTTCAGTGTTGGCTAACTGGGAAAAAAGGCAAGAAACCTAAAGAGTTATATATGTCCACGTTCTCTGTGTTCAAAGATCCCATACCCCATTATCCTGTCAAAAAACTCTGATACAGAATCAAGCATATGAATAGTAAGCATGTAAGCAGGTTTCATAGAGATACGATTTTCAACTGTTTATAGTCCTATGTTGTTCCAAATCTTGTTTTCAAATTAGAAACTAATGAATAGATGAATGAAAGAATAGATAGACAAATGAATAGTCACAGGTATAAAATGTCTGAATATATGTCATATGTAACTATTATTTAAAGTATTTTAATTTTCCCTTTGAAATACGTTCTTGACACACTTGCCCAAATCAAGAGAATGAGCATTGTCTGAATAAGAAATTTTTTACACCGAATAGTTAAGAATGTTGATTTTCATTCATTTTACTACCTGCGTTCCTTCTGTTAGGGAAAAAGTTCCAAGGAAGATAAATAATAGACTGGTGGCACATTTCTCAACTTACTTGTAAAGCTTATTAGATGTGTAAAGTTAATTTATGAAAAAAATCATGAGATACACAGTTGAAGATAATATTTAATTTTACTTTTTATTTGTTAAATCAATTTGTTTTTCTCCCTTCAGGTGTCACGTCTTGAAATTTTAAACGTTCTCAGTGACTCTCTACCTCTGGCAGATGATGTTGACCTTCAGCATGTGGCTTCAGTAACTGACTCCTTTACCGGAGCTGATCTGAAAGCTCTACTGTACAATGCCCAATTAGAGGCTTTGCATGGAAGGCTGCTCTCCTGTGGACTCCAGGTAAGTCACGTGAGAAGATTGTTATTATGACATTTGGTGAATGATAAGAGCAGTTCAGTGTCAGAGTTTCAACCTTAAAAAATACTATTTTTGGCTGGGCGCAGTAGCTCATGCCTGTAATCCTAGCACTCTGGGAGGCCGAGGTGGGAGGATTGCTCAAGGTCAGGAGTTCGAAACCAGCCTGAGCAAGAGCGAGACCCCATCTCTACTAAAAATAGAAAGAAATTAATTGACCAACTAAAATATATAGAGAAAAAATTAGCCGGGCATGGTGGCGCATTCCTGTAGTCCCAGCTACTCGGGAGGCTGAGGCAGGAGGATTGCTTGAGCCCAGGAGTTTGAGGCTACTGTGAGCTAGGCTGACGCTACGGCACTCTAGCCTGGGCAACAGAGTGAGACTCTATCTCAAAAAAAAAAATAAATAAATAAAAATACTATTTTTAACAACTTTGGGAAAACTATATAAAAATTTAAATTGGCTAGGTGCAGTGGCTCACATATATAATCCTAGTACTTTGGGAGGCTGAGGTGGGAGGATCACCTGAGCCCAGTAGTTGGAGGCTATAGCAGTGAGCTATGATGACGCCACTGCACTCCAGCCCAGGGAACAGAGTAAGACCCTGTGTCAAAAAAAAAAATTTTTTTAAATTTACCTTTAGTTGAATATTCCATAGGTGGAATATGGATTTTGTAGCAAATTTAAAATTACAAAGAGTTTTCTATTTCTTTAACATTACCTTGACATTGGCAGTTATGTTGATGTTTGAAAGGATATTATTTAATTTGAGATGTCATGAATTAGATAATATAAATAGAAAAATAATTGGAGTTTTTAGTTTTTTTTTTTAGGTCCCCAGTTTTCATGGATTTAGTTTATTTTGTACTTTAATTTAAAAAAAATAATCAGTTAACATCATTATTTATTTTGAAGCTCAAATTGTCCCAGTTTGACCAAGAGGAGCCCCTTTTGGATAGCACCTGTATCCTTATGATATGTCCTCATCATTCTTTGATCACTTCCTTACTTCCAGATACAATCAGATGTTCTTGGTTTATCTTGTATTTTCCGTATCCTATCCCTTAGGATCAGCTTTTTCTCTAAGGATAGTAATTTTGATTTTAATTTTTATAGTAGATAATTTGAACTTTGCTATATCATGGACTTTACCTTTTTTTATTTTTTGTAGAAACAGGGTCTCACTATTGCCCTGGGCTTAAGCGATCCTCTCACCTTGGCCCCCAAAGTGCTAGGATTATAGGCGTGAGCCACCGTGCCCAGTCTCTATTTCACATTTTGTTGGAGACGTTTATAGGGCCTAAAGTTTCTAAATCAGATGCTCCCAGGTTTTTGCTATTTATTTTGGTAGGCCATTGAAGCCATTTTTTCTCTTCTTTCACTACCAAAAAAGGTGTGTATTTGTAGAGCATTATATAATGAAAAAGCACTCTATAATATGATTGATGTATCAATTTGGAGTAGAAAAGTATGAATTGAAAGGCACAGACATAGAAATAAAATCTAGAGGTCTGAGTTGTGGCTTTATTACAGACTTTTTGGGGAGGATGGTTGGCAAATTATCTATACTTTCCATCTTGTCTTTGCCTATAAAACCACTAGAGAATTAATAAGAGCTTTTTGAAAAATACCTTGAGTCTCCTTGAATTGCTCTATTAGAATGCTGTCTATGTTTATTACTTATTTCTGAGTTATAAATTATTTAGATCTTTAAGCTAATTGTCCTTTTATATATTTTAGGAGGGAAGTTCCAGCTCTGATAGTGACCTAAGTCTGTCTTCAATGGTCTTTCTTAACCACAGCAGTGGCTCTGATGATTCAGCTGGAGATGGAGAATGTGGCTTAGATCAGTCCCTCGTTTCTCTAGAGATGTCTGAGATCCTTCCAGATGAATCAAAATTCAATATGTACCGGCTTTACTTTGGAAGCTCTTATGAATCAGAACTTGGAAATGGGACCTCTTCTGATTTGGTATCTTGTGCTGTTGCCATTACACAGTTCTGAAATATAAAGCTGTATGTTGGTGTAAAGTTGGACAGTGATCTATCTCCTAACCAGCCCCACATGTTCTTTCTGGTTGGTTGGTTCTTCAGTAAAATAGTCTTGTTTTTCTTACTTACACTAATAAGTAATTTTCATTCTTTGTTACAATTTTTAAGACAGGGCTGGGAACAAGGGAGAACCAAAGTAGTGAGTGGTTGTGATTACACCTTGTTTTTTTGCAGGTTTATCTCTCTTCATTAGTGATTGTAAAATATCTTTAGTAGCAGATCTGTTTTATAGTAAACTTAAATTCTGTCATTACAGAAAAGTTGAGGGTAATGAGAAATTTGATGTAATAATGTCAAAAATTCCTGACAAAATGTTTTGTTTGTGATAATTTCGTGGAAGGTAACAGAAAAATAGTAACAATGTCTCAACAAGGAAAATATTTAGATTAAATGTGAGCAGCATCACTGTTCTATTAGTATTTAATACCCTTCAAAGTAATAGTGTTTCACTGTTACTTTATTGGTACATATAACATTTTTACATATATTTACTTATATTTTTCCTGTTTTTTGTACGTTTACTTTATTAATTCAGGTTTTTAAAAATATAAAAGCAACCTATTTTTATTCCCAAGAATAGTAAGGTGTTGTTTCAATTCTAGTTTTTAATTCTGTTTTCTTAATTTCTATCTAGAAATGTTTCAGAACCTTAGTATAATTTTATTTACTGAAAACTAAGAGTAAGGCTCATTTGGAATCTCTCCTTGGGCATTAGTGTGTTGGATTTAAGTAACAAAGCAAAAAAAAGAAACCTGTTGTAGCAGTTTTCACATTATGGTGGTTCTAGATAGGTATCAGTGAACCTTTATATAATAGAATATGAACTTTTAAACTTAATTTCAGTGAATTAAAATGTGAATGTAACTATGTTAAGGTTTGATTGCTTACAATTTCTGGTTTTTATCTTTGGTAAATACACAGTTTTTTCTCTCTCTTCTTTTCCCCTCCCCCCTTTCTTCTTGTCCTCCTCCTTTCACTACTGTAACTGACCATGCAGAGCTCACAGTGTCTCTCTGCACCAAGTTCCATGACTCAAGATTTGCCTGGAGTTCCTGGGAAAGATCAGTTGTTTTCACAACCTCCAGTATTAAGGACAGCTTCACAAGAGGGTCACCAAGAACTTACACAGGAACAAAGGGATCAACTGAGGGCAGATATCAGTATTATCAAAGGCAGATACCGGAGCCAAAGTGGAGTATGACTTTTTTCCCCCTCCATTATAATTGTTGAAACTTCTTAAAAATTGTTGTTCCTTTTTTGTACGTATTTCTTTGTTTTGTAAATGAGCTATATTTATAAACAAGGGACTGAAATATATTGACTCAGTCAAATGGTTATGTACTTCCGTGCTTTCAAACAACTTTTAGTTAACCTTACAAGAAAGGAAATGTACAGTCTCAAAAAAAAACTGACAAAAAAGAAATAACACTTGGGCTGCCACTATTTTCATCACATCCCTAAGTTAACTTTTTATTAATTTCTTTTTTTCGTTTAAGGAGGATGAATCCCTTAACCAACCAGGACCAATCAAAACCAGTCTAGCTATTAGTCAGTCACACTTAATGACTGCGCTCAGTCACACAAGACCATCCATTAGTGAAGATGACTGGAAGAGTTTTGCTGAGCTGTAAGTAACAGATTCTGATTTGGAAGTGTAGATATTATTACAGGTGACATACTTATTCACATAAACCTTTAAAGTTGTTTTTAAAATAAAAAATATCTTGACTATTTATAAACCAATTCAAAAAAAATTGTGTAGTAGCTGTGCATTTAAACACCCACAATTTTAGGAGTACAGGATTTGAATTATTTATAATGAACTAATTTAATGTTAGCAAAAATTATTTTTTTTTAGAGATAATGTCTCACTTTGTGTTCCAGGCTAAAGTATAGTATCAAGTTCATAACTCATTGTAACCTTGAACTCCTGGGCTCAAGCAATCCTCCCGCCTCAGCTTTCCGAGTAGCTGGGACTACTGGTGTGCATCACCAAGCTCAGCTAATTTTTTCCATTTTTCGTAGAGACAGGGTCTTGCTATGTTTCCCAGACTGGTCTCGAACTCCTGACCTCAAGCAGTTGTCCCACCTTAACTTCCCAAAGTGCTGGGATTATACGCATGAGCCACTGCACCCAGTTTAATGTTAGTTAACTTTGAAGAAATAAGAAAAGGAAGAAAATTATATAGTTTGCAAAATTTGTAATGAAAAAATACCTGTTTTGCCCTCAAAATAATTTATATTTTATTAATCTGAAGAACATTTAAATACATTCCAATTTATTCATTGGTGGACAATGTTTAGTACACATTTGGATTATAGGCTTCTTGCAATTGACTCTGGTCCCCTATGAATCTGAAATCCATAGACTTAGAACCATTCTAGGTCAATGATTCGACATAATTCAATTCAAGAAATGTTTATTCCTGGTCTTTAGAAGCTGCAACCCTTTCTTGTTTAATTTTTCAGTACCTAGGAGGGTGTATGTGTATGTGTGTGTTTACATACATTAGTAATATGTACTTATTATAGAAAAATCAGAAAACAATGACAAGGAAAAATGAGGAAACAAATTTCCCTTGACCCCACTACTTTCCAAAGCATATTTGTTTGTATGCTTATGTATTTTTTGTACTACAATAATAACACTCTGCTATATAGCAGTCCCCCTTTATCTATCTATATACATCTTAAACATTCTTTTATATTTTATATACGTCACTACTTTATTGTTCTTTAATGTCATTTTATAGTATAGCTATGCTACAATTTGGGGACATTTAAATTGTTTCCAGGCTTTTAATATTATAAGCAGCACAGTAATGAACATTCTTGTAGCTAAATATCCTTTGCACATATCCTTAATGTTTTCACTGGGTTAGAGGTAGAATTTTTGCATTACAGAGTACTCAGGTATTTTAAGGCTTTTGAAGTGTATTGCCAAATTGCCTTCCAGAAATACTGTACAATATATATTTCAACAACAATATGTGAGCCTGCCACTTCTGCACCTTCACTAATATTGAGTTTTGTAATCTTTTTTGAATTTGTCCCATTTGATTGGAGAAAAATTTTATCTTGTTTAACAATTTACATTTCTTTAATTAAAACTAGATAGAAGTTACAATTTTTTAGTATTATTCATTGCCATTGTATTTTATCTTTCCTAACTTGTCTCTTCATCTCCTTTGCTTCTTCTTCTATTGGAGTGCAACCTCAGAAAATTTACTTATAAAAATTCTCTAATTTTTGTTATAAGTATTTTTTTCTAATTTGTTATATTTTCCTTTCATTCTTAATATAATTTTGTTTGTAATCTGTTATCTTTTGTTTTGTAATTGTTAATATTTACATGTATTAAATACTAACTCTCTCACTTTTTTTTAAGGTATGAAAGCTTTCAAAATCCAAAGAAGAGAAAAAATCAAAGTGGAACAATGTTTCGACCTGGACAGAAAGTAACGTTAGCATAAAATATACTTCTGACTTTTTTTTTTTTTGGGATGGCTTGTCCCTACATTGTCACAGTAAAAAAATAGTGTTTGTAAATTCCTTTTTGACTTAACAAATTTGGTTAATTTGTAAAATCACAGATTGGTAAATGCTGGGATTATGTAATGATCAGGATTACTTGAGATTAATACTGTAGAATAAGTTGGGGTATTTATAACAGATTCTGTATTTTATTTCCTATAAATCTATGTTAAAATGAAATAATATTGGCCAAATGGTAACACTAATTTATTTCTCCTTTGAAGGAAAGACAGTAGAGAATGTAATTAAGTAAATTTCTTGGAACTCACAGTTGCATATTCAGCATCTTTAGCATTTGACAGGTTTTATGCTTAGCAACTTATTGACTGTTTTGGAAATAAAATATCTGATTATCTACTGGTCCAATGATCTATTCTTGTTATATCAGAAAATGGGGAATTTATATATAATTCAAATAAATTTAATTATCCCCTCACCAAGAAATGAGATCATATCCCCCTAATAAACTATAGCTAGCTCCAAGTCCAAGTCTCCCCTTACGTGGTTGCTCACTGCTGCTGACAGGCTGTTGGGGTAGCCAGGCAGTCGGGTCAGCTGTGCTGAGGGGAAGTACACATTGTGAAGGCCACATGGGGACTCTCCATCCCTGCCACCTTGGCCACTTTGTAGATGAGCCTAGTAAACAAGCACTGGGGCAGCTGGGAAAGAAGGTGATTGCCATCCATAGAGAGGTCATTGTGAGCACCTGATTATTAAAAGCACTGAAGGCTTTTAGCTGAGCATTCACACAGGACACAAGTATTCTTACTCTACGGGCCCATCCCAAGAACTCTGGGCATACCTTTCACCCAGACCTCATGGCCAGTTGTGCTCTTTCCTAATTTCTGATCATCTGGTTAAGTTGTTAGCCACTATCTGTGAATCACCATAGATTTTTATGTCAGACATCTCTCCCTCCTGATAAAATGGAGGAGATACGTTCCTCAAAAATTCTGCTCCACTGGAAGACTTCCTATCTCCACTGTTTGTCAGGGCTACCCCCTCAGTATTCCAGTAATGCTTTCACCCTGACAAGTAGGTCAGTGGAATTCTGGGCCTCTGGGAATTACAGTGCAGACCCAGTGTCTCTGATAGTCCCCAGAATGAGTGGTTATTTCCCAAGGCACCTGGGAAATGGCCTGGTGAGTAGCCTTGGATGCTTTGAGGAAGGCTTAGAGGAAAGAGGATTCATAGCAAGAACTTGTGATGGCACTGCAGGGCCCTTTCCCTAGACACACGGCTTCTTCATTCTTGGTCTGACCTAGGCCTGAATTGGGTCCAGACCCATGTCTATATTGTGACAATTCAAATCAGGTGTTTGTTTACTGTTGGAAGATTTTTCAATTATAAGAATCAAGTAGGATCTTTGCCCATGTATTTTGGTCTTAAGGACACCACAATTAGATAGCACTAAAGATCCCTGCAGATCAGACCATTGTAATTAACATGCTGGCTTTACTGCCAATTATGGTAGTCACTTCCACCTGGCCCCTCTCACATTGCAGCCTGACCTCTGCCACCCAGGAGCCCACTGCAATCCACCCATTTCTATTGCAGTAGCTCCCACTTGCATCCTGATGTTGTTGCAGATTCTGTACACTGGCTCATTCAATATCCATTCCAACACCCTCTCCCTTGCCTTCCATTCCTCTCTGGAAAGTGAATTACTGAGTCACATGATCTCCATTGCGGTCATGTGTGACTATTGTGTGACATAGTTACGGACAATGAGTGTAGAAGTCCCTGGGGAAGGTTCATTTCTGGGATGAGGGCACAATACCTGGAGATACAGCAACCATCTTGTAAATATGAGGGTGAAAAACCACAGGCCACTGATAGTAGGCCAAGAAAACAGAAGGATCCTGGTTCTCTGATGGCATCACTGAGCTGACATACCAGACTGAATGTCTTACTCCTAGAAGTTTTTTATGCCTGAAACAGATTAACCCCTTTGTTTACTTCTCTGAGTAGGGCTCCTATTATAGCCCAAAATCAATCCCCACCCCAGATGACATCATCCAGTTGATACCTCTCAAAGTCTGCCCATCCTTAAACTGGAGCCTCCTGCCATCAGCCACATGAGAGAGCTGTTTCCCTGCTTTATTCTTTGCTTTTTAACGTATACAAACTGTTTACAATCTAACCTAGCTTTCCCTATATGGTCTCCGTCGTTACTTTTTAATTTAAAAAAAAAATTTCAAATACGTATACATTGTATAAAAAAAAAGCCAAATAATTCTAAATACAGAATTTTTATAATGAAAAACATTATAGAACATTTACAATGAAAAATAGCAGTTACCTGCCTTCTCCTCCAGTGTCTCAGTAACTGTATCAGTCAGAATTTGATCAGAGAAACAACCACTGGGAGCGATATAAAATAAGGGATCTATGATAGAAATTGTGCAGCATCGTGAGAGCTTGCAGAATGGTCTGTGTTGCATCTGTATTTGGTGCTGGGTCAGCAGGGCCCGCAGTCTATAAGGGCAGAGGGACTTGAAGTGGGGGGAGAGGAAAGACACACTTGAACCTACATCAGTCTCTCACTCTTACCAAGCCTCCACCTCAGGGGATACAGGTGCCCTGCAGAAGCTGGTGCCCTCGCTCTGTCACTCAGGCTAGAGTGCTGTGGCATCATCATAGCTCACTACAGCCTCTACCTCCTGGGCTCAAGCGATCCTCCTGCCTCAGCTTTCTGAGTAGCTGGGACTATAGGTGTGTGCCACCACACCTGGCTCAGAATTGATATTATACAATTCTATATTCTGCTTTTTTCTCATATGTTATGAAACTTTCTCCCATCACTAACAATTTTCACTTCATATGCACAAAAGCACTATAATTTATTTGAGCATTCCCTTCTTGTTGGTCATTCAGGCTCCTTCTCCCTGGTACTGACCTTCTCCTGGTGTACATTTCTTGGGCCTGGGAGGTACACCCTCCTGCAAAAGGTATGGCTCACACATCTGGTGTGAAGCAAGCAGCACAGTTCTTAAAACAGGCCCTGGGCAGCCAAATAAAATCCACACAAATGTCTCTCCTTTTTCTTTTTTTTAATTTTATTTGTAACTCGAAACAGTGTTTAGAGACTCTCCCTTTTCTGATGCATGACAGAAACTTCATTCTGAGTGTGTGTATCCTGTATCTGTGTATACACAACACACATATGCAAAAATAAATGCATACATTTCCCTCCATTGTTTATATGATTTTACTTACTGATGGCTGAAATGGAATTGTGATTCAAATTTCTTGATGGAAAACTTCTTAACACCTTTTGTACCGCATAGAAATCTCTTAAGACATACGCCAGGGACCGCACGTTTTTGGGCAAACTGCACGTTATTTAAATTATTATAGCCACAGTGAAAAACGAGAAAACTCGTGAGCGGTCCTTAAGGTGTTAAGCCTGGACAAGCCTCTCACAGCCAAGAACCAGAATGGTTTAGGATAATTTTTTTTTCCAAATACTCATGTTAAGCTTAATTTGTGTAAGAGAACTATTTAAAGTTCATGTTAAAAACATCCTTTTTAAAACAATCTTAAAAACAACTGAATACTAAACTAGAATGTAATAATTTGAAATTCTACTTGACCATTCATAACAGAATTTGAAGTTTAAGTCAAAGTTAGTATAAACCAGTATTAACTAAAAGATCAACAAGCATTTTAGTTAACAGCATTTAATTTGGACTCTAAGCATCTCCCATAAGCAAGGACCAGGTTAGGTGCTACGGGAGTTGCAAAGTAAGTAAAACACACCATCTCTGTCCTCCAGGGGACACGGGGTTGGGAGTGGGGACAATGGAAGTAGAAACTCAAATGCAGGGGCTGGGCGAGGTGGCTCACGCCTGTAATCCTAGCATCTGGGAGGCTGAGGCGGGCGGATTGCTCAAGGTCAGGAGTTCAAGAGTTTGAGACCAGCCTGAGCAAGAGTGAGACCCCCGTCTCTACTAAAAATAGA
>VBSM01002217.1:44902467-44913874 GCA_008086735.1 Cheirogaleus medius
AGCCTCCCAGAGTGCTAGGATTACAGGCGTGAGCCACCACACCCGGCCCCTAATCTTTTTAAATTCAAAAGTGTGTAATAGTGAACTTTCCACATCAATCCATATCTATCTGCCTTTACCTGTGCCAAAATTAATCATTCTGCTGCTGATGGATATTTAGACTGTTTTAAATTTTTACAGTTACAAACAATGAATGATGCAATGAACTTCCTTATACATGTATCTTTGCCTATTTGTCTGAGTATGTTCAGGGGGAAAATTCCTAAAAATATAACTGTTGGGTAATACACATTTTGAATTCTGACAGATGCTGCTAAATTGCCCCTTGCCACAAGTTTATGCCCCAGAGGAGCTATCCCAGGGCTGATTTACCCGCTAGTAACAGTAGGCACAGGGCACAGGGCCCATGAGAGTTGTAGGGGGCCATAAAAATTAATTTTTTAAAAAATTGGGAGAAAAAATTGAATATAATAATGAATATATAGTACATAATGACTGTAGCCTAGATTATACTCATCTTTATAACAAGGCAGTCATAAAATATAATTTTTAATATTTTTTTGTGGAAGAGGAGACCATGAGGGCAGACGTATGCAGGGCCCATGCAAGTCATATGTGGCCCTGGAGCATCTATTTCTTCATACTCTTGCTGAGTATTATCTATAACTCTGGGAATTATCTTTTTAATCTTTGCCAGCCTTTTGTGCAAAAAATGACATTTCACTATTGTTTTTACTTGCAGTTCTTTGGTTATTTGTGAGGCATCATCTCCTAAGTTTATTGACCACTTAAATTTCCTTTATGAATTGCCTATGTATGTTCTTTTCTCATCTTTTTATTGAGTTGCCTATCTTTTCCTTGGTAAAGTTCTTTTTTTACAGTATAGTAACTATTATACATATTATATTTACAATTTTGCATTTCAGATTTATTGGTTTCCTTTGTAATAGCATCTAAAGTGTTTCTGTACTCTAAATCTGCCAGGCTTTTCTTTTATGTTGTCATTCTTACAAAGGCTTACACAAACATTCTTTATATTTTCTTGTAAGATATCTATGGTTATTATCATTTATGAAAATATCTTTAGTTCATCTGGAATGCGTTTTTGTATACGATGTGAAATAACTATTAAACTCTGTTTAGTATTCCAAGTACATAGCTAATGGTTCCAACACTGTGGGATGAAATTTGCAATTCCACCTTTATTGAATATTAAATTTTCATACATACATCAGTCTGTTTACTGAATCTCTTCCATCCTATCGATCCCTTTATCTATTGCCATGCTATTACCACAGTTTTAATTGTATAGCTCTATGACATTTTGATTTCTGATAAAGTACATCACCACCCTCTACCCTATAATACTTCTCTTTCAAATTTTTTCTTGATTGTTCTCACACATTTAGTCTTTCTGATGAATTGTAGAGTTACATTTTCAATTCATCCAATCCGATGTGTTTTGTAAAATTTAGAGGTTAATTTGAGATAAGGGACGTCTTTATCACACTGCACTTGCTTCTCCAAGAGCCTGGTGTTTGTTCGGACCTTCTATTCATCCATTTCCGCTTGGCCTTGGGCTCGTCTGAGGCTTTGCCATCTCTGCTGTCTTCTCATACCTCCACGTGGCTCTCTCTGTGCGACAGGCAGCCAGCAGCAGGGGTTTGCCTCAGCCTTCTTGTTCCCCAGGAGGTTCATGGGGGGCATTTTCTTTGCCATTTTGGATCCATTTAGTAGTGGTTTTCTTGGAACTGTGTTCAGGCTGCAAAGTAACGTGGCAAAGCCCACGATCACCTCTTATTTGGATTTCTAGTCTCTTTCCTTCCACTTTGGCTTACCCTGGCCCATTCTCCTCACTGTACCTGGAGTAATCTTTCTAGTCAGACCCCCCGTGGTCCCCTGCTAGAAAACCTTCAGTGATTCCTCATTGTAAATTTCCTATTGCTGCTGTTACAAGTGACCACAGACTTAATGCCTTTAAACAACACATATTTATTATCTTGCAGTTCTGGAGGTCAGAAGTCTAAAATCAGTTTTACTGGTTTAAAATCAAGGTTTCAGCAGGGTGGCATTCTTTCAGGGGGTCCTGGGGGAAAATCCATTTCCTTGCCTTTTCTGCCTGAATTTCTTGGCTCATGGCCCCTTCCTCCATCTTCAAACACAGCAACGGTATTACTCAGACCTCTGCTTCCATTGTCACGTCTCCTTCTCTCACTCTGTCCCTCCTGCCTCCCTCTTATAAGTATGATCATAAGAACTCCTGTGACTGATTGGGTCCACCCAGATAATCCAGGATCACTTCCCCATCTCAAAGTCCTTAACTTGGCCACACCCACAATGTGACTTTTGACATGCAAAGTAACATATTCACAGGTTCCCAGGATGAGGATGTGGACATTGTTGGTGGACCGTTATTCTGCCTTCTATACCTGTGGCCTTCAGGATAAGGTCCAGACCCCTTCACATGGCCTGCCAGCTTCCCAGTGATGTGTCCCCACCGCCTCTCTGTCTAGCCACTCTCCTCTTCAAACTCCCTGCTCCAACTATAGGAACTTCTTTCAGTTTCTAGAACCTGCCCTTTCTGCTTTCCCCAGGCCTGATCCAGGCTGGTTCTTCTGTCTGGGAAAACTCCCCCACCTCTTCACTTCACTAACTTCTACTCAACTTCCGCCTGTGGCTTAAACCTCACTTTCCCTGGGAGCTTTTGACAACCTCTTCTACTCCCCGCATGTTCCTCCAGACTTTATTAAGGACTCTCGTGTCCTCCTCCAATGTTCCTAGCTTGCTTATATTGCCTTTTACGGTATTGCTTGTTTGAAGATCTTGTCTTCCAAAATGTAAGCTCTCTGAGGGCTGAGACAAGGGCAGCTCCATGCTTGGAGCTCATTAACTCCTTGCTGAATGAATTTATAAAAATATCAATTTTATAATAGTATGCAAATTATTTTACTTTATCAGCCTAAGCATAAAAGTATTTGTTCATCATTCATTTAACAAATGTTTATTAGGCACTGACTGGGTAAGTACTGAGCCAAGGCAGTTAAAATTAAGAAAAAAAAATCCTCTTAATGTTATGAGGATGCTAAGGTTGTAGAGGTATGATCATAAGGACATGAATAACAATCCTCTCCTTCCAGGACAATAGACTTGGAGGTCAGCGAACCAATAGACTTTAGTTCTGGAGATCATCAACACCTGGTTCGGAAAACAGCAGATAGAAGCACCCAGTCTGAATCTGGTCAGCACCACACAACATCTGCG
Source organism: Cheirogaleus medius (assembly GCA_008086735.1). Classification (NCBI taxonomy): domain Eukaryota; kingdom Metazoa; phylum Chordata; class Mammalia; order Primates; family Cheirogaleidae; genus Cheirogaleus; species Cheirogaleus medius. The sequence continues at coordinate 44,905,729 of VBSM01002217.1, forward strand.
CCTGGGCCACAAGAAACTCGAAGAGATGCAACCTCAAAGGCTGCTGAGAAACGGAATATCTTTGTGATACAAATTACAGATGACAGCACCCCAGATGAAAGCCATACTAATTTATCCTCTCCATTCTCAGATGCATCTGTCCGCAGAGGTGAGAATAAACGAATTACCTTTTTATAAGAGAAAAGCAAATGTTCTTTTAAAATGTTTCCACAGGGTGGATTGTCAGAGAGATTGAATTTTGTTTTTAGTTTTTCCTATTCATGCTTTATCATGAAACGTGATGTAGGGCTGCAATAATAGACTACCCCCAAGTTGTCCAGGGCATTCAGAAATTCATAATAAACATATGGTGAACAACTTTTGTTTTTGTTTTTTTTAAGGAGATATGAATTTGTTACTGATTGTAAAATGTTCTTCCCTACCACAATATTGGCTTAAGTTTTAAAAAATATTAATTCTAATTCAATATCCTAGATGTTAATACTGTATAAGTCAGGAAATATATTCAGCAATGAATAATAGAAATCTAGAAAACTGTGGCTTAAATAAATGAGAAGTGTTTTTTTTCTCTCTCTCATGAAAGATGAAGTTTGAAGGTAGGCAGTTCAAGGCTAATCCTGCACGTCCTGGATGTACACTTTGCCACCCTTAAGCCTGCTTAGGGCCTGGACAACTTGCAGGTGGCCTGTGAGCTTTGAGTCCCGTTGCTAGCTCCCTGTGGCCCTCCCATTCCATCCTGTGGCTGGAAAGATGCCTTTGGAGCTGTAGCCTTTGAGGTAGGAAAAGGAAAAGGCAAATAGCCAAAGGCAAAGAAATGCCAAGGGAGGGCTGCAGCTCTGACAATGCCAAGGGGGTGCCATTCATGGACAGTGCCCTGAGAGCCAGCCAAATCAGACTTCTTTTCAGAAGCATTCCCAGAATCCACACCCAAGAGTTTTGAATGACATGTCACTGACCCTATCTGTATCACATGGCCACCTCTACCTGTAGTTTTTCAGATGGGCTCATTGCCACCCTTGCAAGATCTAGGTTAGATCATAAGAAAGGGAGAATGGATGTCACTTAGCAATTAGCCAACTCTGACACAGATACCAGGCCTCCATGGGGTGTTGTACAAGAAGAATATTATTGTACTTAGTCCTTATGACAACTCTGTAAATGAAGTTGTTGTATTGCCATTTTACAGATGAGGAAATGAGGCTTAGGGAGGTATAATTGAAAAATGTGTAAAGCCTCCTCACCAATGTTGAAGTTAGTTATTTGTTTGTTTGTTTGTTTTTGAGACAGAGTCTCACTCTTTTGCCCCAGCTAGAGTGCTGTGGCGTCTGCCTAGCTCACAGTAACCTCAAACTCCTGGGCTCAAGTGATCCTCCTTCCTCAGCTTCCCGAGTAGGTGAGACTATAGGCATGTGCCACCACACCTGGCTAGTTTTGTTTATTTGTTTGTTAGTTTCTATTTTTAGTTGCCCAGCCAACTATTTCTATTTTTAGTAGAGATGGGGGTCTCGCTCTTGCTCAGGCTAATCTCGAACTCCTGACCTCAAGCTATGCTCCCACCTTGGCCTCCCTGAGTGCTAGGATTATAGGCGTGAGCCACTGTGCCCAGCCTAGAGTTAGTTATTTGTAACTGCCTCTCCTAGAGGACAGAGGCTGGGCCATTCCCCACTTTAAAAAAATTATATAGTATGTAAGAAGATAAAAGTGCTGTGGGAAAAAAGGAAAAGTACATCAAGATAATGGATTAAGAGTTATGGGGGTTATAATTTCTTAAAGTGGTTTTATGGAGATATAACTTACAAATCATAAAATTCATCCCTTTAAAGTATACAATTCAGTGGTATTTAGTATATTTACAGAGTTGTCAACCATTATCACAATCAACTTTAGAACATTTTTATCACTGCAAAAAGAAACCATACCTATTAGCAGTTACTCCCATCCTCCCTACCCCTCACCCCCTGCCAACTACTAAACTACTTTCAGAAGTCTCTATGGATCTATTTATTCTGAACATTTCCTATAAACGGAAACATACAGCATGTGGTCTTTTGTGATTTCCTTCCTTCACTTAGCATAATGTTTTCAAGGTTCAGCCATGCTGTAGCACGTGTCAGCACCTCATTCCTTTTTACGGCCATATGGTATGCCATTGCATGGATATAACACATTTTGCTTATCCATTCATCGGCTGACAGACATTTGAGTTCTTTCCACTTTTAGGTTACGAATGATGCTGCGATCAACATTCATATTCAAGTTTTTGTGTAGACATGTGTTTTCATTTCTCTTGACACCTAGGAATTGCTGAAACATATGATAATTTGAGGAACTACCAAACTTTTCCAGAGTAGCTGCACCATTTTACATTCCTATCAGCAATGTATGAGAGTTCCTGTTTCTCCACATCCTTGTCAACACTTATTATTGTCTGTCTTTTATTATAGCCATTCTAGTGTGTGAAGTCGTATCTCATTGTGGTTTTGATTTGCATTTCCATGATGACTAATGATGTTGAGCATGTTTTCATATGCTCATTGGCCATTTATATGTCTTTTTTTGGAGGAATGTGTGTTCAAAATCTTTGCCCACTTTTAAAAAAAAAACAACCATTTTATTATCACTCATGATTCTGTGGGTTGACTGGGCTTAGTTAGACAATTTCTGTGCTGATCTTGATTGGAAGCTCTCACCAGTTATAATGAGATGGTGGCTGAGGCTGCTACAGCCATTATGACTCCATGACATGACTGGCAACTGTTGGTTGTTGGTTCTCTTCTTGTGGCTTGAGCTTCTCACTCCACGGTGGTTGGGTCCCAGGAGGAGTGTGCCAGGTGGATAAGCCCCAATGTGCAAGCAGTTTATCAAGGCTCTGCTTGCATCACCCTTGGAAATGTCCCGTTGGCCAAAGCATGTCATGTGGCCGAGCCCAGGGGCAATGTGGGAGGGCACTATACAAACTTTGCTCATTTTTAATTCTGTTATTTGTCGTCTTCTTCTTCTTCTTTTTTTGAGACAGAGACTCACTCTGTTGCCCAGGCTAGAATGCTGTGGCATCGGCCTAGCTCACAGCAACCTCAAACTCCTGGGCTCAAGCAATCCTCCTGCCTCAGCCTCCCGAGTAGCTGGGACTACAGGCATGTGCCACCATGCCTGGCTAAATTTTTCTATATATTTTTAGTTGTCCAGCTAATTTCTTTCTATTTTTTTCTGTAGAGATGGGGTCTTGCTCTTACTCAGGCTGGTCTCAAACTCCTGAGCTCAAACAATTTGCCCATCTTGACCTCCCAGAGTGCTGGGATTACGGGCGTGAGCCACCGCACCCGACCTTGTTATTTGTCTTCTAGTTGTTGAGTTCTTTATGTATTCTGGATACTAGTCCCTTATTGGAAAGTCCCTTATTGAAAACCTTTTGTAGATTTGCTTTCACTTTATTAATGGTGTCATTTGAAGCACAAAGCCTTTACTTTTGATGAAATCCAATTTATCTGTTTTTAGTTTCATTGCTTGTGCTTCAGTGTCATATCTAAGAAATCATTGCCTAATTGATGCTCATGAAAACCTACACTTGTGCTTTCTTCTAAGAGTTTTATCTTGTATATTTACAACCATGATCCATTTATAATTAATTTTTGTGCACAGCATGAGGAAAGGATCCAAATTCATCCTTCTGTATGTGTACTTCCAGTCGTCCCAGCACCATTTGTTGAAAAGACTATTCTTTCCTCATGGAATTGTTCTGGCACATTTGTTAAAAATCAATTAGCCATAAATATAAGGGTTTATTTCCGGACTCAACTCTGTTCCATTGATCTATATGTCTATTCTTATGAGGCCGAGTCTCATTTAATATTTATTTCCCTGTGGACCCTGATACACAGTAGATGCCAAATTAATGTTAGCTAAATGAATAGTTTAATGTAGGCAGAACATATTTGGGAATATATATTCTGACACTCTGATTAAGACAGCTCAGTCCTATTCCTTTGCTGTCATACTTCCCATGCACTGAAACGGCCCAGAGCAAAACGCGGAGTTGATGATCCTGTAAGTTAACTTTAAGCAGCATTATTTCATTTTTTTTCCCTTTTAAATTGGAATAAAGCCACACCAAAAAAGGAAATAGTCATTGCCAGCGACATATTCAGAGGTCCCTGGGAAAACCTGTGCGGTAGGAAATAAGCAAGAAGATATGCGCCGACGTGGTGTCTTCGGCATGTCTTTCCCTTGGAACTCTTTGGTCTTGCTATTTCGCCAGGTTGTCTGGTTTCTGCATCAGTAAGTAGAAGGCAAGAGAGTTGCTACGGGCAGGTGGGCTGGAGAAAAGTGGCGGGAAGAGCTCTGCCAACTCTCCGCAGCCTCAGTCCCTCTCCAGCTGCCGTCCTCCAGACGTTGCTGTCCGCATTCCGTGCAGGGGTGTAGTGTCGCCGGAGCCCTGGTGCTGTGCCTGCGATATCCTGAGACTTTGAGGTCATTTTTGATCCTAAGGAGGATGGGGTGTGCACAATAAGAAATTAAATCCGTCAGCTTGTCTCGAAAATTTTGGAGCTTCCGTGGATAAACCCTCAGATCTCCAATAAAACACCTCTGACAGTCTGGATTGAGTGTTCTTTGAAAGCTCTGCGGAGCCGTATTTTTGTTGTTATTCCATTTGCTGGCTATAAACTAGCACTGCCCTTCCCATCCTCAAAAAATCAGATGAAAAATTCCCTCCGTTAAGTATCAAAAATAGGTAGTTGCATTTCTACTTTTGAATACTGTGTCATAAAAATGACGTTTGTGTTTCCTTAGATTTCATTATAAAAGTGTTCCTCATCCTGTCAGCTCAGTTATTGGCCACCGCGGCAATAATTAGCATGTTTGTTTTTTGGTAAGTCTTTATTACTGATGTCAAATTAAATGTTAAGTTGTTCACATTAATTTTTATTGAATCAGCTTGATTTAATTTTGATCACTTAAAAATAATGTATCTCTTTTTTCTTAATCCTTCATAGGAGATAATATTTCTATAGATTTGTTTTTCTGAGGCATTTCCTAGACCAAGGTGATGGTAGATTTCTAGGATTTTACCTTAACTTCCTAAGCCAAGAACTTTTTCTTATTCTTATTTTGGGCACTATTTTTGTTTTGTCTTTTTTTATTTTTTTGAGACAGGGTCTCTGTTACCCAGGCTAGAGTGCAGTGGCATGATCATAGCTCACTGCAACCTCAAACTCCTGGGCTCAAATGATTCTACTGCCTCAACCTCCAGAGTGGCTGGGACTACAGGCATGGGCTACGAGGCCTGGCTGATTTCTCTAGTTTTAGTAGAGACAGGATCTCACTCTTGCTTAGGCTGGACTCCAACTCCTGAGCTCAAGCAACCCACCTGCCCGAGCCTCCCAGAGTGCTAGGATTACGGGCATGAGCCACTACACCCGGCTGGCACTATTTTGTGTTTTTTTTTTAATTGGAGAAAAGGCATACAAATGTATTTAATGTGTATACAAGGGGAGAATCACAGAGTGATTACCCACTATTTAAAAAAAATTTTCTCTAAGCTATTTTCACAGATAGAATTGTATAAAGGAAAAAAGTTGAGGTTATGGAGACCCTGGATGCTAGAACACTGTTAAATTCAGGAATTATTGGAGGGACTGTGATCCACTACTGCTTATATGCATCTGATGAAAATCTATAACTATGGAACATGTATATGAGAAATTGATTTCTTTGGCTTTGAGCACATATCAATCTCAATATTTTTAAAAATAAAAACCTTTACCAGGACATTTATGTGGATCCAAATTTGACTTATTATTTATTTATATATTTTTTTGAGACCGAGTCTCACTCTGTTGCCCGGGCTAGAGTGCCTTGTCATCAGCCTAGCTCACAGCAACCTCCAACTCCTGGGCTCCGGCAATCCTCCTGCCTCAGCCTCTGAAGTAGCTGGGACTGCAGGTGCTCGCCACCACACCCAGCTAATTTTTTGTTTCTATTTTTAGTTGCCCACCTAATTTCTTCTATTTTTAATGGAGACGGGGTCTTGATCTTGCTCAGGCTGGTCTCAAAGTCTTGACCTCAAATGATCCTCCCGCCTCAGCCTCCCAGAGTGCTAGGATTACAGGCAAGAGCCACCTCACCCTGCCTCACTTATTATTTAATATTTATTATGAATGTATCTATTTTAAGAAAAAGAATCTTTCACTGTTTCATTCCCCATTTGTCATTAATCAAATTAATCAAAGGAAATTGTCATTTCCTCCCATGATATTGCTTTACTTCTACTTAAATATCACATTAGTTATCAAAATATACTGTTTACTATGTAAACTTATGTTAATTTTTTTTTAACCAGGGAGGCTTTAAGAGTGTGGGTGATTGCAAACCCCTGGTTCACCTATATAACCTTGTAAGTATAATTAGATTTAATAAAACGTGGTTTTTCTACTGGCTATTTATTGCCTGAGATTGTTTTACTAGAAAAAATGAGGTAAAGGTATAAAATTCCTGACATGATAAAATGATAAGAATGAAAAACAAACAAATTGGTGGTTGCCAGGAGTCAGGGTTGAGTGTGTGGGTGAGGGTGTTACTATTGTCAACCTAATGAAAGAAAGAGAAGCTCCCCCCAAAAACCAGTGCATTTGGGAGTGGCAGAGGGATTGCAATCTGGGATACAAAAGCCATGAAGGATCATGGGTGTATCTGGAGAGGCTGGGGTAAGGGTAAACCTTTTAAAGACAAGGAAGAGAGGTTCACGTAAGCTATTTTGAAACAAAAATCACTGGTCACAGGGCTTGTTGCAGGAGCTGGTGCTAACTCATGGGTGGAGGCAGTCCTCATGAAGCACGTGCTTTTGTGAGAGCAACTTAGCGGGAATACTATATTTGTGAGGAATTTCTTGTGTTAAGTCCTGTTACAGACATGTGTGCAGGATGTTTAGGCTGTGTAGGAATTTCTTGTGGGTTTTTGAAAGGTCCTTGTGGGCATTCTTATCTTAGACATACGAGTGTGAGATCCCCTCCGTCATGACCTCCTAGCTCCACTTTGGGTCTGACATAAGTGACTCCATCTTGGCCTTGGCGACTTCCACACTATAACGGGGTAGGGTAGCACGAGGGAGGTCTTTTTTGATGTTTTCTTGATAGAATAGTTCTGAATCTTGATTGCGGTGGTGGTTACGTATATCTACACAAATGTTCGTGTCACAGTTCTATGACATAGAACAATACATGCACACTGTACCAATGTCAAATTACTGGTTTTGGTATTGTACTATAAATGTATAAGATGTAACCATTGGGGCTAAGTGAAGGTTTCACAGGGCCTCTCTATCCCTTTGCAACTTCCTGTAAATCTATAATTATTTAAAAATAAAACATTGTAAATGCCCCGTAAACTATCTGTGGAGGGCAATGAGAAAAGTTAATTTTAAAAGCTAAAAAAAAGAGGTAAAGCTAATAATGAAAATGTTTGTTTACTTTATAATACTTATTATGAGATGATATCATATAATGATACATATCTGTATCTGTTTATCTCAGTATGATATATCATATGATATAATCACTGGAAGCAAATAATACATGGCTTTGAATTATTCTGCAGCCCAGCGTTTTTTGTTGTACTTATTGTACTCGCTTGCTGTGGGAAACTCCGCCGCCAGGTGCCTGCGAATTACATTCTCCTGGCATTGTTTGTAAGTAAACCTTGTCAGCACCTGTTCTAGTTCACCTCTGAAATATATTTTTGTCACATTATTAAGTTCATTCCTTTAATTGTGGAAACTCTTCCTGTGGGATAATACAAGTAGAGATTATTTGTGGAATATTTTCTTAGTGGAATTCTGGTTGTAATGAAGTAGAAAACTTCTAAGATAGTATCACACCCTTTTAATAGGTTAGAGAATTTGGGGATCTTCGTGGCAGCAAACGCCTCCCGTTAGGCCTCATGGAAGAACCTACCTCCAGCTGGGGCTGCATTTCAGGAACAGTTAATCTGACAGTTGCTGGATTTCTGTCAGGCACAACAAACACATCTTGTTATAGAGAGTGGGTTCCATATCTAGTTCCCAAATAGTATGTAAGAAATGCAAATTTCTTCATTTTTGCAAAATGCATTTTCTTTCTTTCATTTCTTTTCTTTTCTTTTTTTTTTTTTTTTT
>VBSM01002217.1:44913974-44974728 GCA_008086735.1 Cheirogaleus medius
TTCTGCCTTGGCCTCCCAGAGTGCTAGGATTACAGGCATGAGCCACCATGCCTGACCTGCAAATTGCATTTTATTTCTATTTCAAGTCCCACTGGGAGCAGAGACCATCTTGAGTTCAGGTTTCCCTTATTTTCATAACTTGCATCTCAGTTCAGGAGGGTTTTTCCTGGGCCAGAGAGTTGGGGGCTGGGGGGCCTCTGGTCTTTGACGCTCCTCATGTATCCATGGTCTGGTCTTGGTTCCAAGTTCCTGGTTCCCCAATGCCTCCTCTCGGTGGCCTCCACCCCCATGGCCTCGACACTTCTGCCCATTTCCTGTCATCAAGTGCCATTCTGCACTGCAGAAGACTGTGTAGCACCTTTTCTTGTAGCCGATTCCTTTCTGTGCTGCCCATGGAGACTCCCGAATCTTGCCATCTCTCAGCAGAAGCTCCCATATTTTCTAAACCTGCACGGAATCTGAATTTCTATCCTTTTACCCCCATTCCCCAAGGCTCAGCTCCCCAGATGGAGGTCTCAGGGCTCCTCCTCAGGGACTCAGCGGCATCTAAGTCATTCCCCCATCCCTGATTCTCTTTCTCTCACTTAGAGTCAGGCCACACCTCTCACTTCTGGAGGCCATGGTCTCGGAAGCTCACCGGTAGTAGCTCCTAGGGTGTTTTGCTCCTCCTGGGAAAACCCAGAACCATCCCAGTAGGATTTGGGATGGTGTCAGCTAATGATTCTTTTTGGGAGGGTTTATGTTTCTTCCCAAGCAGTGTTGAGCATCTTTCCATGTGAAGATTTACTTACCAATTGATGTTTTCCTCCTCTGGTTCCAGATCAGATTTGAGGTAGCTTATAAAAATGTCCACAATAGAAGAAGATAAGATAAATTAATGGGGAAATCTGATGGAAGGAAAAGTAGGGTAGGTGAGTAAAGATGGTGGTTAGATTAGTGCACGAAACTCGTGAAGTCCCATACACTTGAGTCCTGTACACCTGAGGATCCTAGAGGTCACAGCAAGCACACACTCCGAGTGGTGAGATTCTCTGCGTCCACACCAGGCAGGTCCGTGGTGATTTATCTGTTGGGAGGAATAGCTTCCTCCAGAGGCTGGGGAAGACTGGCTGTCTGCTGCCCACATTTGAGCATTTCCTCAACTGCCAGGACACTGAGGAGCCTTTCTCAGCCAGCGTGGATACCCCGCTTATTGCCGGGGCCAGCATGCGGACCGTCCCAGTGCCTGCACTGACGGAGCACAGGCCCCACTCAGGAGGGTCAGGGGCTTCAGCCAGACAGAGCGACACCAGGAGTCCCGAAGCAGAGGCCGTGGTGGGGGCAGCGGAGGGGGTGCCGTGTTCCCAGAAGTGTTCGAATTTCTTATTTTAAAATTTTAAATGGCTTTAATGTTTATTGCAAGAGGTTAATTTTCTTCCTCTTCTGCTAGCTCATTGCTTCGTGTTTCTCCAGCTCCAGCAGCACATGAAAAGAGAGTGTGTGTGTGTGTGTGTGGTTTGTGTGCTGTGTGTGTGTGTGTGGTTTGTATGTGTGACTCCGTGACGTGTGTGTGACTGTGTTGTGAGTGTGTGGTTGTGTGTGTTCTACTGTTCACGTCCCATAATCACCCTGTAGCTGTGAGCACCAGCTTGTACCTACCCCACCTGCCCCCTAGACCTGCTCACACGCGCATACCCCAGATCTCCTCCTCCACACTCCGGGCCTGGGCCTCCCGCCTCAGGAAGCAGGCTTCTGATTTATTGTGAATTTTGTTTGTAGACGATTCTTCAAGGCCTGATGCTAGGAGCCGTAACAAGGTAAGTCTTTGATACACATTTCCTTTTATTTGTGTGCTCTTTTCTTTGAATGTATGTGAACAGTAATTGCAATCTCTGGTTTTAGTTTCTATAAAGTCCATGAAGTATTGTGGGCAACAGCAGCAACCACTGTGGTGACATTGGCTCTCACATTATTTGCTCTACAAACAAAAGTACGTATTATCGAAACAGATTTCTGTCAGGAGGGAGCATGCTAGCTGTGTCCCTTTGTCCTTTCCGACCCACTTTCCACACTCCCCCTAAGGCTGTCTTGCCTTAGCTTCTGCATGGGCTTTGGCCAATGGGAAGTCCCAGCTGGAGCCTGGGGGGCAGAAGAGGTGTTTATTCCCATGGCTTCTCCCCAACAAGTTCCCCTTGGGCTAGGCATGTCCCTTACCAAAATTCACTGTGTCTCAAGGGGGTCAACTCAATACAGCCTTCTGGGCCCTTCCCTAACAAACCACCGCACTTCAAATTGTCCTGTTTGATCACGGCCTCTTTTCCCTGCTGGGACCCTGACTCACACAGGGACTTGAAAAATTAAAAAGTTGCACAGTTCACCAGGGCTCAAAAGTGCCACGATTTCCCAGAGAACACCACATCATTCAGGATTGTTCCTGTTTAACTGGGAGATGAGCCAGAATCTCTCCAACCAAATCTCCTTGAGCTTTGATATCAAGGTGTATTTTCTGTGGTCCTTCCTTTTAGTTCTGGTCACTTTCCTTTAGTAAATCATGGGGTCACCTAAGTCAGTTTAATAACTTACACAGAAAGGAGTGTATTTTCCAAGTTGGTTGGCACATGTCATAAGGAAGGTCTTATACACGTGCAGAATTTTAGCCTTTTCCTGATGGAAAAAGGAAGACACATCAGAAAGATGGAAGGGTCTACTAGATATTTACCCAAATTGTATCAAAAATTAGAGATTCAACTTTAATTCATTATCAGATCAGTATTTGCTATCTCAAAGCTGGTCATTTGTGGAAACCAGTCTATTTGTAAATACATAGCCCCTTCCTGCAGGGGGGCTGCTGCTGCTAAATATATAGATTCATTAAGTCACTTTAAATCTTCTAAAATGCCAGAATACTTTAAAAAAGCCTATTAGTATTTTAAGTCACAGATGATCTATAACCCAGGTTCAGGGGAGTGAATTTGGAATTGGAATTGGAATTGGAAGGTATTTTAAAGAAGGTTCTGGTATTTGCACTGATGACTTTGAGGGGCAGCTGAACTCATGTTCAATTAGATAACGTTTTTTTTCCTAAGTTATGTGGTAGGGGTTGCAAAATTCAGACCCATCACAACCCAAGGGCTGCAGCGGAAATGTAGGCATACAATGCGTCTGAGTTTTCTCATGAACCCCAACCGTCTACTTAGCAGGGGGGAAATTAACTAAATGTCCATTTGGTTTGAATTTAATCTGATCTCATGGTTGAAATAGTTCCTTTGGGTTGGGTGATAGTCTCACGTGGCTATAAAATGCTCAGCTTCTCAGCCTCCCTCTTTACCTGCTTTTCTCTCTAAAGTGGGGACTGGGAATTTGGGATGAGGGTGTGGCTTGTGTGAGCTCTTGGTCCTGGCCAAGAAGGGGTTGGGGGGAGATGCTTGTGGCCCATTCTTGTTCCCGAATGACTATCGCCTGGACCCCCTGAGTCCCTGTGTGCTCTGTGGGCCTCTGAAGCCAAAAGTCCACCACTGGCATGACTCAGAGCCTGTCCTCTCTCAGGCCTGGGCAGAGCTGACGAGGCTTCCCACCTAGACTAACCTCACCCCAGTCGTCCTTCCTTAATGTCACGTCTCCTTTCTGCCGGCAAGGAGCAAGCCATAGGGTTTCGCTGTCAGGAGCCAGATTTACTGCTTTCTGGACCTGTATCGTCCAAGAGAAAGCTAACGTGAGCCACAAATGCAAGTCATGGATATGATTTTAAATTTCCTGGTAACTACATTAGAAAAGTAAAAAAAAAAAAAAAAAAAAAAAAAAAAAAAAAAAAAAGTGAAATTAATTTTAATAATATATTTTATTTAACCCAATACATACGAAGTGTTACCATTCCAACATGTAACTCATATAACCGATATCATAATGAGATATTTTACATTTTTGTGAACTAAGATTCGAAATCCAGTGGTGTGTTTTATACTTACTGCACGTCTGAGTTTGGACGAGCCACATTTCAAGTGCTCAGTATCCACATGTGGCCAGCGGCTACTGTATTGAAAGCATAGCCCTAGACAAAGCTCATCGTGCATCAGAATTACTGGAGGGTTGTTAAAACACAGGTTTCTGAGCCCTACCCTTGTTGCATCAGTAGGTCTGGGGAAGGGCCAAGTAATTTGAATTTCTTTAGTGTTACTGATGCTGCTGATTGGGGAACCACACTTAGACAACTAGTACTTTAGAATTTTCGCTTGGTGTGTTAAAGGCAGGGGACAAGAGGAGGAAATAACGGAATTAGGAAAATGCTCTTGCAAGAAAATATCTTTTGCTACATCATCCAATTTTTTTTTTTAGGCCAGAAGATGAATATCTTCTTTCTTTAAAAAAAAAAACAACAACAAAAAACCCTATTCGCCTTGTGCTGATTTGGGTCACTAATTTATAAAAGCAAACACAAAAATCACATTAATAAATTTCAAAATTACAGAAGAATCATTAATAGTTATTTCTGAAAGCTTAGTATACATTTTTATTATGATATATGCATGTAAATGTAGAAAGGATACCCAGTTAACATCTGGGTATACTTCATTCTATTAAGGTTTTCTGCACACATGCTTTTAAAAAATATGAGTAATTATGATCATACTGTGCATACATCCTACTTACTCAATGTACCTTTTTATTAGGGAAAATTTCATATAAAAACAAAAATAGTGTAAAGAATCCCCATGTACCCATTATCCAGTTTCAAAAATTATCAACTAGTGGCTACTGTCTTTTCGTCCATACTGCTACCTTTTTCTCCCTCCTAAAGCAAATCCCAGTCAATTTAACGTTTTTTATGGAGCATTTTTTAGTGGTTGGGGCTAAAGGATTGCCACAGCTCTCTGAATGGGCCAGGGTTAATTATTAGCAATGGGCCAGTGTCTGTGGGGTGTAAGATGCATCTCTAAACATCCTGAAACTCCTCATAGATGATAATTGAGTTGTTTGTACACTGTTTATATTTCCTCAGTGGGATTTTACCTTGCTAAATGGAACGCTGTTCGTTTTGACCCTCGTACTTCTAGTCTATGGAATTATCTTAATCTTCATACGAGCATATGTAAGTGGGATCTCATTTGTAAACCTCAGAGAATTGTTAAAAACACAGGTGAAGGGCCGGTTGTGTTAGTCCGGGTCCTCCGAGAAGCAGACATGGAGTTGGGGTTAAACAAGTAAGGATTTTACCAGAAGAAATGTCTGTGAGAGACAAAGGGGGGAGCCCAGGGAGGCTGGAGGAGGGGTCAGACCAGGACTGCCCGTTTGGGCCCTGGGAAGGAGGAGGAGGAAGGTTGGGGGGGGCGCTGTAGGTGTGGTGTGGTCTGAGAGAGGCCACACCCTACTCTCGTGATCCCAGCAAGGCATCCAGGAAGCCCCTGAACCAGCGTAGTCCACCATTAGAGTGGTGCCATGTCTCCCAGGAAGGGCCCTGCTGCTCACAGCCGGCCCCTGAGAAGTAGCAAACATGGCCTAGGAGCAAAACCCAATGAGCTGCACAGCCCAGCAGCTGGGCCCGTGGTCAGTGGCACTCCCCCTACTGTAGCCGAGGGACTGTGAGGCCCGTCCCAGTGGCCACCCCGTGGACAGAGGAAGTGGGGCATGGATCCTGAGCTCCTCCCCTAGGCAGATGTCTTTCCCCAAGAGGGTGCCGGGGGAACCCACCATGAGGCAGGCAGGCCAGACTCCTGCTGCATGTGGTGCTGTGTGTTTGAAGTGTTGTCATATAGAGCAGGAGTGGGAGACATAGGCCTATGTGGCCTTTTCTGACAGCAGCTTAGAGGAGGCGCCTTAATTTCTAATTCCAGCTTTTTATTTTTCGCTTTAATATACTCACTGAACTAGATATCGGACATGGGCCTATGTGTTTTTCGCAAGGCATCGCGTTTAATTCTCAATTCCTGAAGAGTATGTGTCTCATCTATTTTATAGATAAGCAAAGAGGCTAGGGGAAATGAAATAATTCACCCGAGTCCCATAGGGAGTGAGTGGCCGGGGTGGCACTGAGGCTAGGTCTGTGTGATTCCAGTGGCGACACTCTTCCCGCCACATTGCACTGTGCGTGGACTGATTCTGGGAGGCTGTGGAGAGTGACAGGCACAATCTGGCCCTGGGGTGGAGGTCCTGTTGGAGGCTAGGTCCACTGAGGGCTGGCCTGGGGCCTGTGACCCTTTGGCTAAAACCCCAAGGCCAACTTGGTCCAAATGCCGACCCATCGGGTTTCTTTGGCAACAAGTGGACTTGTTACATGATCTGCGGACATACATATATCCAACAGTTCCGGCTGGATTGGTTCAGCTTCGTCAATGACCACACAGGCTTATACTGAGGGAGGTTGTATCTGTATTTTGGAGATAAACTCAAAGGCATCTCAAAGATGTACCTTAAACCTTAAATGGAGACCACGGCTCTCCATTTATTATTATTAATGGTAGCAGGGATATCAGTAATAATAATACAAATATCTATTATGTGGGTTCCGGAGGTCTTCACAGTATCATTTAGGTGCAGCTAAGAAACTGTGTTTCGCCTCTTTGATGTGTCTTTGATGCCTCTGTGGATGCGAAGCTACATTCCTGTGTGAGTCGTGCCAGTCACAGCGAGGTAGTCAGGAATCGTTCTCGGGAATCCCACAAGGACTCAACACCCCCACCCCGATTTAGACCTGTGGGTGCTGCCCTGAGACCTCCACCAAAGCCCATGTAAGGAGTTGAGTCCTTGAGGACTGAAGAAAAACTATCCTTTGGAAAAAAATAAAATGGTAATTATACTTAAAAAAAAAAAAAAGGAACCTGTTTCCTATTAGATGGATGGAACTATGTTCCCATTCTAAGTTTTCTTTCACAAATATCTATAGCCTTACACATATGTTTGCATGGAAGACTTTGGCAGAGCCGTGTCCTAAGTCTACGAGCTCATTCATTTGACTTCGGCAATTTTGAATCCTCCGGACTCCAGTTATCAGGTGTTTTCTTACTACTAGCTCAGTCTGGAAATACTGTGTCTCCCAGATGAGTCACTGGTTTCTGGTCTCCCTTCTTCACCAAGAGCCTCTCCTTGGCGAGAGCTGGGAGTGCTCTGCCCTCCCTCTCAGAAACAGCTCTCTCGTCCTGAAGACTCAATGCCATTTTTCCCCTCAGGTGTTGCACACCTCTTCCTTATCCTCTTCCCAGATGGGGCCAGACCCTTTGGAATTTAGACTAGTCCCATATCCTGATCAGGGCCGTTGCAAGGAACGGCCTTGGTTGCAAGGAACAGACAACCACTCAGACTAGGTTGAGGCAAAGACCCAGAGAAACTCATGGAACTCCCAGGAGGGGAGAAGAGCTGGAATCCCCAAGAATGGAAACCCTACCTTCCTCTCTGGCTGAGCTGACTGGCCACCTCTTCGTGCAGCAACAACAGCTCCAACACTGGCTAATGAGACAACCGCCTCTGCTGTTTGGATACCTCTATCCTGAGAATTGATTTCTGACTGGCCTGGTGCATCTGTTTAAGCCCAGTCACATACCAGAAGTTCCTGATCAGTCAACAGACTTACTGTTTTAGGAGTGGGTTTCTTCTACCCCTCGCCAGTCAGCTCCAGCTTGGGTGCGTGAAGGTCACTATGTCCTCAAGGCTACCTGTTCCAAGAGCACAGGGGAGAGAAGATTCTCTAGAGTGGCTATGTGGACAGGGCAAAAATTGAAATATGTTTACATTTAATTTACATTAAATTTACATTTAATTTACATTTACATTTTACTTGCCCGACCACATATGAGATGTCTAGCACTTGATGAATATTATTTGACATTGGCAAGGTTAGTTTTCATTTGCTTGTTTATTGCAATTGAGTGGATGCTCTTGATTGTGTTCAAGGAAAGATTAATTCCCCAAAAGATCTGACTTTTTAAATATTGGTCCTTATCTGCCAGCAGTGACCTAAGTGAGCCTTTTCATTACTCCACATCTCCTTCTTGATATACTATTGTGCTTCTTCTCTTTGCAGTGGCTGCATCTATTGTATGCTGGAATTGGGACTGTGATCTTCTCACTTGTGAGTGCATTTCTCCCGCTCTTTGATAAAGAATGTGGTATGTGCATCGACAAGCCCTTGTGATAGGCCTGGAGTTACATGGGGTCAGTAATGCAGTAGAAGCCCCACAGCAACTTGCTCCCTCTTAAAGGATCATATTTAAAACCATCACCCTCAGGAGAGCTGGATGGTTTTCCCGATCCACAAAAACATCACTTTTCTCGAAAGGGCCAATATTTAAGAAGAGAATGAAGAATTATTTATAAGCTTTGAAACTTATTGCAGCAGGGGCGTGGTTTCATCCACAGCCCGCCCTCCTCCCAACGGACCAGTTTCTATTCTTTCACAATAGGAACAACTTCTCAAAGGGGACTGGTGGAGGCCACTGCTAATGCATCTAAGAGTCTCTTTCCTTACATTAAGTCCCATCTCTTGCTGTCATATCTTTAAAATTATTTTAAGGCATGTTTTATTTAAAAGTAAAGTTCATACAACATAGAAGATTATAAAATGAAAATAAAAATCTCCTTCTTATCCCCTGCCCCAGAAGTAACGACCGTTAACAGTGTCTTGGAATCTTTTCAGAATTTCTTTACACAGATGCACCCATTGCTTCTTACACAAATGTAGTTATATTACGTATTATGTTCTACTTTTGCTTTTTCACTTAAAAATAACGGCCTCCACATATTAGCAGACCTGGGTCTAATAATTCTTTTAGAGGGCTGCATGGAATCCCATTTTATTGCTTTTATCATGGAACATCTTCCAGGTTTTATTTTTATTTTTAGTTTTTTAACTATACATTTTGAAAATTTCCAAACATATACAGAAATATAGAGAGTGGTGTAAGGAACTCCATATATTATCACCACGCTTAAAAACTATCCACATTTTGCTTCCTTTTCATTGTTGTTGGAATTGTGTCATATTTTTTAAATGTTAGGAAAATTCACACCAGGAGGTTAAAGCTAAGTATGCACATTTCAGTTTTTCTCATTTCTTCTCCTGTTATATAAGGAACTGATTTGTGATCATTCACTTTTTTTCTTATGCTCTCAGACTTTGTGTCCTGAAGCTCGCTGCTGTAGCTCTGGGGCCTGTTGCAGGCATAGTTTGTTTCCATACAAAGTATGTTGGTGTTTCTGCTCCCCATTTGCAGGCAAGAGCAAAAACTCTTGTAGACTCAGGCAGGTCTACCTGATACAAACAAACAGTTGAGGAGGAAATTGGATTTGGGGGTGTGGGTTTGTGTGTGTGCGTGGATGCCTAACTGGCAGAGCTGCGGGAGTGTGAGGCACGTGCCACCCTCCCAAATGCTTCCGGGGGCGAGTCCCAGCTGGGGCTTCCCTGTGGGCGGGTTGTGTCTTGGGTGATATCTGAGCCTGGTTCCTTCTGGATCCCAGCTCTTCTCCCTCCCACTTTCCTGTCTGCCCTCAAACACATCACCTCTCCTGCGAAGCTACACTCCCAACCAGCCCATTCATGTCTGCGAAATGACTAAGAGTCATTGTCCCCTCTTATAGGAAGAAGTAAGTTAACGTCAGAGATTTTTGGAGGGGAGGAAGAGGGAAAAGCACTTCTCCATAGGCATTAGGACTCCAAGGTGACAGATGGAGGCTAAGAAAGCTGGATGCTCAGCCACTGGGGGCCATTTTTTTAGGGTGACCAACTGTTCCCATTTCCCTGGGACTAAGGGGTTTCTTGGGACACCTATAAGTCCCGGACAAATCGGAATGGTTGGTCACGCCAGCTTTTATTTCTTCCAAAGGTGCTGGAATGAGATATAGGGAGAAGAGGCCGGGCATGGTAGCTCACACCTGTAATCCCAGCATCCTGGGAGGCTGAGGCAGGAGGATTGCTTGAGCTCAGGAGTTCAAGACCACCCTGAGCAAGAGTGAGACCCCGTCTCTACAAAAAATAGAGAAAATTAGCCGGGCATGGTGGCTTGCGCCTATAGTCCCAGCTACTCAGGAGGCTGAGGCAGGAGGATCGCTTGAGCCCAGGGGTTTGAGGTTGCTGTGAGCTAGGCTGACGCCACAGCACTAGCACAGGCAACAGACTCAGGAAAAAAAAAAAAAAAGAGAGACAGAGGGAGAAGGGGGTTGAAGGGACTCAGCGGTTCAGGTGAGGCACTCACTTTGGCATCCCCAGGCTCAAGTCTGGTTCCTATCTTTGCCACTCAAGGCTCAGTTAAACCTCACCTACCTCAACTGGGTTGTTTCCACATTACGTGAGATAACGTGCAATGAATCTGGTTCAGGCGGCCCGGGATGTGCCCAATAAATCTTGTCCTGTTCCTTCCTTCCCTTCCTCTTCATTCATACGAGCCCAAGCAGGAACCAGGAGCCAGGGAGAGCAAATATCTGAATTCCTTGGTAGGTTTCACTGAAGCAGACATTGCTCTACAATGGATTATTTTAAAGCATCTCTCTCTAATGTGGTGTTGATCTGTCTGGCAGCCCCTGCCTCATAGCACTGGGCTCTCCGTCTCGAATCTGGACATAAGAGACTGAGCTTGTTGACTGCTTTTCCTTCCTTGAATGCCTCACGCTGTCTGGGTCTGTTGCTTTGCAACAAGCACCAGGAAGAGAGAGGGCTCTCTGACTTTCTTATCTTGCTGTCGAGGAACTCATAATTTTACCTATATTGCAGCTGAGCTAAAACATTTATTTTGGGGGTTACCCATAAACAGATCCTCTATCCTCCTCATCCTATTTTGGGTAGACTGACATCATCACAAAGCCATCCTCAAATGGCAAGGTTTGCTATCACCCAAAGCTCTGAGAATTCAGAATTATTACTCTGTGGGAACCGTCTTTGTTTTCATTCTTTGTTCAGCAAGAACATGGGGGGAAAAAATCACAAACATAGGGCATTTTGTAGCTTCGTCCACGTGGTCCACATTATTGACTAAAGGTACAAAGGTTTTTGGATCTGGAAAGTAAAAGAAGTCTTCCCGATTTGTTCCAACAGGCTTCGGGAGGATGAGGCACTTGCTTTATAGAGTATATCCTTGGGCACACGGTGAATGCTTGAGGTTGTAAGGAGAACGCGGTCAGCCACAAACTGACCTTCTGCAATATTTTTCTTGATGCTAAAATAATTTTTTACAGATCATTTAGGATACTTATTTGATGGAAATGTACAATTTAAATAGTTAATTTTTCTTCCTTTTCTTCAAGTACCTGGTGATGGATGTGCAGCTCATGATAGGAGGGCGCCATCGTTACTCCCTGGACCCTGAAGAGTATGTTTTTGCTGCCCTGAACATCTACTTGGACATCATTAACCTCTTCCTCTTTATTTTGCAACTGATGGGAAATTGGCGGTAATCACACAGCCAAGGCCAGCTCGTGTTGAGAAGAGGAAGGAGAGACACCTGTGAAGTGTTGCCAGGCTCAGACATGCAGAGGTTACCATTCAGAAGCCCTTTTATTTAAAAATAATTTAAGAATACTTTTTTTTGGGGGTGGTCAAATGAAACCAAGTGTGCAGTAGATGGTAGCTGTAGCTGTTACATTTTTAATTCTATCGCCACACAGCAAAACTTTCTGGGGGACATTTTTGATTTCTATAAAATCAAAAGGTGAGTATCATAATTACATACTCACAAACATTTGTGAGATGTCCATCATTTTGTTGAAGTTTTCCAGACACTATTTAAAGCTGTAAACAACATCTTTCCACATGAATAAAACTGATTACAGAAACCTATATTTAATTCTTTCTCTTCTCTTGCTTTGGACTTTTTTGTGGGAATATTTTTGGTATCTGATTTTTTAAAAGAGTAAAATAAACCAAAGAATTTTGTCTTTTTTTCTGGATTCTAGGGATAGACTGGAGAAAATAATAGTATCTACCCAGTAGAGTTTAGAGAGGATTAACCAAGTAATTGTAGATGAAAAGCTCAGGACAGAGCATTAGCTGCTGTTGTCACAGTCCCATGTATACTTCTGGGCTTAACTCGGAAAATACCTCCTCTGTTCGTGTGGGACGACTGGCCTTCTTTGAAACCCTATAATATTCTTAATTTAATTTTTATTTTCAATTGTGATAAAATATACATAGCGCAAAATTTATCATCTTAGCCATTTTTAAGTGTACCGTAGTGTTAAGGGTAATTAATCCCCAGAACTTTTTTGCAAAACTGAAGCTCTATACCCATTAAACAACAAAAAGTCCCATAACATTTTGAATCAACTTATTCATTTACACATATCTTATACAACCAGTCTGATTATATTCCTGAAGGTCACAGGCTGTACAGATCTTTATATCCCTTCTGGAGTCTCACACCTTGCTGGTGTGATGCTTGGTAAGAAAAATTTTTACTCAGGTGTAGCTCACACTTTCAAATCCACCCAAATGAAACTGTGTCGACATCCCTGCCTCCCCTATTTCTGGTTCCAAGTCTTGGGCCAGCCAGTTGTTGGTGCTTGCCCCAGGAGGAAGAGTATGTCGTGGCTGCAGGATGAACGAAGGCACTAAGTGGGCCTCCTCCTGGTATGCTTCGGAGGCTCTGGGGAGGGAGCTAGAGAGAAAGATTATGTAGAGGGATGGTTGTGGCAGATGATGGGGGACCTCAAATATAAGGCATAGGGTTTCAAACTTTATCTTGTGAGCGTAAAGTTTTTTTTTTTTGTTTGTTTTTTTGAGACAGAGTCTCACTCTGTTGCCCAGGCTAGAGTGAGTGCCGTGGCGTCAGCCTCGCTCACAGCAACCTCAAACTTCTGGGCTCGAGCAATCCTCCTGCCTCAGCCTCCTGAGTAGCTGGGACTACAGGCATGCGCCACCATGCCCGGCTCATTTTTTCTATATATTTTTAGTTGGCCAATTAATTGCTTTCTATTTATAGTAGAGACGGGGTCTCGCTCTTGCTTAGGCTGGTTTCGAACTCCTGAGCTCGAGCGATCCGCCCGCCTCGGCCTCCCAGAGAGCTAGGATTACTGGCGTGAGCCACTGCGCCCGGCCGAGCATAAGGTTTTGATTGCAGTATCATTGTGAAGGCACTGCTTTAGGAGAATTAATTTGGTGGTACGCGGGTTAGGGTGGAGAAGAGAGAGATTGGAGATAGCAGGGGCTGTATAAGGGCTAATGCAATACCTGGGCTTAAAGCATAAAGGCTAGAACAAGGGTGATAAATAAACAGGGTAGAACGAACCAATCAAATATGATCAAGATAATGGACAAAGGGGTTAGTGAGAGCTGAGGTCTAATTTAATAAGTCTGCAGAGCAGGGGAAAATTAGGGACAGTCCCAAGTTTTACTGTGGATAATTGTCACTTATTAAATCGAGGCCATCTTAAGAAACAAGGAAATGGCTTGGGGAGTTGTGAGGCAAGGTGATAAATGTAGGTTTAGACATTTTCAATATGTGGAAATAGGAAATGTTAAATTGGCAGCGTTTTGGGAGCTGAAGCTCAGGGGTAGAGATACAGAATTGGGGACTACCACAATTTGGTGAGAACCGAGGCTGTGAGAAAAGAGGAAATTGCCAGGAATAAGAGAAAAGAAAGGAGAGTCCAAAGACCAAATTCTGGGATCACCCATAATTAGGGGATGGAAGAAAAAAGGTATTGGTCAGCAAAATGTAAGAATTAGAGCATGACATCAAGGGGGCTAGCAGACTTTCAGGAAGGAGTTGGTGAAGTGTAGCTATCATTCACTCAGGGCTATGGTGTCCTAGGCCCTTGAGAATACATGAGATGCTTTCATTTAACCTATCCCAAAAGGTCAAGGCACAATAAAATTAAGCACAAGGCCTTTGGATTTGACAACAACCCGATCGCTGACTGCCACTGAGTGGCAGAGAGGAGTCCAGACCTTCATCAAGGCAGGAATGGTTGTTGCAGAATGAGAGACCAGACTCCAAGGCCTGCCAGGTTCACCTACAGGAAGGGGACAAACTGCAGGGCAGGCAAAGGTTGTGCTTTTGCTTTTTGTTTTCTCAATTTCCACGATAGGAGAAAATCTGGACATGTTTAAAGACAGAAGGAAATGAAGGTGTTAGAAACTGGGAAAAATCAGTGAGTAGGGACAGGAGGGGATGGCCTTCGACAGGCCAAAGGCCTTTTTCTTCCAAAACTGGAGGGAAGGACTGGCCCTGTCACCTGTGGCAGCCTCTTTTGAGATTGAGGAGACCTTGAACAAAGGAAGCAGGGAGGAAGAAGGGGTTCTGCAGTGCCCGTGCTGGGGGGATTAGGGTTTAGAGAACACCAGAGGAGGTTTGATCCAGCTTCCCTAGGCTGTGCATGAGGGAGTCAGGCAGAGAGGATTGTGATAACACCTTCTGCTGTTATCAAACATATTGGAGGAAATAAGGCAGTGATTTAACAGTATTTATAGATCTCAAGTAAGATAATTGAATGTACAAGCACTATACACAGTCCCAGGCATCTGATTTTTTGATTTACCTGTTGTTTCTAATTCGCCCTATCTCCATGACTTTCTGGTTATGGTAACTCTCAGATGGGGATGTTAACAGTTTCATATTGTGTTTATAATCTCTTATTACTACCAGCAAAGTCCTGGAATATGGGCTTAACTTCTAAAATGTGAGCATGTAGAAAAAAGGGGACTTTAAATGCACTCAGCAAAAAATCTGGGAGGACTAGCCCCTGGGGCTGGATATCTTGACAAACATTACTGTGTATACACCTGCCAAAGGTTTTGGTACAGAAGTCACAGTGACGTAATTCCATACAAGAAAGCAAATTCGATTGGGAAGCTTGAGGTTTTGCATAGTCTCTTTGGCATCGAGGAAATCTTGCACATACAGTACTAGGGACATATTGCTTTCTTAAGCTTTTGCTGTCCCAGTACGACATCAGGCATGTCTGTTGTCTCAACAATGTTCTCAGGTACATGTAGCCTACTGTATGAGCCTATCGTATGTCCCATTATGTAGAGGTGGTGACTTAATTAAAAGAAGTTCTAATGCTTCTATGACAATCTTTTGACTTCTGCTCGTAGTAAGGGTGCTGAGCAAGATACACCTCTTAGGATCAGTCTATCAGATAAGTAGACTGATTTGTTCTCAATATTAGAAACTCATCATTTGAGAAGAGAGTCTACAATTTGAAAATCTTTTAGGAGTGGTCCAAAATCCAATGACATGCGGCATATTTGTAAGGCAACTCAAGATGTCCATAAAAGAGGGTAAAGGAAGATTATTGGCCAGGAATGGAGAGAGGAGAATCCATAGAAGGCTTCAGGTTATACTTTCTATAGTGCTCACAAATGTAAGGCCTACCTATAATTTACTGTTAACTTTGTTCTTTATATTATCCCAAGTGAGTATTCTTTCATCTGGCTCTAGGCATAGTTTGATGAGCATATCTATCGATACACAAACAGACCTTGGTGAAACTACTCATGTTAAAGGCTAGCGAACAGTTAGCCAGCCATATTCTTTTAAAAATCAGTATGCCACTTGGCACTCATAGGCTCAAATAATATCAATGGCCAAAACGTGTCATATATTTGACACTACTATCAAGAGGAAATGTTGGTAGTTTCAGTATCTTTGCTTAATCAGTTTTTGAAACAAATGAATCAGCTGTTAAAGATATCTTCAACAGCTCCCAAGTTCTAGCAATATTGACAGTTCATAATGCACTAAGATAACATGTGATTTATCACATTGTTGCTCTAAAGCATGAGTCAACAAACTGTAGCCTGTTTGCCAACTTTGGCCTGCCATCTGTTTTTAAAAAATTTTTTAATTTTGTAATAATTCAGTAATTCAATAGAAATTATTTAATTCGAATAATTCAATAATTCAAATAGATTCACAGAAAGTTGCTAAGATAGTACAGAGAGGCCCTGTGTACCCTTTATCCAGTTTCTTCCAATGATTACAAAAATCTCTTACATAACGTGCAATATCAAAACTAGGAAATTGACATTGGTGAATATGTATGTTTATTTCTATATGATTTTACCATAAGTGTAAATTCATGTAGCCGCCACCAGTACAAACTATTCCATCACCACAAAGATGTCCCTTGTCCTGCTGTTTTAGTCTCACACACTCCTTTCTGTCCCCGCTATTCCTAACCCCAACACCAAATTTTTCCATCTCTTATTATTTTGTCACTTCAACAATGTTATATAAATGGAATTATATAGTATGTGGCATTTTTGAGACTGGCATTCAGCAATGCCAATTTGAGATTTTCTATTCAGCATAATGCCCTTGAGAGCCATCCAAATCCAAGTTGTATATATTAACCGTTTGTTCCTTTTTATTGCTGAGTAGTATTCCACTGCAAAGATGTACCACAGTTAACAATTCATCTACTATAGGAGATTTTGGTGGATTTATTTTTGGCTATTAAAAATAGTTGCTATGAACAAACATTGTCAGGTTTTTGTGTAGACATAAATTTCCATTTCTCTGTGATAAATGCCCAGGAGCACAAGTGCTGGGTCATATGATAAGTATATGCTAAGTTTTTGCCTTTTTTTGAGACACAGTCTTGCTCTGTTCCACAGGCTACAGTGCAGTGGCGTCACCACAGCTCACAACCTCAAACTCCTGGGCTCAAGTGATCCTCCTGCCTCAGACTCCCAAGTAGCTGGGACTATAGGCATGCGCCACCATGCCCAGCTAATTTTTTCTATTTTTAGTAGAGACAAGCGTCTCACACTTACTCAGGCTGGTCTCAAACTCTTGAGCTCAAGGGATCCTCCCGCCTTGGCCTCCTTGAGTGTTAGGATTACAGGCGTGAGACCACCAAATTATTTTCCAGGCTGGCCATACCATTTTATATTGTACTTGGTGGCTATAACAGGCAGGTGGTGGTGGTGTTGTACTGGGAAAAGACTGACTGCCATTATGTCTTTAACTAAAGCAGTGATTTCTCTTTCTCTTCCTGGGATTCTATATTGTTTCTGCTGGACTACCTGGGGTCAGAGACAGGTTGGGGAGTGGTTTACCTACCCCATTATCACTTCTGTACACATGGCAGCCCTTGAAAGGGAGAATCCCACTGACAATTATGAGACAGTTCATTGTGGGCACATAACACATCAATTCCATTATACATTGAGATCTGGAAGCCACAACATTACATTGGATAGCCCAAAGGAGCCCACTCACAACACCCTTTTGGTTCCCTTCCCCACCATGGAGCACATCCAAACACCTTTTCCACTCCAGGAGCACAGACCACAGACCGAGGAATTGAGGATATGTGCAACTCAGGAGCTACAAGTGGCAGGAGCAACATGTGGCAAATGGCCAGATCACACTGTCCCCCAACCAGGAGGGTAGGGAGTCCCAGGTAGGAGAAGAGGCTAGCTGTGGGGAAGAAACTTAATCATGGGCTTTTTTTCTCCTTTAGCCTCTTGCTCCAGGATCAGTGCCTGAACATGGCAACTACTTCTCCTGTGGCGGTGGTGATGCCTCTCAGCATCCAGAGAGAACCAGGGCCCACGGGCTTCTTTCTTCTCCCATGTGCAAGGCCACATTTTACCCTGAAGTCTTTGGCACCTTCTGTTGCTCCTGCACCCAGCACCTTGTCCTCCGTGCCAGCTAAGTTGACTGCAGCAAGGGCCAGGGCTGTGAGCAGCCTGCTCTGCACTTTTAGGCAAGGCTTTGCATTCACTTTTACAGTTAACAGTGTTGCGACCGCCCTTCTGACGTTTTCAGCCCACCCACAGCTCTCAATTAAAGAGCAAATTTCTTCTTGCTAATATCATTTATTTTACGTCTGGGGATTCCTGGACTCAGTAGTCACAGCCACAATGCCTTTTAGCTGGGGCTTCAGGAACTGCTAAACCCTTGTATGAAAACATCCCTTCCTATGTCTGCCTGCAAGAGTAGCAATCCCGAGTAGCTAGGACTACAGGCGTGCACCACCATGCCTGGCTCTCTCTCTCTCTATATATATGTATGTATATTTAAATTTTTTGTAGAGACTATGTCTCCCAGGCTGGTCTCAAACTCCTGGGCTCAAGCAATCTTTGCAAAGTGCTGGGATTTCAGGCATGAGCCACTGCACCCAGCCTGGTCTATCTTTCTTTAAGGACTACTACCAGTTCCTAAAACAAGGATTGTCACATAATACAGTCTAGAAAGAGATACTTCTATCTTTCTAGAAAGAAATCTACTACTCTGGTGAGGTTACAACAACTGACAAGGCAATAATACAAGGTGACTAAGGAGAATTAATTATGCCTGTAGCACAATTCTGAGAAGGAACCATGACTCAGCCCCAGAGTAGAGCACATGAAAATTTTTTTCCTATGGAGTTATTTCAGCCTTTAAAACACCCCCAAAATTTGTATTGTCATTTAATATTTAGATTGTAAGGTTTTACTTTTCAGAGATGTACAAGCCTAATCATTTTTAAATTATGACCAAACTTCAGTAAGTCTCAGATTTTAATTCATAACAGGTAAGTGACAAACATTTGAGGACTAAAAAGAGAACAAAAATGAGATCAAAGATTGCAATAAACAATATTAAGGAATAATTCAGCATATGAACATTGGTAGTTAAGCTTCAGATCCACACAATGAAAGGCATAAATAAAACAACATGACTCCAATTACCACTGGCAGACCCCAGCTGGTTCTGGAACCTGTGTTTGTGCACTAAAGGTCTGATGCCAAGGTTCGTTTTGGTAATTTAGAAGAGACAGAATAATAAAGTGATAGAGAAGCAGACACTTTTATTCATATGGCATAAATTTTGTTTCCTTTCCTAAGCAATTTCACAAAACATATCTTAAAGTTCTATTTTTCTCTGTGTGTTTCTATTAGAGATTGCAAGGAAAAGTCATAATATTTTTCTCTTGAAGGATATAGTGGTTAAAGTAAAAGGAACACCGAACCGTCATGTTTTAACACATTGTCATGCAGTGTTTTGGGGTTTACCACTGGGGTATAAAATGCTAAGTGGGCTACTGTAAAAATATTAGGCACTAATCAATTACATATAAGAACCAAATTGATCCTATCACATTGGAAGGGATTTAATTTGAAGAAAATCAGCTTCCTGACTTGGTTAAAACAAAGTCTACAATGTAATGAGACAAAATGGAAGTAGTTTAAGTAATAAATGTTTAATCAAAGAATTTTACATATTATTAACAGCATTCATTTGGCCAAACATCTACACGTTTATAGAATCCTACTGTATATAAAGTGGGAATGTATCAAGTATAGACTATGAAAGTGCAAATAACAAGTCAAGGTTAGATTAACTTTGTTTTTTTACATTATAAAATTAACTTGTTTACAAAATAGGCTTTGCCAAACTTTATTACTGAATTGTAAAGTCAATGACTGTGTTGTTTTTAAAATATGTACCAAGGAAATACAAATTGGATAATGATCATTTTTCATGCTCAGGAGAGAACAGCACAGAAACAAAGGATACTGCACAAGGTGCAAGGAAACCAGAACCCACCACGTGCGCTATATTCACACACAGCACTCTTTCTCACCTTACTGCAGCTGTGCAAGAAGCCTCAATGTGATGCAAAGACTCTTTCTATTGAAAAATTACAACTCGGCCTAAAAACTTATTGGTGTTGATATTTTTAATCCAAAATAAATTTGTAAAAAAATCCTTTAATGGACTATTTCAGTTTAATATACAGTAATACACTGTAGATAAAGTTAATATTTTCCCCCACTAACTTTAATAGGGATTGGTATCAATGTTTCTGATAATTGGAGAAATAAAAACTAATGTGGACCTTTGATATCCATGGCATAGGAGCAATTTCCCACACAGTTTATTCTAGGGCAATCTGGGGAATATTACATATTCTAATATAATGTCCTAGCCATATGAATTTGAAGTATAAGAATATTTCAAAAGCAAGGTTTGGGGAAAAAAAAGTAATCAAAACCATTCTCACAACCCATGTGGATATCAATATTATAATAATATAACTTTTTATCCAGCCCAGGACTTGCCTGTACAAACTCAGCATTGAAATTTTGGTATCTGTAGATTTCTGGTAACAATCTGGCAAAACATTAAATGGAGTGTTGCACTTATCTATTTTGCTTATGTTATGCTAATTTTGATAATATGTAAGTAAAACAGCCATTCCAACAGTTTACTCTAGTTTTAATTACACACTGTACCATTGTATCTTAATTACAACTAAGACCAGTATTTTCTTCACAGTAAGACACTGATAACTAGGAAGTTGATTTTTTTCAACACTAAACAGTAATCACACAGCAAATGAGTATTGTGCAATAGAACAAACACATGTCAGCATTTGCTATTTAGGCAAACAAACTGATCGAACATTTAGTTGTTATATTTACTGTAAAGGCAAGGCCATGGGTGGTTTTATGGAGGTCTTTGCAATTCATAGCATAGTTACTTCAGAATAGACATTGAAATTTGAGTTACTCACTTATTTAACTGGCAACTATCCATTTAGGTTAGGCAAAGGCACAGTAACATGTTGCGCAGGATGTTTTATTGAACATTTTAATAATTGTGGGATTTACTATAACTCATGAAAACTCCACTGTTTTTCTATTTTATAAAACACTTACCATTGAAAGTAATTGCACCCATTAGTAATTAGAATGCACTGTAAAATTGTGAAAACAAAGAACTATGATTGCACTTCCAATAAAGTGTCTCTTAAAATACAGCACCGCTGTTGCTAATCAACTGTATTTTAATATTAAAATAAACTGTTTTTAACAGCAGCATTAGGTTTAGTTAACTTAAGCTACAGGCTACATTTATTTAAATGCAGTCTCCATGGCAACAAAACCCCATTCAATTCTGGAATATCACTGCTACTGAGTGGCACCTTTTACTCCCTGGAGAACGCTGACACTGCCCTGGAGCATTCTAGGACACTGCACACCTACACGCCTTGTTAGTCAGCGCACAAGTCAGAGTTTGGCACAATTGGACTGTAAATAGACATGAAAAGAAATCTTTGATTCATGTGAAAATTAAAACTAATTACACTGTGGTAGATGCAGCACTATAGAGAAGCCTTGGATACCTCAATTCACACTGCTCAGACAAAAAGGAAGGAAGGAAGTTATGGAAGAGCACAAAGAGATTGAGGACACACATGTTACTAGATCTGTCCAAAATAAAATTCTAAAATGAAGAGAACTTTTTTTTTTTGAAAAGGAAAGCTACCCAAAGATTAGGGAGTAAGCTTTTAATTTAAATGTTCAATTGAAGTATTGTCGACCCCAGGCTAAATAGAGGGCTGCGTTTTTCTTAGAACGTGGAATATAACCTATTTATTTCATTTGTGTTTCTCTCTTTCTCTTCTGCTCTTCTTTTTATCAGCAAAAAGGGGAAAAGCTATCAAATTAAATACAAAAGAAATTCCCTGTAAGGTGAAAATTGAAAATGAAGCTACCATTCATGGGAACTCCTTTGTATTCAATTCTAATGTCAGTGGTTTATAATTGAGAGTTGGAATTAAGTGAATCGAAGTCTCTATCAAGCATACTCCACCTAGCACACCATCTGTACCTGCAATTCATTTACAGCTCAGACGTGTTTGGTTCACACTAAATGTACTTGTTCAAGCCAGTCACTTGAGGTTTGAGGTGCCTGACTTAAAATGTCTGAACTGTCCTCTTTGTTGGCTGCCTCATTACCACTGTCACCAGCTTGAGACACTGCTTCTCCAGCCAGAATATTCTCTTCCAAAGGATTTTCTTCTATCTGGGTTCCTCTACCTTCACTGACACTAGCATCTTCAAACACTGAATCTTCTTCTGGTGGCACCAGTTCCGCATCCCTCACACCTTCTGACCCATCTTTGACACAGGGGAGCTGGGAATCTGCACTGATTTCTGTAGTTGCTGGAGGAATCAGGGCAATACTCTGAGGGTTCATGTCATGAAACCAAGCCATGATATTTCCCAGAAGATTGTCACTGATGTTGGGGTCCTGGCCAGCTGAGTCAGGGTCACTGGATGAGGGACAGAAATCACTTCTTGCCTCACTGAGAGGGTGTGAACTCAGGGTGTCAGTTGAAAATGGGTCACTTTCTGTTCCTAGTCTCATGAGGCTGTCACCAAGTTCCAAAAGCTCAGAGCTACTCAATGTAGCCCGAGGGCTATCAGTATTCCTGGGGACAGAGTCCAGCCTGGAAGGTAAAGAAGTGCCTATAGCTCCTAGGGATGCTTCATTACTAAGGAAGTCTCTAGTTTCTTCATCGATGGCCAGCCCAGACTCTTGTAATGACAATTGTATTGCAAGAAGTATATTGGGATCATCTTCATCCAGGGAACTCAAAGCCTGGGGCAACAGAAAGCAAAATCACTTTAAAATTTGACTAAAGGAAAAATGATTTAACCCAATCAGGTTTACCATTCTTCCTTTACCAAACAGATAATTAATATTACTTCTATTTATATAGAATTATTTTATCTACTCAAATATTATTCTAATTTTCTCCTTGTCCATGCTAAAGAAAAAACCATATCCTAGATAAATCTGAAATACAGGAATCTATTTCTGTAGCACATTTTTAAAACAAAGATTTTAGAATGGAAGGAAGAAAAAAAAGCAATAAAAGTAAAAACAGAAAAGTACACTAAACAGAGAAAGAGCAAAAAGCATGGGCAATGAGGCTGCTCAGAAAGGCTACCTGCAGAGAGTCCTGGTTTTCAGAGCGACTGGCAGGGGTATAGTCACGCAGGGAAGAGCTGTGCAGCACACTCATAGACGCAGAGCTGACCACTGACGTGCCAGGCCTGCGGCTGCTGCCACCTTCTGGAATATCTGTGTCAAAGCAATTGGTACCAGAGACAATTTAATGACACATAAGGCTTATTCCTTTTTTCCATACTTCTTGTTCTTCAGACCAGCAATTTTTCTCTCAATGTTGATGAAACCTGTGTTCACAGGTTCACTTAATCTTTCTGGGATTTCTCACCCACATCTGTCTCATCATGAGCAATAATATATATTTAAGTACCATCACTTCAAATCCATGACTTTTTTACATTTTTGCTTGCACTCTATGTGGTTCTCTTCATAAATGCAATTGCTACTATTCATTCCTCTCTTTTTTTCTTAAATAATAGCAAATAAAGATTCTAAAGGTTTTAGAATCTAAAAATATTTTTATTTTTAGATTTCTTAAAATTTAAGAATTTGGGAATTACTATCCTGAAGAACAAATCTTTAGTCCCATTGATTCTGGCATTATAGTTTGAAAATTTTTCAATAATAATTCAACACTTAAAAGTTGAATGATTAAACTAATTTACCTCTAATACCAGAAATTCTCTTTCTTTTTAAATAGTGTCTACAGGAGAACTAAGGCTAGGAGGAAAATATTCCACAAACGCATTAACAGTATCTATACTACAATTTATTGAGTGCTTACTAGGTGTTTAAGTGTTTTACATGTATTATCGAATGTAACACATTAATTGCCATGTGAGTTGTATTTAACTCACTCTAGTTTTGAGCCCAGGGCCTCGTGAAGCATATGTAACTCATATGTCTCTTCACCTTGGGAGCCACAAGAACTATTTTTCAAGTTGCATATAACTCAATTCACAAATTTTTCATTAAATTAGAAAGGATCATTTTATTTTTGAAGTTTTTATTCTATTTTTGTAATGAAGCACCGTGAGCCCAAGGAAAAAATTTTTTTTTCTGGTGTGGCAGTCAATGTGTTAATGCTCACAGTGAGCCTATGAAGTGGCACTATTATTATTGTGCTTCTTTAAAATGAGGACACTGAAGCTTAGAGAGGTTAAGGTATGTGCCAGAGATGGGGTCATGAACTCAGGGTTGTCTGACTCCATCGCCCATGTTCTTAACCCCCATGGTTTTCTGTATTCTGTGACAACAGAAGCATCTCTGCATTTATTGTATATCTAAATGACAAACTCTTTCACAAACATTTACATCAGCCAGTTTTAAGAATAAACTCAGGAGAACTAGGAGATTAAACTATACTTCACCCAAGAGCTTACCTAAAGTGCTTTCACTTGGCTCGTCGGGCTCTGGAGGATTACTGAGCAGACTGTGCACGTCTCCTCGACGGCGCTGTTGTCTGTGCCTCCTCCGATACTGAAATTCAGCATATTCCTGCATAAACCAAAGGTTATAAAATACAGAAGAGCATGCAATTTTCTAAATGCAAATAAAACAAACTACACACTTTTTTCCCCAGGGGGAAAAAATTTGTGATTTTATATACACATTATAAAATCACTTGGCTTTAGAAAAAGAAACTTCAGGTTTTGCCATGCCAAGGAAATGGAAAAGGTAAAATTTTATAAAAAGAAAATTTTCACAGTCATTACAACTGCCTAGATAAATTGGGAATACTTGCAAGCCTCAATTCTAGATTATAACTGAGCCTTATTTCATATGCTTGATGATTAAGGGTTTTGTCATCTAAAATTATAATTAATACCACATAAGTTGGGCTCTCCCTGGAAGTCTGGTTTTTAAAAAGTGACTATGATATATATATATAACAGGGGGAA
Source organism: Cheirogaleus medius (assembly GCA_008086735.1). NCBI lineage: Eukaryota > Metazoa > Chordata > Mammalia > Primates > Cheirogaleidae > Cheirogaleus > Cheirogaleus medius. The sequence continues at coordinate 44,938,471 of VBSM01002217.1, forward strand.
AAAAAATAACAACAAAAAAGAACACACATTGTTAAATATGTGCCAGACTGTTGGATTTTCTATTCTTTGGGACTACTACATACTATACTCACAAGACAAATAACTAGATTAAAAGAAAAATGCTAGGTTAACTTTAAAAAATATGATATTTGGCTTCTTTCTTATATTAGCCAATATGTGGCGCTATCTTTGTAACACAGGCAGGAGAAGTGTTTTCTATTTAGCATATGGGAAGAACACAGACTTAGACAGATGTCCTGAGTGTACTTGATATTTGTGACAACAGTTTTAAAGTGAGTTTGCTATAATCAGAGGCTACAACCTGTGACTACCTGCTATTACCTGAGTATAAATGTACCCAGATTTTAGTGACAGGAGAAAAGAGAATAGAAGAGAGGCCAGGGTGCACGACACCAACATAAAAAGGGTAATTTTGAGAATCAATGAAGAATCTTTCAGTGATAAACACTAAGATATTCAGGTTTATGATTATTCCAGTTACCCTAGAATATTCAATGTGCTTATATTATAAAAATGTTAGGAATAAGTAAAGATAAGTTTGTATCACAAATAAAACTTTCACATCATACCACTCTGGCTAAATTTATTTAAACTTCTTTTTCATCTGTCTAAGTAGTTGGACTCTTAATAGGAGGTACCAGGTTAGAAATCAATGAATGAAAGAAACTTCAAGTGTCCTGAGGGATTATATAAATTCTTTAAATTGCTGAGCCAGAGCATCATTTCCCCTTTTCCTGGAAACCCATGAGCTCAAGCTGGATGACTTATTATGTGTCATAATTGGCTCAATGGTTGACTGAGGACCACACATTTTTAGAGAAAGATGGTATAAAAAATTTTTATCTCAATTCAGGGTTTATATTTAGGAAGAATTTACCTACTCTGTGAACTTGATAATGGTACAAAGGTATTATGAATTACATAAACTATTACTGACCATAGACTATAAACCATTTTACTTTAAGAAAATTAAATGGTTTAAAAATAATTGAAAGAAACTTGTACTTCTAATTATATTGATAGAAAACTCTCAGATGGCATTCTCTCACAATGCAACAGGCTTAAAAAAATTGTTCTCATAAAATTAATCTGAAAATTCCCAGGACTCCTAAGATCTTCAAGTAAGCACATGTAAAGGCTTTAGTTAGATGCTGCAAGTGGTTTGAGAGGTTAAGGCTACAAAGAAGATTGAAAAGTTCTAAGACATATAGGGTAAAAAGTGGACAGAAGTTTTTGTTTTAAATAATAACTGTCACCACTTATTGAACACCAATTTTATCAGTGACTTACTGAGATGCTTTAAAATTTCCAGAACTTCCACGGGATACCACCATTCACATTTTAAAGATGAGAAATTAAGGAAGAACACAGCCCTAAGATCTAGTAAGTTATAAAGCTAGAACTTGAAATCAGGTGTCCCTAAGACTGTGCTCTTTCTACTGGGCAACACTGCCTTTAAAATGGCATAAAACAATTATTTATGCTTACCACTGACTCTCAATTTAATGCAAAGAGAATAAGGTGGGATTAACTTCATTGAAATAACACAAGGTCAGCCAAAAGGCCACTAGAGTTTGGTAACCTTATTTAAAATTTTTTTTTTCCACATCAGATGGGTAATATACCAACGTCATAACAAGATTTGAGGGAGGCACATCTCACACATGAGCATGAAAACCCAATCATCATGCTTATGAACTACAAAAGGATCTATAAGTTTGTTTTTTCCCTCACAGTCTATAGTAAGGCAAAGAGCTATTTTTTAAAAATATAATTTTGGCAATTACTTGATAGTCATACATATGCAGAATTTGAAAGTCTCATATGTATGGTAATTTTTTAGATTTTGCAATACAGTTTACTTGAAAGCTTGGTCTTTCAATGTTTCAATGTGCCAAAGACTTTAATGAAAATAAAAAATGAATTAAATAATTTTTTATTAAATTTATCAATTCATAAAGAACAAATTGAGTGAGTTATTTATTAGCAGGTCCCCAGTATTCAAGGACAAACATTTCAGGATTCCTAAAGTTACCATCAGAACTAAAAGCCACAAGATGATACATACATAATTGTGAATACATTGATAATTGTTTTATTTTTGCTAAACTGTGTTTGTACCTCGAACTACTGAAATCTTTAGTACTTTTTCTTTGATAACTGAAGCTTGTTTATTCTTCCTTTAAGGTGAAAAATTTCCACAATATCCCCTAAGCTGTAATTGTATTTATAACATAGAAACAATAAGTATAGGGTCAGATAAAGAAAAAGTTCATAATATGTTTGAAAATAAAAATGTCATTAATATATTAAAGTTTTTTGCAATTTAAATGAATTTAAAATTTCCCTATCGTGCTCTATAAGCACAAGTTGTTTTCTAAAGTCAATATTTTCTTATATCAATACAAAAGGCCATAAGGTGATTGCAAGTATCCTCAGCAGCAGAAAAGACAAAAGTATCTGATTTAAATAAGCCACAGTCATGCCTCGATAATAATCAGTTTCATAGTCCTTCAGTTGTAGATAACAATCAGGCTATAAATGATAAAGGTTTCATCATTTATAGTGCCCCTTCCAAGAATGAAGTTGAAGGGTTATCATAATATATGCATCAAATGGTAACTGTTTTATAAAGAGCAAGGTTGGAGAGAGAGAAGTAGGGAGAACTGCTAAAACCATTTAAAAATCAGACTCAGCAGTGACAGCGGCAATTTAAATCTCAGAAAACAGCTATGTGATTAAGATTTTCACTCTATCTTATTTTTATTTGCCACAACTGCTATTTGCAGTATATTTTAGACCTGTATTTTAAAATGGTATATCAATAACAACAACAAAAAATCAAATAAGAGTGAGAAATTCTTAAAGGGAAACAGAAAGCAACTAAGCAAAGCACTTTTTTCTGCATAACACAGTAACAGTGTTTATTAATTATGTCAATTAATATATCACATTACTAATGTCAAGTTTTCCTCCTTAGCAACTGATTATAAATCAATTCTCTTAGGTTGTTGCAGTAACTTTAAAAAAATAGATTGTTTAGGTATTTAATAGCTTTAGAAAGAAACAATATTATAACTAGAAATTTATTTCTAATAAATAAAATTTCTGTCTCTATTAACAAAATAGAAGATAGTTTCCAAAAATTTATGCTGTAAATTTGCCTTAATTCTGACTGTTCAATAATTAAAAACAATAAAAATAGAATGCATTTAACAATGTAATGATACTTCAGTACAATATATAGCTAAATGTAGGCTCTGCCAAGGCATTTTTGTTCCAAAAGAAAGAGGAAGAAACATTGATGATAGTCTCAGTAGGATTTTGAACAGATGAAGGTACAAATGCAGGCAGGACTGCACTAAGGAAAAACACAGAAAACAAAAAAAACTCCCCCCAAACAATTACCTCAGGTGATGCAAATCCTAAATATTCCCAATCCCATGTTCCACCAGCAAAGCTACAAAGAAATTAGACATACCATTTGATTTATTATCAATACTACAAAATATACACAATCAGACCCTTGCCCTTTGAACATTACTTTTAATTCCTCTGCTTTGGACTTACTTAAGTAGACCAATTATCAAAATATAATTAAAATTGTATTTTCATTATTTCTTCCAAATTCTAAGTGGCTTTATGTTTGTGTAAAATGGTGGAAAAGATAAAAATCACCATGTTATAACAAAATCTTTTATGATAGCTTCATTTTTATTTTATAAGTAGCTAAAAATAAAATAGGTTTTGAACCTATAAAAATAGGTTCAAAGGAACTTCTAATGCTTATAAATAAGAAAATACGCTTTAATTTATAATGGCAGAAGTAGTATAAATATGTGAAATAAAAGAATAAAAACGCAACCGCTCTTTAATGGAAGAATTTGGGTCACTTAAATAACTTTACTTATAACAGATTTCTCATTTTTTCATAACTCCTTAACACAAAAATAAAATACGACTATAATAAGTTGGCAAAGTTTCCAAATTCTACATCATTTTTATGACTATCATATCACTACATATATTACGTATTTATAAATGACGCATTTAGAATACTCTTTGAATTATGAGTTCACCTGAAATATGAAATTAACCTAGCCTAATACAGTCTGAGGAACTACACAATGACAAAATAATAACAAATAGTAATGAGGAAAAATCACCAAGTTAACATACTTTTATCAGCTATTCATATTTTAGGTGTAAGTAACTTCCAAGAATATGAACCCTAGTTGGATAAAAAATAAAACTGCTGGCATTTTTAGCTGGAGCTAATATGATTTCCATACTGCACATCCTTTTTACCTGCGCCTTGGAGCTTCTGGTGAGTCTGCAGGAGCAACACCCCGAGCCACAGATGCCAGGAATTCTTGTCTCTTCTGCTGTACAAGGCATGCTGCTTTGATGATCTTGTGTCGGGGTGTGCGAAGGTAAGGCCTATTGACTTTTTGGGCAAGGTCTTCAGTGACCATTTCTAGGTCTGTCTATAGTAAGAGAGAGAGAGAGAGAGAAAAGATTACAGCCTGAATGGGTTAGTCAATAGCAAATCCAGAGTCTATCTGGTTTCTCAGTTAAATCTAACTGTTCTAAAGTCAGAAATTAATGTAAAATTTAGAAATAACTTTCTATTTATCATGTTTTCTACTTCATATATTTTTCCAGGTTATGAAAAAGAAAGAAGGATCATACACAAAGTCATCTTAAATTTAGCACACTCATTTGATAGGCACACTCATTTATAGCAACGTAGTTGGTATAAATTACAAAGTAGTGAGTACAGCAGCTGCCTAAAAGGAATTTATAATTTGTCTATGTGAATAAAACTAATACATTTCAAAGCACTTTACAATCAAATGTATGATACTTGATGCAGACTATATATAAATGTTAGACCAGGTGCAGTGGTTCATGCTTGTAACCCCAGCACTTTGGGAGGCCAAAGTGGGAGGATCACTTGAGGCCAGGAGTTCAAGACTAACCCTGGCAACAAAGAGAGACCCCGTCTCTACAAAAATTTAAAAATTAGCTCCGTGTGCTGGTGCGTGCCTGTAGTCCTAGCTACTTGGGAGGCTGACGCAGGAGGACTGCTTGAGCCCAGGAGTTCAAGGTTACAGTGAGCTATGATGGTGCCACTGAATTCGGCCTAGGCGACAGAGCAAGACCCTGTCTCAACAAAACAACAAAATAAAACAAAGTGCTGAAAGAATTTGAGGCAAGGCAAAACTACTGTTATTGGGGTTAGATCTGTAAGGCTTTATGGAGAAAATGAATATTGAGCCTTGAAAGAAATGTAGGATATAAATTAGCAGAGCAGGTCAAACGGATGACATGAAAACTGTAACAAGAGAAAGTTTGGTGGTTTGGAAGTCCCATGGCCCCAACCACCACCTGAGGCACTGGAGTGCCTCTCCAGAGGAATGAAAGCTGGTTACAGGATCCAAAAACAACACTGCAGCCTGCTCCTCCCAGTAAGTGCCATCTACTGACAGGGAGGTCAATTTGCACACCCTTTACTGCATTTACTAACTCATCATACAGGGTGTGGTAAAATCCCACCCACAAACACCACCTACTACTACTAGCTCAGAGACTAAATTGAGCTTGTCATTATTTAAATGAAAATCTAAGGTAAGAAGCAACAGCTGCTCCAGATGGGAAGGAATCAGTGAAAGAACTCTGGAAGTATGAAGAAACAAACTGAAAGCACACCCCCAAATGGGAACACCAGCTCTCTAGCAATGGATATCAACCAAATTCAGAACACTAACATGAGACTTATAGGCATCCCTGAGGGTGAAGAAGAAAATACACAAGGGTTGGATAAACTATTTGAGGATATAATGGAGGAAAATTTCCCAGGCCTTGCTAAAAATCTAGATATCCAGGTACAAGAAGCTCAAAGGAATCCTGGGAGGTTCATTGCAAACAGGAAGGCACCATGACACATAGTCATCAGACTGGCCAAAATTACCATGAAAGAGGCACTCCTAGGAGCTGTAAGGCAAAAGTAGCAGGTAAACTATAAAGGAAAACCCATCAGAATGACTGCAGACTTCTCAACTGAGACCTTAGAGTCAGAAGAGACTGGAGCACCATTTCTACTATTCTCAAACAGAATAATGCCCACCCTAGAATCCTGCACCCTGCAAAACTAAGTTTCTTATATGAAAGAGAAATAAAGACCTTCTCAGACAAGCAAAACTGAGGGAATTCATCAAGACTAGACCTTTCCTCCAGGAAGTACTCAGAACAGTGTTACACACAGATCAGCACAATAAACACTCACCAATGTAAAATCATCCAAAAGCTGGCATGAAAGGCCAGAAATCACAATGGCTCAAGAGAGAAAATAAAGCAACAAAGTTCAACTCAATAGGATGAACAGAAATCTGCTCCACTTATCAGTTCTTTCAATAAATATGAATGGTTTGAACTGTACACTAAACAGACATAGGCTGGCCGAATGGATAAATACACACAAGCCAAGTATCTGCTGTCTTCAGGAAACACACTCACAAGGAAACCTAACCCACAAGGATGCAATCAGACTCAAGGTGAAGGGATGGAAGACAATATTTCATGCAAACGGAGGCCAAAACAAAGGTGGCGTAGCAGTTCTGATTTCAGATAACTTAGTCTTTAAACCAACAAAAGTAATGAAAGACAAAGATGGTCACTATATAATGGTGAAGGGTACAATTTAATAAGAAGACATAACAATTTTAAATATTTATGTACTTAACTCAGGTGCACCCAGATTTATAAAGCAAATCCTACCTGATCTAAACAAAATGATAAACAGCAACACCATAATAAGCCGGGGACTTCAACACCCCTCTGACAGAACAAGATCCTCCAAACAGAAAATAAATACACAGTAGACTTAAACAGAACTCTAGAACAAATGGGCCTGACTGACATTTACAGAACATTCTACCACAAAACCACTGAATATACGTTTTTCTCAACAGCTCATGGGACATTCTGTAAGACTGACCATATCCTAGGTCACAAAGCATGTCTCAACAAATTGAAAAAAACAAAAACTGTATCATGCATGTTCTCAGACTACAGTGGAAAAATTAGAAATCTATTTCAACAGAAACTCTATCTCTACACAAAGACATGGAAACTAAAAACCTTCTGCTGAATGATTACTGCACTCATGAGGAAATTAAGATAGATTAAAGATAAATTAAGATAGATTAAAAATCAAAAGATTTTTTGAACTAAATGATAAAGGAGACACAGTTATTAAAATCTGTGGGACACAGCTAAAGCAGTCCTGAGAGGAAAATTTATAACCATAAATGCATACATACAAAAGACAGAAAGATCACAAATTAACAATCTAATGAATCAACTCAAAGAACCAGAAAAGGATGAGCAAACCAACCCCAAATCCAGCAAAAGAAAACAAATGACAAGGATCAGAGTAGAACTAAATGAAATCGATAACAAAAAAACTACATGGAAGATTAATAAAACAAAAAGTTCTTGGAAAAAATAAGTAAAATTGACATGCCTCTTGATAGATTAATGAGAAGCAGAAAAGAAAGGACTCTAATAAGCTCCATCAGGAATGAAAAAGGAGAAATTACAACTGATACCACGGAAATACAAAATACCATCTATGAGTATTATAAAAACTTCTATGCACATAAACTTGAAAATGTGGAGGAAAAGGACAAATACTTAGGAAAACACAGCCTCCCTAGGCTCAGTCAGGAAGAAATTATTTATTTAAAAATGAAAACAAAATTGTCTTATTAATTACACCCAAATGAAATAAAACTTAGTGGTTGAAAAAGGAGAAAAATCTGTTTTTTATAATAACTGCTACCATTTAAATATAATTTTAAAAAGATATCTTACTTGCATTAGTTCAAAAATTTCTTTCTTTGTGCTTTTAGGTTCCAAGAAAAATCCATATGGATAAGAACACTTGAGAATGCGTCGAGTTTTTAAGAGCACATGAACTGCATCTTCAATGAAAGTGGTATCCGGACAGCCTCCTTCAGCTATAAAGTAATTGAGGCACAGTGAAATTTCTTTGCAAATATGCTATTATAAAATTAATTATGTTTTCTTTAAAAAAAAAAAAAAGAAAATAAGGATCCATAAGAAGAAACTGTTTGGCATAGCTGTATGATAATACTTATGTGAACCAGACTAAACACCTACATAAAATGCTCATATGTGGCATGTATGTGTTTATAAATGAAGCAGCCGAGGAGCACTGATGGCAGCCATGAAGGAATGCACACACTCATCCTGGATTCTTTTCTCACCCTACTGGTCAGCTAGTCAACCTAAAGGTTCCACACTTTACTTAATTTTTCAGATTATCCCTAGGGCAACTTTGCTATTTAAGAATTAGGACAAATGCATCTTTGCTAAGTTGCTTGCTAAAAATAGTCTAATTTTAATTATGCCTCTGCAAAAACAACAGTGTGAGGGAAATGCTACAACATTTTGGGGACCAACTAGATAACTGATGGTAGAAAATAACCTTCAGGGAAAGAAAGAAAAGGAGGAAGAGTGAGGACAAAGGAAGAAAAAATTGCCTTATATTTGAGATCCTTTCTTCAAAAAGTATCATTATAAAATTCTAGTTTTTTGCTTAACTGCCAATAAACAGAAATTAAACAGGAGAATCTAAATTCATAAGTACCGCTGAAAAGCACATTTTCTGCATGCCTGTAGAACGAAATTAAATGTATATGTACACAAATTGACATATAGATCACCCTAAAATTTCTGAGTACGCTCCATTGATGGGATAGGATTAAAACAAAATACACACTCCTCTGCCCCCCCCTCATTATGACAAGTGTGAGAAATCTGAAGTTTTGTTTCTTCTTTTTCAATTGTTATATCTTTTAATTCTTTTTCATATTTTATTATGCTCTCTGGCACCTCCAGAATGTTGAACAAAAGTAACAATTCACATCTACAAATATTTATTGAATGTTACTCTGTGTCAGGAACAGTTCTAAGCACTAAGGATATATATATTGGTGACCAAACAGACAAAAATCCCTGCTGAAGAACTATAGAACTTGTGATGTGAGGGTTTTCTTCTTTCAATTTTTACTGTGAACAATACTTCAAGAATTTGGTATTTGGGTGATACTGTTAATATCAGTAATAAAGCCTAAGAACTAATAATAAACAAGGAGACTAAGCTGCTTCCCCTCTCTAATTTATTTAACTTACGGTACTATCTTAATTAGGGAATTTTCCTCATGAAAACGATGTTAGTACTCAATATTTTTATAAACTAGAGCAAACCCAAGTATAATTGGTCACATTTTTAGGCTTAAAATGTATCATTCATATATAAGCTAGTATTTTTAAAATATGACTTTTTAGAACAAACATACCAAACCCTGTACTCTGTGTGGTCATTGTGGGATATTAAATTCTAATGGTGCAACCAATATTCAATCCACATTTTGGAATACTCCTTTGTAACTTCCAATTGAGGATCCCCAAGTTAGCCCCTTTTCATGGCTTTGCTTTTTGACCCCAATGTTCATTATTTACCAGCCAAATGATTTCTTCCCCAACTGTACTTGACTTCCACTCAATTAGGCACTCTGAATTTTAATAAGAATCTTTGAGTTTTCAGTTACATGATAATTGGGTAGCAAGTGTATCTTGCTCTTTTGATTAGGTCAAGGATGCCCTTTAGAGACCATCCACTTTTTCTAACATTGCAGGGGTCCTCAAACTTTTTAAACAGGGGGCCAGTTCACTGTCCCTCAGACCGTTGGAGGGCCGGACTATAGTTTAAAAAAAACTATGAACAAATTCCTATGCACACTGCACATATCTTATTTTGAAGTAAAAAAACAAATGGGCAAAAACACCCGCATGTGGCCCACGGGCCGTAGTTTGAGGACGCCTGTAATGTAGACCATCAGCTGTGGCACAGAGAAAGCGAAGTCATGATGTGTTTTTATCTGGTAAGAGCACAGGCATTAAGAGGAGCAGGCTAGGCACTGGGTAGAAAATCCAATCACAGATGAGGCTACTCAGCTGCACTTAGGCCTTCAAAGAACTCAAAACACTACCAGAACAAGTTAATGGAGATAATGTATTCCTTTAAAGGCTTAACCTACCAGTGAAGTGACTTAAGCATGGAAGGATATTTTATGTTAATTATCACACATACCACTTATAACTTACTTTCTTTGAGAGCTCTACTCAATTGTTCCATCTTTTCTTTGGCTGTTTTAAGAAGGCGTTGTTCTAACTAAAGGAATAGAAATAAATAATTTAAACCATTCTTTTTATTCACAACAGTGTAGTTCAGCTCCTTTGAAATGATTTGGTACATACCTGATAACTATGCTCATGGTTTTTAAATCTTGTGTAATAGTGCATAAATCTGTCAAGTTCCTGAAATCGTTTGTGTTTTTTCTCAGCCTAGGAAACAAAAGTCCACAAATGACTTTCATAAGAACCAGTAGCTATTAAAGTTGTTTTTGGGGGGTGATTATTGAAAAAATTTATTAATAGGTAACACTGCACTCAGACTTGTTGATTAATTTATTGAGAGAAAATAATAACCAATACATTTTAAAGCCTCCCAGAAGAGTCTTGCATTTGTATTCTCTGTGCCAAACCACTGAATTCATAATCCCAGAGTCAAAACCAAAAATGTCTCTCAGTCACTATGTTCATCAGAACTTCAATGTTTTATTATATGACTTACTGCTATGGAATGAATTTTGTCCCCCCCAAATTTATATGTTGAGGCCCTAAACCCCAGTATGACTGTATTTGGAGATAGGGCCTGTGAGGAGGTGATAAAGGTTAAATAAGGTCATCAGGGTAAGGCTCTATTCTGATAGGGCTGGTGCCTTTATAAGAAGAGGAAGGGACACCCGAGGTCTCTCTCTCTCTCCTGGCCATGTGAAGACACAGTAAGAAGGTGGCCTCTGCAAACCAAGAAGAGCACCCTCACCAAGAACTAAACTGGCCAACACCTTGATCTTGGATTTCTTTCAACCTTCTAGAATTGTGAGAAATAAATTTCTGTTGTTCAGGCCACCCAGTCTATGGTATTTTATGGCAGTTGAGCAGATCAAGACACTTTCTGTATACTGTATTGCTGATATTATGATAAAGTTGTTTTTAAGTCTTTACAGAAAGCAGGCTGGGATAGATCAAACTTTTCATGTCTTCACCAAAATTTAAAAAAGGAAAACTTAAAGGAAAGAAGCTCTCAAGTTTATAGAGCTATTTTGTTTAAATTACAGTGTATTTAATGTAATGCTTCATTAAGGTGAAGATAGGAAAAGAAGAGATGTAAAATACTTCCAATGGCATTAAGTAGCTTACACAGAGTCTTGGCTTAATCAGTTCTCTTTACCTCCACAGTCATTTCCTTGGACTGCTCCTCCACATGCTGAATGACTTCATAGCGAGTACATCTGTAATAACCCCCAGTGGAAGAACTATGTTTTTTCCATTCTTCTAGGCAAATCCAGCAAAAGTCATACTTGCACTTCAAAAGAAAACATATATGTAAATATCTCCCCATGTTAATATACGAATTATTTTCTGCTTCATAGCCAACCAATTTGTAAAGATCCTGCATGTGTAATCAGAACAAATCTCGAAGACATGCCCTCTTTCTCATGTTTCATCTGGAGATCTTATCTATATTATGGAAAGACATAGGGGTAGTTTAAAATTATTGCGTATCAAGATAAATTAAAATATAAATCACAATATTATGAAGTAATCACAAGGAATCATTAGAAATTTTAATAGGATATTCTTTCCAAATAATAAAAACAGATACTGACAAATGTTTCATTTCTCAGGCATGTGGTAATCTGATATTGGTCTATAAAGCTCCACCAAACTATCTGAAAAACTTCTAGTAACTTTGACAAATTCATTTTGAAACTGGAAATAAGTTTAAAAGATCTCTAAGTAAAATAGCTGACAAAAAAAACTGTGCCTCATTTTAATGAAAATTTCACTTAATTACCATAATTAAGTTGTATAACCCCTAAAATATGAGCATTCTAGTATATCTTTTTTTGCTTATGGACTTTGAGTCAGAAAGACAAGTCTATGTTGTCTTCTCGTACTTTCATTATTTATTTATTAATATTTTCTCCCACACAGCTGCCCAGTTGTCCTAATATCATTTATTGAATAGTTCATCTGTCTCTACTGGTTCAAGATACCACTTTTATCATATATTAAATTCCCATGTATCTGTGTCTATTTTCTGGGCTTTCTTTTTATTCTGTTTCATTGATCCATCTTTTCATGTGCTAGCACCATACTGTTTTAATTACTGAGGCTTACTATTTAATTACATTATGGCTTACTATTTGACAAGCCTAGTTCTCCCTTATCGTTCTTTTTCAGAGTTTTACTAGTTACTTTTGCTTCATTTTCCCATATAAACTTCTGAATTAGTTTACCTAGATGCAGAAACAAAATCCGTTGATATATTTGTGGGAATCTTTCTATATAAGAACTTGGTTGTCTTTCCATTTGTTTGTCATCTTTTGTGTACTATAGAGGGTTTACATTTTTTTCATAAGTCTTACATATTTCTTGTTAGGTTTATTTCTAAATAAATGAGGTCTTTCAGTATATATTCTATATGGTTGTTGCTGGTACAGATGAAGGCTATAACTTTTTGCACAGTAATTTTGTACTCTGCTACTTAATTGAATTTTTGCTGTTTGTAGTAGTTTTCCAGTTGGTTCCTGTGGATTTTCTAGGTATACAATTATGCCATCAGCAAAATTTGATAATTTTATCACTTCATTTCTAATTTTTTTTTTTTTTTTGAGACAGAGTCTCACTCTGTCATCCTGGGTAGAGTGCAGTGGCATCATCATAGCTCACTACAACCTCAAACTCCTGGGCTTAAGTCATCCCCTTGCCTCAGTCCCCTGAGTAGCTGGGACTACAGGTGCATGTTACAATGCCTGGTATTTTTTCTATTTTTAGTAGAGATGGGGTCTTGCTCTTGCTCAGGTTGGTCTTAAACTCCTGGGCTCAAGTAATCCTTCTGCCTCGGCCTCCCAGAATGCTAGGATTACAGGCGTTAGCCACCATGCCCAGCCTTTATTTTTAATTTTCACATCTCTAATATCTTTCTAATTATATTGACTGCTATTTTCAATGCAATGTTAATAATACTGGTGATGGAGAGCATTCTTATCTTGTTCTTGAGTTTAGTGAGAGTGTCTCTAGTTTCCCTACTAAATATGCCAGCTTTTGAACTGAATTAATTTATTTTTATCATACTATGGAAGAATCCATTCTATCCCTATTTCGTTGTGTTTTATAAAGAATGGTTGTTGATTTTTTGTCAAATGCCTTTTCAGCATCCATAGGAAATAAATTTTCTCCTTGGATGTATGAATAACATGAGGTACAGCATCAGCTTTCCTAATATCTAACTAGTCTTGTACAGACTGAGCATTTATAATCTGAAAATCAGAAATCCTAAATGCTTCTCTATCCCAAACTTTTTGACTGCTGGCATGGATTTTGAATTTTCGAATTAGGAATGCTCAATTGGTATAATGCAAACATTCCAAAATCCAAACAAATCTTAAATCTGAAACACTTCCACTCCCAAGAATTTCGGATAAGAAATACTCAGTCTGTATTCCTGGAATTAAATTCTACTTGGCTGATTACTCTTGAATGTGCTTTGCTGGATTGTGTCTGCTATTAATAATATCGGTGCTTCCCCCCACCCCAATATCTTATTTAGGACTTCTGCATTATTATATACAAGTAAGATTAACCTACAGCTTTCTTTCAATTTTTAGAATCTTGTTAAGTTGGTATAGAGGTTCTAATTACATTATAAAAATAATCTGAAAGTTTCTTTCAAAAAAAGTTGAAACAATTTTTTTTTATATAACTTAACAAGAATCATTTAAATAACATTGGAGTTACCTGCTCCTCAAAGGTTTGATAAAATTCTATTGTGATACTTTAATGGTTAGTTTAAGGTGGGAAAGATTTTTGAAAAACTTTTTTTTCCTAATTTAGGAATAGGTTTACTTGGATATGCTTTCTCTTCTAGGGTCAGTTTTAATGAATTATATTTTCTTAGAAAATCAATTCATTTCAAATCCAAGTTCAAATTATCTTGAAAAGTAGAGCAAAGTTAGTCCTTATTATTTTAGTTTGCTTTGTTTCTCTGATTATAGGTATAACTTTCATTGTATATTACTTAATTGTGCTTTGCAGATATTGAGGTTTTTGTTTTGTTTTACAAACTGAAGGTTTGTGGCAAATGTATCAAGCAAGTCTGTTGGTCATTTTTCCAACAGTATGCGCTTACTTCGCATCTCTGTGTCACATTTTGGTAATTCACACAATATTTTAAACTTTTTAATTATTATTTTATCAGTTATGGTGATCTGTGATCAGTGATCTTACTATTATAATTGTTTTGGGGTGCCATGAACCATTTTCATATAAGATGGTGAGCTTAATCAGTAAATGTGTGTTCTGACTATCCCACAGACTGGCCATTGCCCCGGCTCTCTTCCCTCTCCTTGGGCTCTATATTCTGAGACACAACAACATTGAAATTAGGCCAATTAATAACCCTACAGTGACCTTTAAGTGTTTAAGTGAAAGGAAGAGTCACACATCTCTCATTTTCAATCAAAAGCTGGAAATGATTAAGCTTAGTGAGAGGAAGGAATGTTGAAAGCTGAGTCAGGCCGAAAACTAGGCCTCTTCCACCAAACAGCCAAGTTGTGAATGCAAAGGAAACGTTCTTGAAGGAAATTAAATGTGCCACTCCAGTGAACACATAAATGGTAAGAAAGTGAAACCACCTTAATTCTGATTTGGAGAAAGTTTTAGTGGCCTGGATAGAAGATCAAATCAGCCACAACATTCTGTTAAGCCAAAGCCTAATCCAGGGCAAAACTCTTAACACTCTTCAATTCCACGAAGGCTGAGAGAGGTGAGGAAGCTGCAGAAGAAAAGTCTGAAGCTAGTAGGGTTGGTTCATGAGGTTCAAGGAAAGAAGCCATGTCCATAATATAAAAGTACAAGGTGAAGCAACAAATGCTGATGTATTAATAGAAGCTACAGCAAGTTATCCAGATCTAGCTAAGGTAATTGATGAAGGTGGTTACACAAAACAACAGATTTTCAATGTAGATGAAATAGCCTTGTATCAGAAAAAGATGGCATTTAGCACTTTCATAGCTAGAGAGAAGTTAACATTTGGCTCAAATGTTCAAAGGATAGGCTGACTCTCTTTAGGGGCTAATGTAACTGGTAATGTTAAGTTAAAGCCAATGCTCAGTTACCATTCTAAAAATCCTAGCCCCCTCAAGAATTATGCTAATTCTACTCTGCTTGTGATCTATAAATGGAACAAAGCCTGTTTGACAAAACTTCTGTTTACAGCATGCTTTACTGAAGATTTTAAGCCTTCTGTTGAGACCCACTGCTCAGAAAAAAATTGCTTTCAAAATATAATTGCTCTTTAACAATGCACCTGGTTACCCAAGAGTGCTGATGGAGATGCACAAGGAAATTAATGTTGTCTTCATGCCTGCTAAAACAACATCCACTCTGTAGCCCATGGATCAAGGAGTCATTGCTATTTTAAAGTTTTATTATTTAAGAAATACATTTTATAAGGCTATAGCTGCCTTAGATAGTGATTTTTCTGATGGATCTGGAAAAAGTAAATTGAAAATCTTCAGGAAAGGATTCACCATCCTAGATATCATTAAGAACATTTGTTATTTATGGGACGAGGTCAAAATATCAACATTAACAGGAGTTTGGAAGAATCTGATTTCAACCCTCATGGAGGACTTTGAGCGGTTCAAGACTTCAGTGGAAAAAGTCACTGCCAATGTGGTGGAAATAGCAAAAGAACTAGTGGACTCTAAAGATGTGACTGAATTGCTGCAATCTCATGATCAAATTTGAATGGAAGAGAAGTTGCTTCTTATTATGAATGAACAAAATAAGTGGTTTCTTGAGATGGAATCTGCTCCTGGTCTGAAGATGCTGTAAACATTGTTGAGATAACAACAAAGAATTTATTACATAAATTAAGATACTACATAACTTAGCTGATAAAGCAGTGGCAGGGTTTGAGAGGATTGACTCCAATTTTCAAAGAAGTTCTACTGTGGGTAAAATGCTGTCAAACAGTATTGCATGCTATAGAGAACTCTTTCGTGAAAGGAAGAGTCAATTGTTGCAGCAGTAGTTGGCGTTCATTGTTGTATTATTTTAAGAAACTGTCACAGCCACTCCAATCTTCACTAACCACCACCCTGATTGGTCAGCAGCCACCAACATTGATGTTAAGATTCTCCACTAGCAAAGTGAGTACCACTTGCTGAAGGCTCAGATGATCATTAATATTTTTTAGCAAAAAAGTACTTTTTAAATTAACGTATGTATCTTTTTTTCCAGACATAATGTTATTTCACACTTAACAGACTACAGTGTAGGATAAATATAACTTTTATATGTACTGGGAAACCAAAAACTGTGTGACTTGCTTTATTGTAATACTAGCCGTGTTGCAATATTTGCATTATTGCAGTGGGCTGGAATGGAGCCTGCAATATCTCTGAGGTATGCCTCTATTTCCCTTATTCCTTATATTGTGTATTTGAACTCCCTCACTGTCAGTTTTAAAAAATTATGTTAGCTTAGTGGTTTATCTCTTTTTTCTTCAGAAAACCACTTTTTGGATTTATCAGTTGCATTAGTTTTTAATTCACTGATTTTTTCTAGCCTTTAGGCCTCTAACAGTAATTATTTATTAATTAAATAAATATTAATTATAATATATAATATTAATTAAATAAATATTAATTAATATATATTAATTATTTTTCAGCCAAGTGGATCTTTGGCACTTCCATTTTCAATATAGTAATTAATTACTTATTTAATTGATACCTTCATTAGTAGACCTAAAAAGTCTGGCCACTGCTTTCAGTTCCTATGTTAGACACATATATACAGTTGTCCCTTGGTACCTGTGGCGGGAATGGTTCAAGGACCTTCCATAGATACCAAACTCTGCAGACACTCAAGTCCCTGATACAAAATGGCATAGTATTTGCATATTTTTATGCACATCCTCCAGTATACTTTAAATCATCTCCAGATTACTTATAATACCTAATGCAATGTAAATACTATGCAAATAATTGTTACACTATATTGTTTAGGGAACAATAACAAGAAAAAAAAAGTCTGTACATGTTCAACATGGACATAATTATTTTTCCGGATATTTTTGATCCATGGTTTGTTGAATCCATGGATGCAGAATTCAAGAAAACAGAATGAACAGTTGAGAGGGGCCAACTGTACAGACACTTATTCATAGACACTATCTAGATTTGGACTTTGGGGATTGCCTGGGGCCTGCTTTGGGCCTTGAGTATAACCTGTGTGCTCCAAAATCAGCTTTGCAAGAGATCTATATAAGGTAGCACTTTGTTTATCATTTGCTCTTATTTTTATTTATTTATTTACTTTTAGAGATGGGATCTCACTCTGTCGCCCAGGCTGGAACGCAGTGTAGTGTTCACAGCTCACTGCAGCCTCAAACTCCTGGACTCAAGTGATCCTCCTGCCTCAGCCAAATGGGTAGCTGGACTACAGGTCTGTGCTACAACACCTGGCTAATTTTTTCTTATTTTTTATTTTTTTAGATGGGGTCTCCTCATTTACTATTATGATGTGTGCGTGTGTGTGTGTATATTCTCTCAAGACTCTCACTGGGGATGGTGATCTTCTGGCCAAATACCATAAAATCCTTATCCTTACTTTTAACATTCAATTTGAGTATAAAATTTAGTAATATAAATCAATACTTACATTATTCAACAAAGAATATAAAATGCACTCTCCTAGAACCTATCTGAAACCCAACAAAATTTTTATGCTTAAAACATTACTCCCTTGGAATGACAATCAAACTAAATTAAGATTCCAACTGCAAAGCATGCAAAATCCTTTTCACCTTCTTACCTTAGCACATTGCATGTGATTGCAGCCTTCATTCTTCTGTATTGGAGACTTACAGTTAGCACAGGGCTTGGAGTTAGTTAACAACCAGAGACAATTGGCAGCATCTTCATAAGCTTCACTAACTCCCACAACTTTTGGAAATTAAGCACAAACACAAAAATAAATGATTTCTGGGGGGAAAAAACCTCCAGACTTTTCTTTGCAGGCTGTCTCTCAATTTTAATCATGTATTTATTTTCCTATTAGGGCTATGGCAAAGTTTTAAAACTGTTTCATTTTGAATAGCATAATTATAATAATAAGCTCTAGTCCAAAAGCACTGTTCATGAAACTTGGTTTAAAGGAGATTTCTCCATAAACCTGTATCCAAATAAACAAGGAAAGAAAAAACCCCAAAGTTAAAGCATGTTACTCTCTTTAAAACAACTATTGCATCAAAGAAAATTACAGAAAAAATAGTTACTTTAGATAATAATTTCTTCAACAGGCCAGTTGCAAACATAATTATCAGAAACTTTTCATCAGAGTAAAAAGCACGAACTATCTCTTTTATCTATGATTATTTTGCACAAATTTAAACTGAATCCATTGTGACATGTCTAAAATTAAGTTTATTATTTCCCCTAAAGCTGTTCCTTTCTCTATTCCTTGTCTTGGCAAATGACACGATCATCTGTCCAGAGTCAATCTAGGAAGAGTATGATTTTTTTTTTTTTGAGACAGAGTCTCGCTCTGTCGCCTGGGCTAGAGTGTCGTGGCGTCAGCCTAGCTAACAGCAACCTCAAACTCCTGGGCTCGAGCGATCCTACTGCCTCAGCCTCCCGAGTAGCTGGGACTACAGGCACGTGCCACCATGCCCAGCTAATTTTTTCTATATATTTTTAGTTGTCCAGCTAATTTCTTTCTATTTTTCTAGTAGAGACGGGGCCTGGCTGTTGCTCAGGCTGGTCTCCTGAGCTCAAACGATCCACCCGCCTCAGCCTCCCAGAGTGCTAGGTTTACAGGCATGAGCCACTGCGCCAGGCCTAGGTAGAGTATGATAGTCAACACCCTCCTCTTGCCATCCCATTGATTCCACCCCTTTCTCTCTTTTATCTGTTTCCTCTCCATTTCCAGTTCTTATCGCTTTAGCCAGGGTCCTCCACATCTCTTGCCTAGACAACTAAAGCATAGAAAACCAACCTATTTCTCCAGTTCCTTTACCTTCTCATCCCCAACTATACTGCCTGCACAGTGATCTTTTTAAAATACAAATCTGCTTTAAATATTTTAATTGTTCCTCACTGACTACAACAGACTATAAGATAAAATCAAATCACTTTAGCAAAGAATATAAAGCCCTTCATGATCTTGCCCATTTGGCAAGCTTCTCTTACCCTCTCTCCAATCAACCTTATACTCTTCATCTTCTTAAAATCAACTTATTCTACTATAATTTGAAATCTGCAATCTTAAGGAATGTCATGGCTTTTAAAAAGTCTATATTTTACATGCCCCTCCCCCAGTAGAGAGAGTTAGGGGATGGAGAGTGTTCTAGATGCCAATTAAAAATGATTTTTTTCTGCAAGAATGCTAGTAATCAAAGTGGTTTTGTTTTCTTTTCTAGCTCTAAGTACACTGAGAAGCCCTACATTTTCTTTACTAGAAGAGACACCAGAAAATCAGTTTGCAATTACTGAATGTGGCCCATTTAATCAAAGCCTTGACACTTTGAAAAGGGTGGTGGAATAAGGGTGACCCTACTGTACAAAGCATGGGAGAAATTAGACCCTGTGAGTTTTGACATTCAAAAGGAAAAGTTACCCAACCGTCAGATATAAACCCCTGAAGAGGGAAGGGGACAAAGGTTTGGGCTGACTGACCCCTTGTAAGTGGCTCTGTACAAAAATTGGAAAGGCTGAGCACTCAGAGCAGCCCTTTGATGAAGCCTGTAAGTACAGGAGTGGGGGTGTCTTACAGCAAGGAACCCCAAGTGCCTACCTACTTAAGTCTGTACCAACAACAGAACAGTACTGGTTTTTAATTCCACACAGCAAAGAGGAACAATAGCAGTAATGAACTAATCAGTCTTCACTGTAGTTCTAAACCCACTCGGTAGAAGATGATTTGATTAGGACATTGGTGGGGAGAATGCTCAGATAATTTGGTGGAAGACAGGAGTTTCAGAAAGAACTTAGTATACTCATGGCTAATAAGGTCAAGCTGTGGAGGTAGTGCTGTTTACAAAGAGTATTGCTATAAAACCTAATCAATAACATCTAATATTTGTTTGAAAGTAGTGGCCTTTCTCTTCCCTTCGGCATTAGTATTATTTTTAGCTCATAGGCTCTAACATATTCTTTTGACCTTTATTGTCCATTGTTATAACAAACAAAGCATAAAGTCATTAAAACAAAGCAGCTTTGTGGCTTGCAACATAACAGTTTTTTCCTCCACCCTTGGAGAGAATGCTAGCTCCTAACTGCATTCTAGTGGACTGCATAAAGTAAATCATATTCAGGAAATAACCAACTATTACTATGATAAAAAGTTGTGCTATGTGAGCTAGGCTGACGCCACGGCACTCTAGCTCAGGGAACAGAGTGAGACTCCGTCTCAAAAAAAAAAAAAAAAAAAAAAAAAAAAAAAAAAAAAAAAAAAAAAGTTGTGCTGGAGAAAATGCCTTCACTTCTAATTCTCTGAACACGTTTTCCCATACATCTGTCCCTTTTACATACTGTTCTTAATACCTGCAATATCTTATCTCCCTTCAATCTATCTGGTGAGTTTTTTTCACTCCTACTTACTTTGAAACTCTTCCCTTCACTTCTTTTATATGTCTATTGTATTTTGATCTTCTTTTCTTAATAATATAGTGTATTATGTCTCAATTTAAGAAATATTAATATCATTTAATAAAGTATTAGAATGTAACAAAATCTAAGATCTATTAGTAGAATAAACATGTATGCAAGTGAAAACACAGTTGCTTTTAAAGAGTGAATTTTTATTTATTTTTAATTTTTTAAATTTTTTTGAGACAAAGTCTCACTCTGTCGCCTGGGCTAGGGTGCTGTGGCTTCAGCTTAGCTCACAGCAACCTGAAACTCCTGGGCTCAAGCAATCCTCCTGCTTCAGTCTCCTGAGTTGATGGTACTACGGGTGTGTGCCATCATGATCAGCTAATTTTTTCTATTTTTAGTAGAGATGAGGTCTCACTTTTGCTCAGGCTGGTCTCAAACTCCTGAGCTCAAGGGATCCCCTCACCCAGCCTCCTAGAGTGCTAGGATTACTGGTGTGAGCTACCATGCCCAGCCTTAAAGACTGAATTTTTAAACAGACAATTTGAACTCCATTCAGTAACCATTTATTATAGACTATGAAAAACTTGGTCTGAAAATTTTATAAATTAAAAATTTTATAAATTTTCATTTTATAGGAAATATAATCATTCTTGCTTCTTGCTCTGAGTAGATACAATACAGGCAATTTCAGTGGTTAAAAAAACAGTATTTGAATCTTCATATGGAGTTAATTCTTTGAACTGATTTCAGCATATTTTCTAACACTTTTTCTCATTAATCAGATTTTGTCACTACTTTTGAGTTTCCTAATTCAGATTTTGGAAAACTAAGCATAAGGGGGAAAACTATTTCACAAATCCACAAATTTGGTTAAAAATGCTTATGCCATTTTTTTGCACAAAATGCAAAGTAAAAATGCTTATGATCTGAACTAATATGTAAACTTGAAACAGCACTTAATCATACTTTTGTTTTTTGGAATATCACTTTTGTCTATCTGTTTTTTGTTTTGTTTCATTTTGTTTTGTTTTGCTTTGGGAGAGGGTTTTGCTCTTCGCCCAGGCTGTTGTGCAGTGATGCGATCACAACTCACTGCAACACTCAACTCCCAGTCTCAAGCAATCCTCCTGCCTCACCCTCCCAAGTAGCTGGGACTACAGGCATGCGCCACCATGCCAGGCTAATTTTTTTATTTTTCGTAGAGACAAAGTCTCGCTATGTTGCCCAGGCAAGGTCTCAAATTCCTGGCCTCATGTGATTCTTGCCTCAGCCTCCCAAGGCATGAGCCATCATGCCCAGCCTGTTTTTGTATATTTAATGATGGCATTCTACTTTAGTATTATAGTTGGCTGGAGTATTCTTCACTTTAAGCCTCACCCTAAATTTCATAAACTTATGTGGCCATTAATAGTAACCTACTAGTCACCAACTTTCACTGTTGAGGACACACAGTACAGTGAGAAAATTCCTCGTTTTTTCTTAGCAATTGGGACTTTCTCTGCAATCTTAGCTTTGGTTCCTTCTCTGGTAGAACATTCCTCAGTTTTCTGCCTCCTACCCTGTTTCCAAATGTTTCTCTATCTTTCTGAATCAAATCTCCATTTGGGCCCTTTGAGGGTCATCTTTAGTCTTTAATTTGTAATCTCTCTATCTTTGGCCACCAGAAGTAACCAGGTATATACCATGTATACTATTTTCTAGCTCTTCCATGTCTTTCCTCTTCTTAGTATCAGGATCATTACCATGCGCAAGGACATTCTTTCACAGTCCCAACCATAATCTGTTCTCATTAGCCAGGTCACTCTCCTCCTTTCCTAGCAAAAACCTATCTGTGTGTATGGAATGATTGATCCAATTTTAAAATGCTAAGGGATAACTAAAAATAATCACCAATTTAAAAATACTTGCTTTATATCTCAAATCAGACACTTCTAGCCATTTTCTAAACAAGAATTAAATAATAAGCTGGACTAATTACTTCTTATGGTGTATTAAATCTTTTAGGCAACTCATAAGACACAAGATTTACAACTTAATAAAATTATATCTCATAACTTTCCTGTATACCCGCCCCCCACGCAACCCCCTGCCCTCCCATCTGCATTACTCCTGTCTTAGGCTCTCATCCTCTCACTTGGACATTCTAAAGTTGTCTCAGAAATAGTGTTCTTACTTGGCGTCTCAATAGTCTCCGACTCATCACCCCACGCTTCTGTGTGAATGATCTTTCTAAGTAGGCATCTTCATTTATCACTCTCCTACTCAGAATTCCTAGACTTCCTGGCATTGTATACGACCTTCTCTTTGCACCCAGCACCTCATTTGGACTCCTGCCTGTGTAGTCTCATCTCTCACTGTACCTTCCTGCACCACTGCACTGGTTCTACTGAATTATTTGCAGTCCTTGAATATGCCATGCTGTTTCACAGTGCTAATTCATTCACCCTGTGCCTGGAATGCCTTTCCTATTCCAGTCTATGTGAAGAATACCTATCAGCTTTCAAGATGCAGCTTACGCACCAATTCTTTTATAAAGTGATTCCTAACCCTCTCCCAGAGATAAGTGACCTCCTCCTTCTTTGTCCCTCCCCCCCCAATTTACCACAAGAATGTTCTCCCACAACATTTATAACACATTTTCCCCTTAGTTTTGTAAATAGCTGTCTCCACCTCTAAAATTACAAGAGCATACATGGTATCTTATTTCTGTATTCTGACATACAGCAGAATGCAATAAATATGATAATGAAGACACTGTTTAAAAACAAATTATTCCTAAGTTTCTTAGCATCTCTGAGTTTCAGATGAGTACTTCTAAAATTCCACTGGACATCTCTACCTATATGCACTGCAAGTACCTCAAGTTCAAAATATCCACACCAAAACTCATTATTTTCCCTTGAAAGCTACTCCTTTAACTGATTTCCTAAGTTTTCCTAATGGCATTATAATTTACTGACTCAAACTAAAAACTCACCTCTCTATGTTTGGTCTATCTCTTCTTCAACTTAACTTTCAAAGTCATCAGTTATCTTGATAAAATCTCTGTGATAATGCCACAAATAATTCCCTACTTAAATAATGCACTGTATGGCCTATTCTGTTAAGAGGATAAATTCAAACAATTTGGCAATAACACTCACAATGTGGCAATACCTACCTTTCTAGCCTTATCTCTTGCAAATTTCTCCCATGGAACTTAATCTTAAGTTCTATAGAAATGTATAAAAAATGTAGATAGGTAGTCAATGGCAAACCATTCCTAATAGAAATACAGATGTTTCTAGCTGCCAGAAGCAGGAAAAGAAAGCAAAATCCAATTGTCTGGTCACATCTAAAAGTGTTACAGGGTAATGGTATTAATCTATGCATGGAACACACACATACACACACCCATACATGTCAGGAGAGGGAAAATGAGTGGGTATCAAGAACAATGGCTGGCTACATCTGGCATTCAAGGGAGAGACACAATGAACCTAGGCAACAAGCACAATTCATACAGGCATTTGGGAAGAGCCTAGCACACAGCAGGTACTCAAAAAAATTTTTTTTAGTTGACCAAATTATGCATGAACAGTACAGGAATGTTTAATCAGTCCTCACTATAAAATATGCTAAGATTATCTACTTCTCTTTGATCCTGACTAAGGAACATGAACCTTCTCATCATGTGAAAGGGATCTCCCTCATTCTCAACTAATAAATGGTATTCTGGTTTACATGGTGATCTCTTCTTCATGGTCAGAATAACCCTGAGTCAGTGGACAAAATGAACCTCATGGATTTAAAATACTGAGGACCAGCCCTCAGGCAATGGTAAATTCCCTGATACAATACAACCTGCAAGGTATCATGACTGCCAGGCAGCCTCTCTCAGCGCTGCTTCAGCTGCTGACAGGGATACCTACCACATTTTGGCCTCTGCAGATATGCTAAAACCCTTTTCCTTCCAACATGAACTAGTTGTCCTTGCTTCTGTACTCTCATCTTTACTCAACTATATTAGTTATCATATGATTCTGTAATTACCTATTTCCCTCTAATCTCTGTATTCCCTGAAGGTTGGCATCATCTTTATTATGTGTTTTGCTCACAAGTACAGATTCACTGAGTGAATTCTTGATCCTGATTTGCAACACCTCAAACTAACTTCATTATCAAATGAAATTTTTAAAAAAGACCTGAACTAAATTAATTTTATTTATATTATTTTGGAAGAAAATATTCACAAAACACTGCAGGAGATGGAAGATTTTTACGGCAGGTACATTTATTTGTTAAATGTGGGAACTGCTATTAGGAAGGCTTTAAAAAGGAATCTGTTCAGAGGTTCAAAACCATTCTTCTTAATAGGTACGTGCCCTGTGTCACGCAACCCAACCTATGCATTAGTTTCCTATAAAACGGGATTACTAATATTAATTTCATAGCATTTCTGTGAGGATCAATGAGATAATGTAGGTACAGATGTCTCAGTGACAATAGTTATAGATATGGTATTTAATATAAATAAATCTACAGAATCACATAATAATAGGAAATTAACTTGTTTTATTCTTCTTTGGAAGCTTTCAGCGAAATGAGAAGCCTCCTCTCAATACAGATCTTACACTACTTCCCATAAAGTACAGATAGCAAGTTGGTCCACATTAGGATAAAAGAGAAGGGCTATAGGGTGAGAGTTAAATGTTAAACCCCCTTTTACTCTGTTTTTCTTAGGCTGAAAAGTAAGTTTGTTAGAAATATGAAACCTGTCCATGATTCTTCCTTGCCAAAATTCTATCCTTTAAAAAGGTGTTGGTCAGAGGGGTGATGTTAAACATGGTAGCACTAACATTGACAAACTTGAAAACCTCTTAATTGAAGACTAAAAAAAAAAAAAAAAAAATGACCACATTATCTTTTGAATGCTATTAGGAAATATGTAGCATAGCGATCTAAAATTCCTCTTACGTTCTTCTGGTTTCATTTCAGTTATTTTCTGTAGCCAATTTTTCCATGTTTGGCAGTCACAAGGCTCATGTGCTTCACCAAGGCATTCCCTAAAGAAGAAAACATAGAATGAGCAATTAAAAAATATTCTTCATCAACATTAAGGTAAAAAAAATAAGTGGAAAGCGCTTGTCCAATTTTAAAGTTAAAAAAACTAAGGCACATGAGAAATGAAGCACTTCAATAGAGGAAGTGAAAAATGTGATTCCAAAGCTTGATACCATCAGTGTTTTTTTTTAAAATCAGTATGAATGCACTGATAAATTCATTTATACATTTCAAAAAATCTAATAAATTACCTAATATTTATAACTTAATTTTGCAGGCCTTAAGAGCTGTAAAATATTTTTATCAATTAGATTTTAGCCTCACTAATGTTTTAAATTCTTGCTATTCAAGGTGTGTTTCCCTGACTAGCAGTATTGCCATTACTGAGGCACGTGTTAGATTTGCAGCCCATTAGACTTATGGATTAGAATCTGCATTTTACCAAAATTACCACATTACCCTTCTCCATTTTAAAGTTTGAGAAGCACTGTTTTAAGTCCCATTCTTATAGTTACTTTTACCTCTCAATATGCAGGTAACAGGTAGGGCAACCCAATTTCTTTTAATTGGAATTTGGCAAATTTTTATTTAAATAATTAAAAACATCAATTTATCATTTATAACTCAATTTATATTATTTCTGTAGCTATATAAGAAGTCAAACACTAAAAAGAGCCTAAATCCTTTATGAATTGCTCATTTTACTTCAGTATGATGCTATCTTGTTTAGTACAAAGGTTAATTATTCCAGTTAATAAAAATACATTATTTTGGGGAGAGAAAAACCCAATCTGCAGGTGACATCATGATCATGATCATGATCATCATCATGATCATCATGATCATGATCATCATTCATCATCATTGTTAACTTAAATAAAGATCTTATTTGCAAAGGTTAAGTTTGTTAAGAAGAAAAACCAACTGACTCAGATAGAATCTTACAAACTAAGAGGTAATACTTCTCTATATTAAGAAATGTACCAATTCTACTTCACACTCATTAGGATGGCTATTATTAAAAAAAAAATAGAAAATAAGTGTCAGTGAGGATGTACAAAGATTGGAATCTTTGTGCAGTGCTAATAGAAATGTAAATGCTGATGTAGCTGCTATGGCAAACAGTTTGGTGGTTCCTCATAAAGTTAAACATAGAATTTACCATATGATTCCACAATTCCACCTAAACAAACTGAAAACAAGAAATCAAACTTGTTCACTAATGTTCACACAGCATTACTCACAATAGCTAAACGGTGGAAACCATCCAAGTGTCCATCAACAGATGAAGGGATAAACAAATTTTGTGGCTGAATAAATTATTCAGCCATAAAAAGGAACGATATTCTGACACATGCTACAACATAGGTGAACTCTGAAAACATTTTGGATTCTACTTATGTTAAATATCTATAATAGACTAATTCATTAGATAAACTAGAATAGTGAGTACCAACCAGCAGCTGGAGGGAGGAAAGAATGGGAAGTTACTGCTTAATGGTTATGGAGTTTCTGTTTTAGATCATGAAAAAGTTCTGAAAATGAACAGAGGTGATGGTTGCACTGAGAATGCAATTAATGCCACTGAATTGCATACTTACAGTTAAATGGTTAAAAAAAAAGGGACACCAATTACCTTGAAAGGGTAATTTAGTTTCCTTACATTCCTGACATACCACCTAACTTGGCATTTGGGAAATCTTTTCCATAACTGTTGTCTTATAGAGCTCCTAGCAACTCAGTAGTAACGTAGACATTAAAAAAAAAAAATTTAGGTTATTAAGTATGAAATATCTGCCTTAAGTACTAAGTTTGACAGTTGATATCTCTGACATTTCACTTTGACACTTCTTGTTTTATTTTTATTGTGAAAGGACATGCTCATTCTTTCAAACAAACATTCTTTGCCTTGTGATTATACTTCAAAATTTTTTGAGAGCCATTTTTGTGAAACCATGGGTAAGTCAAAAATTCATGTATTTTCGAATATGAGTTCCTTTATGGAACCAATGCAGCACAGACAGTTCGAAATATCAAAAGCACAGACAGCTTGAAATATCAACAAAGTGTTTGGGAAGGATGTGGCTAAAGAATACACAGTACCTCAATGGTTTGAGAAGTTACATTCTAGTGATTTTAATCTTGAAAATAAGCCATGTGGGTGACCTGAGACCAAGGTGGATAATGATGAGCTGAAAGCTGTAGTGGAAGTGAATCCATTTCAACCTGTGCATGAATCAGCAGCAAGGTTTGATGTTACTATTCCAACAATACTGGACCATTTGAAACAAATGGGCAAGGTAAAGAAGCTGGATAGATGGGTACCACATAAATTAAATGAACGTCAGAAGAGAAATTGTCTGAAAGCTTGCCTTTCTTTGTTGTCATGACATGAAGGCAAACCATTTCTACACTGTATTGTTATTTGTGATGAAAAATGGATTCTTTGTGACAATCACAAGCGTTCTGCACAATGGTTGGATAAAGATGAAGTGCTGAAACGCAGTCCAAAACCAAATATTCATCCAGAAAAGCGAATGGTATCTGCTTGGTTGGCCATTGCTGGTATTATCCACTACAGCTTCATGAAACCTGGTCAGTTGATTACAGTGGATGTCTACTGCAACCAATTGGATGAAATGATGAGGATTCTTGTGATTAAGCAGCTGAGACTGGTGAATACAGACTGGCCAATCCTCTTGCAAGACATGCTTGACCACAAGATGCACAAACAATGCTGCTCAAACTACAAAGGCTAGACTTGGAAACTCTGTCATCTACTATATTCACCAGACCTTGCACCTACTACTACCACTTCTTCCAGGCTTTGGACCACTTCTTGCAAGGAGAAATACTCAATTCTAAACAAGGTGTGGAAAGAGACTTTTGCAATTTCATCGCCATTTGCTCTCCAGGCTTCTTTGCTGCTGGCATAAACAAGCTACCATTAAGATGGCAAAAATGTGTTAATAGTTTAGGTGCATACTTGGATTACTTGTACTGCTTCTTGTTTGAGATATAATAAACTACACTTTTGATTCAAAATTGGACATTACATATTTAATGACCTAATATACTGGGGTTGATTAAAAATGGAAGTGAGCTGGACATGGTGGCACATGCCTGTAGTCTTAGCTACTCTGGAGGCTGAGGTGGGAGGATCACTTGAGACCAGGAATTTGGGGCTGTGGCACGCTATGATTGTGCCTGTGAATAGCCACTGCACTCCAGGCTGGGCAACATAGCAGGACTCCATTTCTAAAAAAAAATAAAAAATTGAAAAAAGGGAAGTGGATACAAGGGGTCTTCAAAATGTTTATGGAAAATGTGTATTATTAAAAAACTATGCATGGATTTCAAAATTTTTTACACCAAAATAAACTCATACCAACTTGTTAAAATATTAATATGTCTGAACAGGATCTAGTTTGCACACAAAGAAGGATAAGATATCAGTATGAAAAGAGCCCCTATCAGAGCAACATGAATTCTGCTAAAATTGAAGCAAGAACAAATATCAAATTTATGATGAAGCTTGGATGGAAGAATGGTGAAATCATTGATGCTTTACAAAAAGTTTATTGGGACAATGCCTCAAAGAATTAGCAATTTACAAATGGATAACTCATTTTAAGAAGGACAAGATGATGTTAAAGATACAGCCTGCAGCAGGCAGATCATCCACATCAATTTGTGAGGAAAAAATTCATCTTGTCCATGCCCTAATTGAAGAGGACCAACTACTAATAGCAGAAACATTAGCCAACCCTATACACATCTCAATTGGTTCCATTTACACAAGTCTGACTGAAAAACTGAATTGAGCAAACTTTCCATCAATGGGTGCTGAAACCTTGCGCCCAGATCAGCTACAGGTAAGAGCAAAGCTTTCAATGGAAGTTTTATACAAATGGGATCAAGATCCTGAAGCATTTCTTCAAAAGAATTGTAACAGGAGATGAAACATGGCTTGACCAGTACAATCCTGAAGATAAAGCACAATTAAAACAATGGTTAAAGAGGTGAAAGTGGTAAGTGGACCCATTAAGAGCAAAAGTCACTGCAACAACAGTTTTTTAAGATGCTCAAGGCATTTTACTTGTTGACTTTTTGGAGGGCCAAAGAACAATACCATTTGCTTATTATGGGAATGTTTTGAGAATGTTAGCTAAAGCTTTAGCAGAAAAACACCCAAGAAAGCTTTATCATAGAGACCTTCTCTACCATGACAATGTTCGTGCTCATTCCTCTCATCAAACAAGGCCAGTTTTGTGAGAGTTTCAATGAGAAATCATTAGGCATCCACTTAACAGTCCTGATCTGGGTCCTTCTGACTTCTTTTTGTTTCCTAATCTTAAAAAATCTTTAAAGTTTATATATTTCTTATTTTTATCTGTTAATTCTATTTTTCCATGAACTTTCTGAAGTCTCCTCATATATTAGATTCATTAAAATCATTAAAATCAACGCTGCTTTCCAGAAATGTAAGGGATATTTGTGATAACTGTTAAATTTAATTTGGCACACATACTAGCATAATCTAGAATAAGAAATATGCCACAGATCTAGGAACAGTGTTTCCATATGGTGCTTGAGAATACATATGGGAATGCAGAATCTACATTTCTCACGACTCTTTAAAAATAAAAAGCCTGTTTGTCATTTATACCTCAATAAAGCTGAAAAAAAAAGTCTTGAGGTGCAAAATATCTTTTAGATACCTACAGTATCTAAAACAAATGCAATCAATAAAATAAATTATTTCCATTAAGTTTAAGATTTTTTTACACTGGAGATAAAACAGCATGTTCAATATCCTTTTCCAAGCAGAATCAATACTAGCATACTGGTTCTGCTGTCAGAACATTTTCTGACCACCCCCTGCCCAAAAAAAATCATGAGGAACAAAAACCGAAGTTTTCAAATAGAGTCTGAAAAAAAAAGCCACTTCCTCAAAAGGTCATACTTGCTTATCAGTGTGTTTGGCTCTTTGAGGCTGTGTTGCATTCCATAGCAACAGGTTTTCTTTTCCAGAACCTCACAGGAGGACACAGACCTGGTACTTTTTTTGGTTCCTAGCCCCATCAGTAGCATTACTTCATGGTGTTTTAACAAGTTTGCACAGTTCTACTAGTTTCAATGCAGAGAGGGTATAAAAAGCAGCAGCTTATAAATAAAGGAGAAGCTACAGCAAGGACTATAAATTAGAGAGGCTGCCATTTAATACCATCAAATATCTTTGAAAACTAAGGCATCTGGGAAAATAAGCTTGGACTTTTCCAAAGTACAGAAATAACAATGCCACTACACATAATCGGTGAATGACAATCTGGATGATCAATGTAGGGAAGAGAGGTTATTCTGAGAAAAGTAGTGAAGGCACTGGAATGCTAAATTCCTGAGGAAAGTTTTAACCAATTAACGGTGACAAGTATTTTAAAGGACCTGGTACTTGTTGTTGAAACTGCATCTCAAAATGTCAGTAAAACAAGTATATAGGGAGGTGAATCTCAGGACATAGCCAACTGAATCTTAGCTAGAAATACCAATAAGGTGGGGTTATTCAGGAAAAAAGTGCCTTGGTAAAAGATTACAAAGAAAAAATATCTAATCTAAAGTCCTCAACCCAGTTCAAATATGACTGAATGGTTAATCTAATATCAACAGATCAAGGAATGGCTCTTTCCTTGAAAATATGTCAATACATACAACTGTTGGCAGGAATACACAGTGGCTCCAAAGGGTTTTGGAAAAGGAAAAACTTTCCACTAAAGTTTCAAGCTTCATTACTCAATGGAAGAAATTTCTATAAAGATGTTGGCAACTTCAGTTCAATGCCATTTCAGAACTCTATTTAATGAGGAATCCTGAGTGACTTAAGTAGAAATCCTCAATTTTATGATTCTCCCTTTCAGCTAACATTTTTGAGTATACTAGGCAATGTTCTAAATATCTTACATGTACTGACATTTAATTCTCATAACAACTCTTTGAAATTGGTACTATCTGTCCTCATTTTACATGCACAGAGAGGTTCAGTGACCTGCCAAAGGTCATCAGGTAGTGAGTAAATGAACTAAAATTTGAAGCTAAACAGTTTGGCTCTGGATCTAGCAGTCTTCATGTTGATGCTGACCATATCAGATAAGAAGGCTTCTATTTTATTACCATATTATTATAAAAGAGGATTCTTGTTTGTCACCAAACTATACAGCTAGTTTAGTGGCAGAGCTAAGTCTCAAAGGCAGACCCTGTCCCTCCCAGATTTATATCAATCTGTGCTCTACTGAAATTTGATGAATTGAATTCTCAACGAGTATTTATTTAGGTGGGTATGTTATTCTGTATAGAGCATACATGATATTTAAACAAGGTCCTATGAGTGAACTGCCAAATAAATAGCATCATGTTTTTATTTCTGGGCCTGTGAAGAGCTGGTGAATTTTCTGTTAGTTGGCAGAACTCTTATACGTAAATAGCTAGATATTGCCAATATGGAAAAATATTTTTTCCCTTAACTAGAGCTATTAAGCTAAGAGTTTAAGACTGATTTTGCAAGAGAGGACAAGATACAACTCTTAGGTCCACAAATAAGGATTGCTTCATCTATTTTACCCAGAGGACTCTCACAGAGTCTCTTTGCCTGTGGAGTCTATGGAGACAGAGATGAAGCATGAAACTATTGCTCAATTAAGACTCATGATCCTGACAAGGGAATAGGTGTTAATCAAAATCGTTATTGTGGATACAGAGAAAACAGAATGAGTTGATGATAACTTTAATGCAAAGACATTCACTTTCAGACTTTTCCCCAAATATTTGACAAGTCTATACATTGTACTCTGATCCACTGGAAATCTAAGTGGACTAGAAACTCAACACGTGGTTTCTCAACTTGTGCATCCCAATTCAAACCTTCCTACTGAGGTTTACATTTCTTAGTGGTGGTGACAGCATTTTAAAAGGCTTCTTTGCATAGTTTCAGTAAGTAAATGTTCCACTGATGGGTGATATACTAAAACCCTCACCATATTATTATTTAGAATATACCTGCCAGCCAATTTCAGTGAATAACTCTAAAATGTTTGACTGTCTGTTGATTTATAAGATGAATTTCGATTAAGTTTCTCAGTTTCGAACAGAGACACTGGGGATTAAAATAGACCTGAGGACATTCTGAAGTAAGAGAGGCAAAAAATGATCACTCTACCAGGTTAAATTTGAACTATTCTCTTGACAGATCAGGATTTTAGTGGCCCAAAAAGTATTTTTGACAAGTAATCTTTGAAGGGTTGTCTCAGAGAAGACAGACTTTGTGTCAGTTTAGAGGGCAGAGAAGTTACATTGTAGCATATTCTACTTAATACAAAAACAAACATATTCTGCTTAAAACAAAACAAAAAAACAAGGGAAAAGGTCATGGTTCAAGTCAGAGTCCATCTAAGTTTTGAATACATCTGGAAATAATTTTACCTGGTTTGGACAAATTGTAATAATAAATGCTAGGGGGAGGAAGCATTCTAGGTTCAGTTACAAGGAGCACAGAACTTGCTAATGAACAAGTTACAACATAAAGGGCTATCCTGTGGTGAGAAGGAAAATGCCAATTACTATTACTTCTCTCCCAGCAACGAATATATTCAGTTATATGCAGGCAGACATCTCTTGGGCACAGCTCAACCGATTCTGTTACTTGTAGTTCTTAAAAAGAAGAAATTACTTGCATTTGCTGTAGTTTTCCTAATCATCTTTAGAGAATTATTACTGAGCTTTCTGGAGGAAAAAAGAAGCAAAATCAGAATCACATGCCTTTTATTTTGTAAAGATCTCTCTTGCATGAGCAGATTTGGCTTCTTATTGAAGAGATAAAGGCAGCAGAAAACATGACCATTTCTAATTAGAATTCCTTATTACAGTTAAAGCTCTTATACTATACGATTAAGAGTAGCTAAGAATGAAAAAAAACAGGGATTGTAAATTAGTACCTAGAGAGGTGAAGTAGGCAATGTAAAAATCTGAGAAAATATGTGTGTATGTGTGTGTGTGTATCACAATCCTATAGCTTAATAAATATCAAAACTGAAAGGTAACAAAATTAAGTTGAAGAACTTAAATCTGAGTTTGTCCTTCATTAAAACCTATTTTTAGTTAAGTCATCTTATTCTCTTACCCTCAGATACTATGTCCCGAAAATGATGATTCTATCTGTTAAATTCTCTACTACCCTTATGAATAGAAGAAAGAGCAAATAATTACCAAATATGACCTTTGTCCATGTGGCCATTCACAGATCCCTGAACTGTATACAGTTCAGGGATCTTGGTATACAATCTCCAATTGATTTTTTTTTTTTTTGAGATAGTGTCTCACTCTGTTGCCCCAGCTAGAGTGCTGTGGCGTCAGCCTAGCTCATAGCAACCTCAAATTCCTGGGCTCAAGTGATCCTACTGCCTCAGCCTCCCAAGTATCTGGGATTATAGGCATGTGCCACCATGTCTGGCTAATTTTTTCTATTTTTGGTAGAGACGGGGTCTCGCTCTTGCTCAGGCTGGTCTCGAACTCCTGAGCTCAAACGATCCGCCTGCCTCGGCCTCCCAGAGTGCTAGCATTACAGGCATGAGCCACCTCGTCCAGCCTCCAATCGATCTTGAGTATAACCAGCCTGATTTTGGGCCGTGAGAAAAAGTAAGCTGATATGTTGGTCTGGAAATTTACAGTTTATAGATCTAAACCTATATACATATGTAGGTTTTAGAGTTTGGCCCATACTGGTAGGTTTCTCCATTAATTTCCTCACCTTCAGTCATATCGATATCATAACTTGCAGCATACAAAGAGAATGGGGGAGAATATAAGAAAGTAAAAGCTAAACTACAGTGAAAACTAGTAAAGGTTAGACCACAGAAACCACAGAGCTTAAGAAAACAATGCCAAACACAGGTTTTTCTCTTCCCTTCAAAATGTTATTTTTCTGATTTCAGCAAATGCTATCCTTTTATTTTATCTCCTAGACATTGTATTAATACTAATTTGTTTTCCTTGTTTGTAGTTTCTCCAACTACCCTTCTCAATCAGTCTTTCTCAACCAGGATTCCTCATCTGAACCACAGAACTCAGAATGATTCATGTTATGTGATAATTTTTCTCAATTTTCCCAAGGATGATATATAATTAGTACCATTCAAGATGCATAGGATGTATACAGTGGTTGCCTTAGGGTATTAGAGCTTAATTCTCTCAAGAAACCCCATACTGACTCAGAAGAGAAAGCTCCTTTATTACTTTAATATTCTTACTTCGTAGTAAAGTACGTTCACATTAATCTACATATCATTTATTTGCTAATGATTAAGCTCAAGTGCATTCAATTAACTCCCTTCTTACTTTGGTAAAGCTCAAGCCTTATTTCTCATGGTGGGGTAATGAGGTGGAGTTAGGAACCAACTACTGAAAAATAAAAATGTAAAACTCTAAAAATTAGAAATTTGTCTTTTAAATGTTTTGAAAATTTACCTTAAAGCATATGGATATAATCTATTGCTCAGTACTTTGTTGCTATTTTACTTGCTTAGTTTCATTTAGTCATGAAAATAGTAATATGGTTTTCCTTTTATTAATCATGATATCCAAAGCACCTACTACAGGGGTCAGCAAAATTTTTTGCAAAGGGCCAGATAGTAAACATCTTGAATTTTACAGGCCATTCAGTCTCTGTCACAACTACTCAATTCTGCTATCATAACCCCAAAACAG
This sequence comes from Cheirogaleus medius, assembly GCA_008086735.1. Lineage (NCBI taxonomy): Eukaryota > Metazoa > Chordata > Mammalia > Primates > Cheirogaleidae > Cheirogaleus > Cheirogaleus medius. Next base: position 44,974,116 of record VBSM01002217.1, read on the forward strand.
ATACAGATAATACATAAACAAACCAGCATGAGAGGGCGTGGCTGTATTCCAATAAAATGTTATTTTCAAAAATAGGTGTGGACAATAGTTTCTTGATCCCACACTTAAGAGTTTGGTGCTATGCACAGGTTGGCAATTCAACAAATACTTTTAGCTAATGATGATGACCAGGGTAAGTAATAGACTAGTCAAGATAGGAATATACCTTTCTATTACCTAGCAGTAATATGATTAGATTTTGGTTTCTGATAAAGCATAAAAGTAAAGACTAGAGTTTTATATCCATCTAAAGTATATCCATGTATATGTGATAATTTTGGAAATGGGCAAAAAGCAGAATAAATACTATTTCTTTTTTGATCATTTAATTAACTATAACAAAGAGTTAACTGAATCTACTCTGAATAAAGCAGAATGTTGATGGCTGACAAACATAGCCATACAAGTATATAGAGTAGTTACATATCCTTTGCAATATTGATTTATCATCAGTTCATACTTACTACACACTAGAAACTAAACAAAACACAAGACACAAAAAGTCTCTAGTCATTGGTTCCTAACTAGGGCTGTGCATTAGGATCACCTGGCAGATTTTTTTTTTTTTTTTTTT
>VBSM01002217.1:44974828-44984833 GCA_008086735.1 Cheirogaleus medius
AATTAGAGTCCCACTCAAAAATCTACTAAATGACAATCTCACTTGTTCAGCCCAGGATAAAAATGTGGAAAAGACCCTTAGAAATTCTGGGTACCCCTAGTTAAGAATCACTACTAGAGGCTTATATTTTAAGAAGAGAAGTTAAACTATAAATATTTTGTAATCGATGGTCAGCAACTATAACAGCAATTTGTTATAGTTTAATTGCATGGGCTTTAAAATCAAATAGCTGAGCTCTAATCTCATTTCTGCTATTTCCCAGCTGCATAACCTTGGGGAACTTCTCTGTGCCTGAGTTTCCATATCTGTAAAATGGGCAAAAGACCACTCAATTCATAGCACTGTTGGGAGAATTCAATATTTAAAAAATAAGCATGTGATAAATAGGAACTGTTACTACTTATTACACATGTTAAAAAATTAAGTATATCAAGTATACTACAGTCTGATTCAAGGTATTAATACAAAGTCTCTTAAAAACTGTTAGAAAGGTGGCTAGGCTGATTCCAACGTGTCTTATACTAACCAGCAAAAGAGGTGTCCTTTTCCACAATCCACAGCAGGAGCTCTCAGCAATGGGAAGCTGAGTGTATCAGATCCAGATGTATTTGACCCTTGTTTTGTTAGTCTGACTGCTCTTTCACAGCCTGGAGTAGGACACCATTTAATGGCAGGATTATTTTCAACAAAGGCCTGTTTAAATAGCAATAACAAAACATAAAAGAAAGTATTTCAACTCTAAATTCTAATATAGAGTGTACCTCTATGGTAATTTAAAGAAAAAGAAAAAAAAAAAGAATGAAATAAAATACAGGAGTTGTTCGCCTCTTAAAAAATACTTAAAATAGTCCAATAAAGTACTGAAAAAAATGTATTAAGAAGGAGAAAGTGGCAATTAACTTAGTAACAACATGATTTTTTAAATTTATGTATTCTTTAATCTAAAAACCAGATGAATGATAAATCAATATTATCATGCCTTCTAGGTTACAAGCTAGACTTCTTTTTTAGAAATGCCTATAATAGCATTTAGACCTAGCAAAATCTATACAAGGCAGTTAAAATGTAACTTTTAAATTACATAAAAAAGATGGTAACTTGCATACACTTCTGAATAACTCCTGAATGAAGATAAAGACATGAAAAAAAAGATGAAATAAACATCATAATTCATTATATGAAACCACTACTTGGAATAAAAAATAATAAATTTCCTAGTTGAGAATCTTTATTTCTAAATACTTATATTTAGGAGTACAAAATATAATGTCTTTTGGAAAACTTAAAAGTAGATACTATCTAATTTGAACATTATCTTGATCAGTTATAAAATTGCAACAGGAAAATTAGTAAATAGTTCTGAGTAATAATTTTATTTTATTTTTGTAAATGACTAATACTTTAGCCTTTCACTTTTTCTGTTATTCTAAAATAATGCTTTATAGTTTAAAACTTTAATTAATGCCACCATACCTTTATGAAACTTAAAAGAAACAAAAGTTAGAGCCCATTATTTTGTGTTTTCAAAAATAAAACAAAAAGAATTAATTTGCATGTTATAAAAGCTTAATAAAATTAAAATTATGGAAATCAGACTGACAGTTGGCAGCATACCTTAATATCAAACTGTAGATATCGTTTGTCCATCTCCTTTGAAACTACACTTTCTATGATATCCACAGGCACAAGTTGGAAGCACTCATATGCGGGGCAGAAAATGTTGTGAGCTTCACCTTCTTGAATTTTCAGATTTAAAAACCTATGAATATTATCAATTGACAGCAAAAAGGAAAGAATATAAATTATGTGTATATTCTAAGAATTTTTTCTTTATGTTGAATTTTCTGTTAGAGTACAATTAAAATAATACAATGTATGGCATATCAATTATAATACTTATTACCCGCTGAGCCATTCATTTTATATAGGAATATGTATGTATACATATATATATACACATATACTAATAGGTTTTATATAATTGTACATGTATCTATCTGTTTTGCTTTATCCTCTCTAAAAATTTGAAACAATAATTTTATTTAACATTAAAAATTCAGAAACAAATGGCTTGGAAAGGTCATATTCAATTTTTAATATTCCATACCTTTAAATAAAAGGGGGCAATGGCACAGAAATTAACCATAGATAATTCAAGATATTTTAGGGTGGCTTTAGAATACAGCATGACTTTTTAAAGAAAAGGTTTTCTCATAGTATTTCATCTAGATGAATATTAAGATGAGTTTTATATCTTACTTTAGGTATACTAGTTGAGGTAGTAAAGAAAAGGCATCCTATAAAGTGGCAGGAATTCAGCCCAAGGTTAGATTAAGTGGTTAAGAGCAAGGTTTTGAGTTAGAAAATTCCAGGTTGCCACCAATAAGTTATATGATCTTAAGTAATTTATTTAACTGTTCTGAACCTCAGTTTCACCACATGTAAAATGGAGATAATAATATGCACTTCCCAGTGCTGTTAAACAGATTACATACATGAAAAATTTGTATAGTGCCTGGCATAGAGTAAGAACTAGTAAATTTTAGCAAGGATTACTACTGTTATTGTTGTTTGATACTGCCTGTGGAAAAGCAAGAAACAAACTTTTTTTTTTTTTTAGAGACGGGGTCTCGCTCTTGGTCAGGCTGGTTTCGAACTCCTGACCTTGAGCTATCCACCCGCCTCGGCCTCCCAGAGTGCTAGGATTACAAGAAACAAACTTTTGAAGTGAAGATTACTGCATACTGGAATTAACACTTACACCTAAAGAAAATAAATGGAAAATCAGGCAATTAAATTACAACTCTCTAGTCATCACCATCAACTGTTTGATTATTCCACTGACTATAGTGTCTTTTTCCTTTCGTTCTCTCAGTCTCTTAATTTCACTGCACTTAAAAAAAAAAAGTCAACCTTACTGAGACATCAGACCTGCTCCTTTTGCTCCATCATCTTCTTCCACACCCTCCTCTTGGCACTTCATAGAAAACAGAATTTCCATTAGGCAGTTATCCCTCTTGAAGTCCTCTCTACCACACCCAAAACCTAATAATATCTTTAGTAGTAGCTTTAGCTATCTTTGCCCTCTTTCCACTCACTTCAGTGAAAGAGGGCTTCCTTTTTTACTCCCAGGCAAATTCTCACATCATCTGGCCAGCTCTGGGACTTGCACTATCCATTAACCTATCCTTTTTTTCTCTTACTCTGTAAAGGCTCTTATCTTGGGCACAACAAACATGTTCAAGTTTTTCACATCCTGAAAACCCTTTCTAACCAAATGTCCCTCTATAGTTCTACTTTCCTTTCCGTTCACACCAAAGTTTCTTAACTAAATAGTTTATGATGATTTGTCATTCTTTCCTCAAGTCCATCCCATTCACTTCTTTTTTTTAAGACAAAGTCTCACTCTGATGCCCGGGCTAGAGTGCCATGGCGTCAGCCTAGCTCACAAAAACCTCAAACTCCTGGGCTTAAGCAATCCTTCTGCCTCAGCCTCCCAAGCAGCTGGGACTACAGGCATGTGCCACCATGCCCGGCTAAGTTTTTTCTATATATATTTTTAGTTGGCCAATTAATTTCTTTCTATTTTTAGTAGAGACGGGGTCTCGCTCTTGTTCAGGCTGGTTTCAAACTCCTGACCTTGAGTGATCCTTCCGCCTCGGCCTCCCAGAGTGCTAGGATTGCAGGTATGAGCCACCGCGCCCAGCCCCATTCACTTCTTGACCTGTAGCATTCTGGCTTCTATCACGTCTTCATTGGTGGCTGGCTCTCAACAAGGCCACAATGACTACCCATTAGTCCAATTTATTCAAGACTTCTAAGTTTTTATCTTCCTTGACTTCTCTGGTGTATCAGAGAATAGTTCCTTCTTTCACAGCTGAACAGTTCCTTCTTTCAAATTCTCTCTTCCCTCTGGCTTCCAAGAATTCATTTCTTTCTTGGCATTCTTCTTACCTCTGGTAGCTCCTTGTTCATTTTTCACTAGTGCCTTTTCTGCTCTCAATCCTTTATATTTTATTGTTTCCTGGATTTTCACCTCAAAAGTCTTCCCTTCCACATTCCATAGAATCTCCCTGGGTGACCTAAACACCCCTAACTTAAACTATATGCTAATGACTCCAAAATTTAAATGCCAGATCGCCCTCCTTAGCTATATATCTTAAGTATACACAGGGTATTTTCACTTAAATGTTGCACAGGCATTTTAAATTCAACATGTTTTCAATTTTCCCCTCTATTCTCAATATGACTTAAAAACTACACCATCTCCACAAAACTCTGATATATTCCAATGGAAGGGCATTCAATATGTCAGTACCCAGTTAAAAATTATTTCTATTACTCTGGATACTAGGGAAAATATATTGGCAGGAGAATGGATGAAACACTCAGGAGAAATGCTACAGGTAGAGTGGCAGTTCTCAAAATACGATCTGTGGGAGCTGTGGGGGTTCCTGATACCTTTTAGGGGGCTTATGAGGTCAAAACTATTTTCATAATGGTACTAAGACTTTATTTGCTTTTTGGCTAAAGCAAATTGATGGAATAAGCATAATTAATTTTATTAAACCTGGACCCTCAGTACACATCTTTTGGGTATTCTGTGCAAAGAAATGTGAAGTAAACATAGTGAACTTCTGCTACATACCAAAATATGAAGGTTACCTCAAGGAAGAGCTCTTAGGAGATTGCTCGAGTTGCAAGCAGACATACTTGCTTTTTTCATTAAACATATTTTTATTTGAAAAAATGACTATAAACAATGATTATTCAGACTTGGGTATATGGCAGACATTTTTCTGAAAATGAATTAAATGAGCCCAATCACTTCAAGGAAAAAACAGACAGTATTTGTTGGCAATGACAAAATTCAAGACTTCAAGTAAAATTCAGAATTCTGAAAAACTTTTATCTATTATGAGCTTGACAGCTTCCTAATACTTAGAGACTTTTCTGATGGGATTGGTGGTAAAATTAACTAACATGATTTTTCACCATATTTATGTATAGAGAAATATGTCAACATTGGAGGATCTGCATAACTCAGGGAATCAATATTTTCTACATGACCAATAAATGAAGTTACAAAACCATGCATGAGTATGTGCTCATGTATGCTATTCAAAGTGCAAGATTGATCAATGGATTTTAATGTAACAAGTACAAGAAGTCAACTGATACAGTTTCAGATTTTACACTGTAAATAACCATTAAAAAACTATGACCTGTTGAGTTTTGATGTGTATCAAAAATATCCACAATTATCTGAACATGCTATTAGTATAATTCTCTCTTTTCCACCTACATATTTGTGTCAGGCCAGATTTTCTTTATCTATGTCAACCAAAACAATATACTGCAATAGGCTGAATACAGAAGCAGATATGAGAATATAAGCTAGATATTAAGGAGACTTGCAAAAATGTAAGACAGTGCCCCTCTTCTCACTAAATTTTTTTTGAAATAGCTATTATTCATAGTAAACGTTATTTATATTAACATGTGTTGGGTTTGTTATTATTTTTAAATGAATTAATAAATATTAAATATTTTTTAGTGTTTATTTCTAATATACTACATATGGGTAGATATAATCCATACAAACAAAAGCTTTTTGGAGTCCTCAACAAGTTTTAAGAGTGTAAAGAGGTCTTAAGACTAAAATTTAGAGACCTGCTAACTATAGAGTTCCGTTTTCACATAACAGGAATCTCTTTCTTTTAGCTACGAATAGGTTCCCTGGAAAGTTCGATATAGTTCATTTTAATATTTATAGCCCCTTATCAAAGTGCATAGTTTGCTTAGACATACTTACTACATGATCATGTTTTGAATTTCATGCATTATAAATATATCAGAGCAGATTTAATCATCTCTGGGGAATTAAATGACAGAACTGAGAAGACTTCATTGAAAATAGGATCAGTTCCCTATTAGACATGTTATTAATTCTCATCAAGATATAATTTTACACTAAATTTATGAGTGGAACGTGGAGTTGATGAGTGTCAGTGAAAGATAAATCTGGAGCAAACTTTATATTTTTATCTTGTAGGTCAGCTCCACAGATGATATCATAGAGAGGCTCTCTCTGCTTATTAGAGTGCTTAGGAAGATGATTAAATAAATAACATTTACTGAATGATTATTATGTGCAAGGCCTTGTTTTAAGCACTTAACATACATTAAGTCACTTAATAAATTGACAGTAATCCTAAGAAGTACTTACTATTATCACCATTTTGTAGATTATAAATCTGAGGCACAGGCAGGTTACCATTTATTTAAAACGTCTAATAAGTGGCAGAGCTGGAATTCACAACCCAGTAGTCTATTATATACAGAACCTGAGCTTGTATCTTCAATACTAGGAAGGAAATTCTATTCCAGGTAGAAAATAATAACTCCTTTTTTTAAGCCCTTGGTGTAGATGCTTTAAAGCTGCAGTCCCCAACTCCTGGGAGGTGGGTGAGTAAAGCTTCAACTGTATTTATAGTCGCTTCCCATCGCTCACATTACCACCTTAGCTCTGCCTCCTGTCAGATCAGTGGTGGCATTAGATTCTGCATTATAGTGAGCTGTATAATTATTCCATTACATATTACAATGTAATAATAATAGAAATAAAGTATACAATAAATGTGCTTGAATCATCCCCAAACCATTCCTCACTCCCACCCCTCTGCCCCAGGTCTGTGGAAAAACTGTCTTCCATGAAATCAGTCCCTGGTGCCAAAAAGGTTGGGGACCACTGCTTTAAAATATTAATATCTGGCTGGACTAATGAGATAAGGGTTGGGAAGAGTAAGACAGATTGAAGAGCTTTCAAACTATCCGAGGACCTTTAAAACTCTTTCTCGTTTTTTAGAGAAGAGTTTCTTTTTCTACATGGCTATAAAAAGACTGCAATTAATTTAAAAATAATTTTATCAACATATGAATCACCCAACATGAAAGTTGTTTTACGGGTGCTTGATTTGACAAGAACTGGCAGAGGTGGGGAAAAGAATTCTAGGTAGGCTGGTAAGGCAGCAAAGAAACCAATAGTTAGATCTTTCAAATTTAAATCTTACCATAAACTTCTCATAGCTAGTTGTGATGAGTATGGGAGATGGTTCCTCTGATCAAAGTTAGATGAGGAAGGTCAATGAAGTTCAAAAAAATTCAACTAAATCCCTGTGGGGCTCAGTTTTCACATAGAAACCAAGATCAACAGTTACCTTGGTAGAACTCAGGTAATACTTCCTCATACCAGTACAGTTAACAGTTTTAAGCTAAATAAAGTACTCTACTTGGGGAATATTTTATGCCTCCAGAATTAGGTCAAGGATTCCTATAGACTGTGAGCTCTGACCCTTGCCAATTAGTTTACTTGTAGCAGCTGCACTGATTTGATCCTGACTAATTAGACTGAGAGTAGAATCTAGTTATGTTTTAAAACAACCACATACTCTTATTTATTCTGACTTTTTAAAAAGCAGTTTTTTTCCCCCTCCAAATGAAATCTAGCCTCATACTCCAATTTGGAAAACAGATAAAACACACTGAGAATGAAAACAGCATGACACATCAGTGGGTTGACTACAGATTGAGGAGCAAGGAGGAGAGATAAGAGGGAGATTGAGAAAGGCAGAAGGGTCAAGAGGAAATGAGCAAACTTTTGAGAGTGACAGATGTGTTCATTACCTTGACTGTGGTGACAGTTTCAAGGGTATATATATGTCAAAATTTATCAAATTATTTATTTTAAATGTGTTACCCCAACAAAGCTGTTTTTAAAAAAAAAACAACAGAAAACTTACTCAGGTTTTTACTCTCTCACTCACATACTGTTTCCCAGATCCCTACACTTGGTACCCAGTACTCCATGAAAAAATAGGTTGAAAACTTCTGATCTTTAAGATTTCCTTAAATACTGATGACATGCTTCACTTAGGTCATCAAACAAAAGCTATGTGTATCTCCAGAGATAACATTATGTTGTTTATTATATTGATCTTCATTTGTTTACAAACCTCTCTCAAAAAGTCCAAACTTAGAGCAAAGTTAATGGATAGTGAGAAAGCATAAATCTTGGCAATGTAATGGGAAGGGGCACAGACATAAACATGAGAAGCAAAACAAATTTTCCATTTGTAATATATAGCCAACCATGTCTAGCACAGACATTTAACTTTAAATTCACTAAAAAGAAATTTTAAACATTCACAAGCTTATAGATTTTCAAGGCTATTTGGTTCTCACAAAAATTCACAGATAGCACAAAAACAAATGCTTAAAATCTCTGGGATATAAGATAGAAACTGAGACTTGATGTTTAGGTATAAGCCTGAAATTTACATTAGATTATATTAATATAAATTAAAATACTAAGAAAAATTATTTTTATTTATATATACCTGCTCTGTTCCCCAAAGTACCTAACATTAAGTTAAATAGCATTAATTTAAGTAGCTGGGAAGATGTCAAAATAAGCAACACAAAAATATTCTTCCTTAGTAGTAAAGTGTAATACATTTCAGTGTAACCTAGAAACCAATATAAATAATACATATAATTAAATATTGAAAGCAAACAATTTTATTACCAAATCAGAGTGTTAACATGCAGTAAGAGATGCTAAACTGCTCATATACTCACGACTCCCAACATCCTCTACAAAAGTCATGTCCACAGGGCATATCCACTGGATCTTCAAATACAGAAATACTGCACATACAAATGTCACACTGAAGATGAAGAAGAACAAAGATTTAAAGAGTTATACTTCGAAGAGAGAACAACACATTCGTTTTGTTCATTAGTTTAAAAGCAAAAATACTAGTAACAGTAATTATAAATTTTAAAAGTGTTTCAAAGTTTTATGGACAGTTGAAGTTACTGTGCCTTTGGTTGAATAATAAATACCCTGATTACCTCATTATAAACTATTTTGAGATTTAAATGTTTTAATGTAAAAGTCAAACTCTTAAATTCCAAATTTATGTATTAACCAGCAACTGTGCAGTTGGAAAAGGTAGTACAAGAAACAAATTATTACAATCTATTCAGGTCAAGCTCAAACTGCATGTTGCAAAAGAACCACTTCAGTGTCACGTCCTTCACCCTATACTTACTCTTCAAAATGTACAAAAACAGAGTACATTTTTGTTTTTAATACAGCAACTAGGATACCCAAAGTAGGCTTTCCCAGGGAATCCTGCTATAAAACTATGTTATGTTCTAAATGATGACTTAATAGAAGCAAACTCCGTAATGTTATGGATGCAAAGTATAGACATAGGATTCTGTTTTCCAAAAAGGTCTAAATAAAATGAGAAGCGCTTTCATATTTATCACATATTTTGAGTTGATAAATCACTCAAGAAATTTTCTATAACAGCACACCAATAGTATGCCAATTAAAAATGCAGACAATGGTAGTACTGTTTCTTAATAAAAAGGAAACATTTATTATGGAAGTGCAACTAGATGACAAACTCCAGAAGCTTTACTGGAACAAATATATATAATTATTATAAACTGTAAGTGTTTAAAAATTAGTAGCTTATAAAAAAATTATAAAAAATATTCTATTTTTGGTCTAAAGTGACTATCACAAACCCAACTTTCAATATTTCAATATGTTGTATTTAAAACTTTAAGCAACTGGCATTTTTAACTGAAAATATAGTTGATGTTTTCCCCAAACTCTTTTAAGTTTTCTGTTTTCAATGAGAAAAGAAAACTTTTTATTTTTCAATCAATAGTTCAGAGATCACAAAAATATTCTGTGAGAATAAGTATTTACCGAAGATTGAAAAAAACTGGAATCTATAAAAAATCCTTTAAAAAAAATCTTTGAATCTTTAAAGAATGGTATAGGATTTTATTACAAGGACACAACCAGATGCTTCATGGTTAATATTAAATCATTTAAAAATCAAAAGATTAGGCCAGGCGTGGTGGCTAACGCCTGTAATCTTAGCACTCTGGGAGGCCAAGGTGGGCGGATCGCTCAAGGTC
>VBSM01002217.1:44984933-44999082 GCA_008086735.1 Cheirogaleus medius
AAAAAAAAAAAAAAAAAAAATTAAAAGATTAAAACAAAGCTATGAGAAGTACAGTAAACACCAAAACATACCAAACTGGTGTCTAAATCCCCAGGAGACAAACTGATTTCATCTGGAGAGGTGACAGAAGATCGTGTAGTCCTTGGAGTTCTTGGAGAAGGGAGCGTGTCCCAGGCATTATACCCGCTTGGTGGTGGAGTTGGCATTTGAACACCTGATCGTTGGCAGCAGTTCTCTGGGTTGGACATCCAAGCTTCAAGTAATTTCTCCCTGTCCCAGTCTTTAAGGAAAATAGAAAGGATACCTCTCAAAAAACAGAAAATATGGTAATGTTTTAAAAGCTTCATAGTAACAAAATAAACAGTAAGGATAAATTGAAAAGACAGAGGTCAACTAAGGAAAAAAGTATTTATATAAAAGTAGTAATTGCAAATGAATATCTAGGTATGGCATTTTTATTAATATTTTAAAATCTAAACTCTTTTATAACCTACCATAGCTAATGACCCTGTCAATATCTAACACTATGGTCAAAATTCCCAGTAATTTCTACTAATAATCAAAACAGGTGACTTACATATCACTTTTGGAATTTACAGAATTTTTGTTGGCATGAGTTTAATTTAGCCTCTTTACTCTTTTAAGAAAAATATATAATTTTGCAATTGATCTCACTGGTATCAATTTGTAAAATGATTATGGGTAGTTCATTATAAACATGTCAAAATGCCAGTAACAGGTCTTAAAAATCAGTTGATAAACAGCCTGAAAGCAGAAGAAACTTCTGAAGGGATTAGGATTATAAATAAAATTTTAGTGAATTAGGTATAAATTCTGTATTAAGTGATCTTGAACCAGGCTAAACTAAAAACAATTATCTTTCTACTGTGAACACTTTTAAAACAGCCAAGTGAAACATGTTGCTACAATGTTCAGAGCCTAACCCTTTCATGACAATACATCCAATTATTTTGCTAAGTGTTTACACACATTATTTCATTTATCTCTCCCAGCAAACATTTCAATCATTATTTAGGTGAAGAAACCAAGACTGAGGGAAGTTATATAACTTGCCCAAGCTCACACAGAAATATGAAATACAAATAGCTGTGAAATTTTTCTACACAAGATTTTATTCAACCATATTAAGCCAATGTACTTGATGGTTTAACAGCATAAGTATGACTTCCACATGCAATGAAGATAAAGGGAGTGTATTTCCAGCTAAGGAAATGACATGTGCAGGGGCAAAGACATGTAACAGAATAGTCCTGTAAAATTGGAGTATAGGTTGTTGTGGTTTGGGAAGATGGAACATAAAATTGGAAACAGGGGTCAGATTACAAAGGAGAAGAAAAATCTAACAACTGAAAAAACTGCATATGAATGCATTACTGAAAACATTGCTAAATAGACCTCAGCATTCTAATAGGTCATTACTTACTGATTAAGATCATGGCCTGTATGAAATAATTCACCTTCTTGCTACTGCTGATTGTTGCTCTAAATTCTGTATAATTCAAATACTGCACTAGAGACCTAACTTTTCTACTTGTATGACAAATTTATAAGCATATATAAAATAGCCATTTACATTTCTCGCAAACAGCTATGACTTCTGCTTCTAAAATGTGTGGCATAAAATTTGGCAAACCTACTAATTTTATCAGTAGAAAGCCATCTTAATGCTAACCTTTATAAAATACATTCCTTTATTTGAATAGACATTTATGGAAGGATTGCTAGAGATGAGAGTACTGAATAAATGTTCCCTCCCCTTGGGATTTCTCATAAAAATAATTTTTTAACTTGACTACTTTTAGTTCTGCTGGCATAATATAATATCTTGATGGATTCCTTAAAACTTGACTAGTACGCAGATATTTAAAAATGTGGGCAACAAAGCAAGACTCTGTCTCAAAAATGAATGAATGAATGAATGAATAAATAATGTGATACTGACTGGCATGACATAGGTAAAGGTTTCCTTTATTGTTTTTTAACAGTTATAGAGATTTGCAGTTATATCAGGCAAAATTAATCTGTTGAGTCCATTTTCACAAAATGTCATCAATTTCAGAAGAGGATAACAGGTAAATTACTTAATCTCCTTATGTCTCAGTTTCTTATCTATTAATTGGGGATAATTACTATCTATCCTATAAGTTTTATAAAAATTAATTAAAGTAATACATGTAATATGATTGAAATAGTATCTGGCAAATGGGTATCAATAAATGTGGCTATGATTAACTATTAGCAAATTTCAGTTTATCAGATTACTCTTAGTAACCTCAAAATGTGTGGATCATAGTCTCAGGAGTTCTATTAATAATATAAGGACCAGAAATGAAGGCTTTAGCTAGAGGATTTTGGTGAGGGAGCATGAATTTACTTTGGAAACTTAAGAAACGGTGTTAAGGAATAAATAAATTTTGCCTACGTAGCAAACAACCAGTTTATCTAGGCTAAAAAATCTTTACTAATAATCTTATGTTGTCTCTTAGAATAAGCCTTTGGTTAGCAGGTTTAAAGAATGTGAGAAAAAGGAGATGGCATTAGCCCTTCGAAGAATGATAGGCTAAAATAAAATTTAAAACAACAGTTAGAAGAACTTTATGTTACAATGAAGCATAATTTAAGTCTAAATTATTCTGCTGAAGATAGGTTGGTAACTTCAAGAAATCCAGTTAAATAAAAATTGCAATCATAAATGATGGCAAAGCTTTTAATTATTAATAAAATGCCTCATTTGGATTTTTTTTATTTACAAATTATTAATATGTTGACTAAAAACATACTTTTGAAAACATAACTTAAATTTTATATTAAGGCAATTAGATTGGAAAATTAAAGGGGACTATGAGAATCAAGGTAGCTTTTCTTTTACTTTTAAGTAAGGCTATAACTATATATTCATTATTTTAAAAGATTTTTAGAAAAGAGTTTGGGAATATTCAATCATTTTGTATTTATTATTTGCTAGGTTGAAAAATGTCCCTTAAATTTTTTAACTTAAAGTGTACTAAATATACAAACACATGTATAATTATGCATAAAAGTATACATGGTATATTATATGCTATTTTTAGAGCAGGACCTTTTATTTTGTTACTTGTCTCTCCTTGCCCTCTTTCTCCATCTTCCCTCCTTATTAGTTGATCCATGTTAGCAACCAAATATCTCTCCTTCCATATTTTTCTCTATGCTAATACAATTATAAACATATACAAATGCACATATAAATGCAGATGCTCCTCGGTTTATGATTTATGTTATGATAAACCCACTGTAAACTGAAAATATCTTAAGTTGAAAATGTATAGTTGACTGGGAGCTATAGCTCGCTGCTACAGTCTGCACTGCAAGAGAAGTATGGTTTCTACTGAATGCATATTGCTTTAGCACCCTTGTAAAGTCAAAAAATCAGAAGTCGAATCATTGCAAGTTGGGGACTGCCTGTATGTATAAAATAATCAGGTTTTCTGCTGATTATTTTATGTAAATACAAACTTTACATCCCTTCCCACTTAACCTCCTGAATACCACTCCAAGTAAACTAGCTTGACATTAATTACTTCTTTTTAATGACTGCATATTAACCCACTGTGTGAAATAATTTCTGTGTCATGATTATTCAAATATGCCCCTACTTTGTTCATACTTATTTTTTGCCATGACAATAATGCTGCAATATATATCAGTGCACATGTATAAGTACATGTTCATGTTTATATTTCCTTGGGATAAATTCCCTGGAATGGGACTAATAAGTCTAAGACTCATCATGCTTTTGAAAGACAATGCCAGATGGCTTTCCAAAAGGGCTGTAAAAATTTTTATTTCTGTCAGTAACAAAATATTAATCCCTTACCAGTTTCCTCTACAGCAGTGGATGTTATAATTCTTTTAAACATTTATAAAGTGACAGTTCACTGTTATTTTAATTTGCATTTTCTTGACAACCACTGAATTTAAATTTTTCCTGTGTTTGTTGGCCATTTGGATTTGTTCTTCTGTGAATTACCTACCCACATTCTTTCATTATTTTTCTATTAGGTTATTTACCAATTTCACATCAATTTAAAGGTCTTTGTACACAATAGATATTAACTAATACTGTTTCCAATTCAAAATTTTGTTTCTTTGCTTATAGTATTTCTATTAAAAAAGTTTTAAAACTCAATATACTTTAACATGCCTATCTTTTCTTTAGTTTCTTGTTTTGTCTTAGAAACTCAGGTTTTCCCCTGTCCTTAGACTTACATGTAAGTCTCCTAGACCTTCTCCTAAAATTGATTGATTTTATATTACTCATCCTGTTGATATAATTTTTTCCTTTTTCTTTTTGTATTCGACTTGATTTATAATAATTCAGCTGGTTAGACAGTCATTAGCACCATTTATTAAATCATCTATCCTTTTCCTACTGAATAGGAATAGAATATTAGAATATTGAACTGAAGGGTAGAACATCATCTTTACTGTAAATTAAATTCCCAAGTATTGGATTCTCTATTCTATTTCAATGGTCTAGTTGTCTTGATATGTGCAAGTGCCATATTGACTGAATTACAGTGGCATTTAGTATGTTCTATTTTCTGGTAAGGCTAGTTCTCGTCATTGGAACTGAAGGAATACACCCGATCTCTCTGACTCCCAGGAAACTGAGGAGGAGCTGAATAGGTAGGCATAATCCTCTTGTTTAGACCTCAGGTTGGACTCAGAGTACAAGGAGACAGCTGTAGAGAGGGTGTTGCCTTGACAAAGAAAAATAACAAGAAGAAAACCAAACAGAACAGTTAACCAGTAAAACATAGAACTCATCAAGGAGGTAGATGAGAAACTAAACAAATGAAAAATTAGTGAGAACATTAGAGAGAATCAAGATTAGCATAAAAGTCTTCTTGGGACAAAAAAGTCTTAATTTAAAAAAATTCAGTGGCAAAATAAAATGAACGCTCCCATTTGAGACCCAAATTGATGCTCATTAAGATCAATGGTGAAGAAATACTTCAAAGCAAAAGTAAAAAAGAACATTTATTAAAAAACCCATAATTGTTCTGATTATTAAGATAATACATGTAATTAAACCCTCATTGTAAAAAGGAAAAAAATCCACAAATCAAACCCAAGGATAGTGGAAGATGCTGATAAAGGTAAAAGTAGAAAGTATATGTTAGGAAATAGAAAAAATGATAGACAACCTATAAACTGCAGGAAAAAAAAGATAAAATCTATGAACTGAAAAATGAAAAAAGCTAAGCCAATAACTAGTGTAGTTAAGGAAAACTCAGATATATACTTTTCAACTGAAAATGAGATACAGCAATATGTGGAGAGAAAATTAAAAGAACTGTAAGAAATGCAATGTCTTTCAAACTGTAAACTTGTATCAGTGCAGAGCTGCTACCTATATTGCAATCTCTTTTATCTCTGTTACTCAGCCCAGAGCCTACTTCAAAGTGTACTTTCAATAAATATCTGTTGAATGAACAAATAGATATAAAATCGCATGCCAATATTATTAGAATCTTGATGAAGTAGATAGTATTCTAGGAAACTGTAAATGGCTAAAACTGAAGAAATCATAAAAAGGTAGTAAATCTAAGTAGAATAATAACTATGGAGGAAACTGAAGAATATAGTAATTATTTCTTTAAAAAGTACAGGGTTCATAAGCAAGTTTTTCTAAATTTTCAAGTAGCAATGAATTCTTGTGCCTTTTCATGAGCATAAAGAATGAAAAAAAGATTCCTAGATGTTTTTAAAAAGGTATTATAAAAACCTGCAATGCCAAAACCCAACACTTCATTTATAAAACAAGTCTTATTTGACATTATCAGTACACATAGTTGGTCATGTAGAATGCAGAATTATAAAATGTAGACTTATAAAAATAATTATATATGAATACCTCAAACATTTAATAAAACTTATACATTAATTTACTAATCCTTTTTATGTAGGACAAAGGCCTTTTCTCTAGCCCTCTGCTTCTATTTCTTGTTTCTTGCCTAAAGTACACCCAAAAAACATTGTCTACAATTTCTCATTGTTATTTCTTTAGAGTAAGGTTTAAAAGACACTCAGATAGCAATCTGAATGTAGAGTCCTTGATTTTTATGATCTCCCCCTTCTTTTTTATTTGTTGTTTCACTCACATATAATATCAAAGCAATTTTAAACTAATTTGCCTTTATCAAGGCCTTCCAAAGCATCCCACTTAAGATTTCAAGAAATACTATTTTTTTAACTCATGTTTTATCAATAATGGTCTATCATATTATGTAATCACAGTAAGATATACAAGTGGGACAATCAAGTTTGATAAGTGACCCTGGGTAAATATGCAATTCAAGCCAACTACATGGGAATGATGAAAAGAATCCTTCTAGCCAGAAGCAGTCAGTCTATGTGGCAAAGAAAATCCTGAAAGTCAGTTAATGTTGGTTAAGAGAGCATTTATTGTATTATAATGTCAAAATCTAACAAAAATATTAGAAAACCAAATACAGCCTGACATATATCCCAAGACCAAGTATGCCTTATTATTGGAATGTAAGAACAGTTGAGTATTGGGAAAGATAATATATAATACCAATGTATCAAAGGAGAAAAATCAGTATTATCATATTTTTAAAGATTTGGAAAAAGTGAGACAACCTGAAAAATTACTCCTGAATTTAAAACAAAAAAAAGAGCCTTTAAATAACAAGAAAAAGATAATTCTTAAACATGATAAACAGACTCTGTTTCTATTTCTTAATTTAAAACACTAGAGCCATTCTCAGGATTTCAACTATCTCTTCACTAATGCATTACAAGCATCTATTTCCTGCCCAAATGATTCTGAGCTCTAGACAATTTCTCCATTTGGATTTCTCAAAGTTTATTGCTTGGTACACAGTTAGGAACAAGCTAGTGACTGAATGAATGAATTTCTACTTAAGCCAAGAAAATAAGCATCACTAATGATGAATGTTACATAGGAGTGCTATCCAATATAATTAAACCAAATATAAGATAAAGACAAGCTGGGGGCAGAATTACCATTATTTACAAATGATATGATTATCCTCCTAATAATCCTAAGAAAACCACAAAGGATTTGTCAAATATAATAAAGAGAGTTCCACTTCTGGTAATGGTGAATTAGCTCTTATCAGACCACTTGTCCTATAGATAATAGCTATAAATGTTGAACAAAATATAAATTACAACTATTTGAAGACATTAGAGAGCAACCAAAAGCAGGCAGAAATTGGAGAGGAGTTGACACTTGGCAAAACGAAAAAAGCAGCATATGCATCTCTGTTTCTACAAGTTTTTGCCTGTGGGCAGACCTTATTTGGCACTAGGATAGAAGCTGGAAATTTTACTAGCTTGAAGAATCTGAAAAATTAGAGAGGATATCCTAGAAAGGAGAGAGCCACAAAGAACAAGCCCAGATTCTGGATGCAAACACTCCAAATCTCTAACTGATGCCTAATATGCCTACAACAATATATCATTCTAAATATCTAAGATACAATTTCAAATTACTAGATATACAGAAAACCAGGAAAATGTAAGAAAATGCAACAGTGGAGACCAACTCCAAGGTGATATGTTGAAATTAGTAACCATCATGTATTTAAATGATAACTTTAAGATCAAGGACATAAAGGAAAATAGTGTATAAAGAACAAAAAGAAGGGAAATTCAGTAAAGAAACTGAAACTATGAATTGGCTTAAGAACAGGTTAGAGATGAAAAATAGATGAGAGGAAAAATTTGACGAACTTGGGGCTAGATCAACAGAAAAGACCCAAACTGAAGAATAGAGAAAAAAAGATGGACTAGTTTATTTAAAATACATATGGCTGTTTAAAGCAAAAATTCTTTTTTTGCTTAAAAAAATTATTTTCACATATGAAATTTATAAGGTACATAATATGATAGCTATAGCATAAAGAATGGGGTGATGGCCTCATATATAGTTGCAAGTTGCTTACATTTTATGTGAAGTGGTATTATATTAATTCTAAGTAGAATGTAAAAAGACAAGAACATATACAGTAGCCCAGAGAGCAAGCATTTTTTTTTTAAAAAGCAAAGTGGAATAGCTAAAAGCCCAAAAGACAATTAAAATCAAATTCTAAAATTATTCAATTAATTCAAAAGAGAGCAGGGAAGGAGGAACAGAGGAACAAAAACCAAAAGAGAGAAAAAAAAGAAAAAAACCCAGTGAAATGGAAGACTTAAATCCAACCACAGCAATATTTACATTAAATGTAAGTAGACTAAATAGTCCAATGGAAAGGTAGAGGATATTAGAATGGATGAAGAAAGCAAGACTCAACTATATGCTACCCATAAGACACGGAAACAGCATAAGAAAGCTGAAATGCTCTATTAATATGAGATAAAAATAACAGTAAAAAAGAGAAAAAGGGCCATTTCATGATGAGAAAAGAGAAAGATATAATCATAAATGTATATGAGCCTAATATCAGAGTTTCTAAATACATTAAACAAGTTAACAGTTAACAGCATTAAGGAGGAAATACATATAAATCCACATTCCTAAATGGAAATTTTAACATCCTTTTCTCGCAAACTGATAGAACTAGTCTTTAACTTTTATTAGTAAAGACACTGACAATTTAAACACTACCACTGACCTTAATTCGCATTTATAGAAGACTACACTGAACATATGCCAGGCCATTAAACAAGTCTCAACAAATTTCAGAAGACTGAAAACTATTAAAATTGAAGTGAAAATAATAAGATATCCAGGAAAGTCTCAAATATTTGTGAATTAGTCTATATCATTCTAAATAACAGAAGAGAATGGAGAAAGGGAAATGTTAAAATATTTTTAAGTGAATGATAAAAAAATATATACCATACAAATTTTGGGCTCAACAGAAAAAACAGTAAAGAAAGCTATGAATCATAAATCACGAAAAGAAATATAAGTATCCAGTAAACATGAAAATATATTAGACATCTCACTTATAATTAAGAAATGCAGAATTTTAATTAAAAGCATATTGTTTTGAGCTTATAATTTCACTGCCAAGAATTTATCCTAAGTAAATAAATGGATGGATGCAAAAGGGTGTTAATCACAGCATTATTTACAATAGCAACAAGAAAAATGGTACAACTAATCAATAATAGAGCATCACATGCCAAATATTTATTGATATGGAAAGCATTATATCAAATATTTACTTTTAAAAACATATTACAGAATGGCATATTGTAGATTAATTATACTATTGTTAAAAACAATGTTAACTTCCCTGTGTCCTACTGGATTTCTTGTCACATAGATGACATACTACTTTTAGAATTGTATAAAAATCATTAGACTGATTTTTAGTTTAAAAATAACTACAAAATGTTCATTTTTATTTTTCCTATTAACTTATTTTACTATTTGAAAATTATTGTCAAAAAATATTTCTTCATGACTAAATTAGAAAACATTCTTTTTGTTAGTTCATTTTCTATAATCTGATAGCATACTACATCTGGAATGCACTTCCTATACAGTTCCTCAAACTTCCTCACTGCTGCTATTCAAAATGTTAGCAGTGGGGCATAGTACAAAGATCATGCTTTGGAATTAGGCAGTCTTGAGTCCAAATTCCAGATGCGTTACTTATTTAACTATATGGACTTGAGTAAAATCCAGGCTAATTATACCCACTTTGATTCTAATCCTTTCAACTCTCAATGTTTGTAAGGCATTTAGTACAGGGTCTACAACACAGAAGGAATTCAATAATAATAGAATTAAGTGCTATTATTTCTTAAAAATTTATCTTTGGAATAAAGTAATTACCAACTAATCCAAGATTAAGTGCCATCTCCCAAATTTACTTTAGCTAAGCACATGCCACAACAATTTCCTCATATATAGTCATTAAAAGTGGTAATTACAACTGCTGTTGAAAACGTTTGGGATGTCATGTGAAGAAATTCTAACAAAAATAAATTGGTATTGTATAAAAATGTGCTACATATTATCAAAAGTATGAGGCATACAATGTAAAAATAATTTTCTTAGGATAGTATGATTACTTTTCCAAAATTTCTATTATGTCACTTTTAATAAAGGAAAAAAACAACTATGTTATTTATATACACAGATATTAATATGCTAAATTTTCATCTTATCTACTCTACTACAAATACTGTTCAGCACAATTTCTGTTTGATTCTATCACATCAGTCTCATTAGAAAATATTTACTTGATGCTTTTTTATGTCCCATGCACTATATCAGACAGTGGGGATACAATTATAGGAAAAACTGGACACAATTCTCATCTTCATGGAACTTACAGTCTAGCAAGGAGAAAGACATTAGTAAAATAAACATATAAACAACAAAAAAAATCACGACTGTCAGAAGCTCCATGAAGGAGAGGTAGAAAATCCCACTCAGGGAGGTCAGAGAGGACAACCCTGGGGATATGGCATGGAGTGAACATCTCCAGGATAAGTGGGAGTTAACTAGGTGAAAGAGGGAGATAAAGACATGTTAGACAGATGGAACATAGAATGTTCAAAGGCCTTTGCCAGGAGGGAAGACGGTATCCTTGTGAAATTGAAAAGGTCAATGTAGCTGGAGCATGGAGATCAGAGGGGAAGTACTGTGTGAGATGAGGATAGAGAGACAGGCAGGGGATTGGTCACAAAGGACTTCTCATAAATACTTCTGTCTTCAGCTTACGAATGATAGGAACTCAATAAAAAGTAGAGATTAAGGAGAGCAAGCACAGGTTGTTATAATAGTCTAAGCGAGTGATGATGGCAAATAGGGCTAGGTGGTGGGAGTGGAAATTAAGAGACAGAAATTTAAGATCTGGGAGGTGAAATCAACAATTCAGTGATGATAGGATGGGAGGGGAAATGTCAAAGCTAGTGTCCCAGGTTTCCACCTTGAATACCCAGTTGGTTGGCTGGTACTGTTATGTATGGAGCAAGGGAATACCAGAGAACCAGGTACATTTGGAAGAGCATGATTTTAGTTTTAGACATGATGAATTTAAAGTGCTTTTAAGATATACTGGAAGAGCTTTCAAAGAGGTAGTTATATACTGTATGAGGTATCAGGTTCAGAAGAGAGGTCTAGTCCAGAGAGAGAAATCTATACTTACAAAAGCCTTAGGAGAACATAACATTTCCTAGGAAAGGAGTAGAATGAGAACAAAAGATATGGAACACCAGTGTTTAATTGACCATAGAAGACAATGAACCTCCAAAGGAGTTAAAAACAATGTTTCAATGTAAATTTATTCTAAGCACAAGCAAATTTGCTTTGGGTTCATATTTTGTAAATCATTTATTTTCTCATTAGGTAGTATTCAATTACATAAATTACTTTTATTACTGGGGAAATAGAGATGCCCTTTGTATTTCTAACATAGTCCTCCTTAAAATTGAATTACTATTTAGTATATACTGTCAGATATTTCTGCCTTCTGCTTAATCTAGATCAACTTCATTACCTTGGGACTAAATTTGACAACAGATGGTATAATACTCAAATCTATTTTCCTGTGTAAAGCTGAATGAATGTTACCAAGGATACAATCTATAAATCTTCCAAATAGTTAAGTTTAATAAATCTAAAAAGGAGCCTGTCCTGCCATTAAGAACAATTATAGTAAACTGTAGCTCTGTGCACTATTTTACTCACCAACATCATTTATCTCTGTAAATCTTATTTGATTATCAAATGTTACTGATAATATTTAAACAATATAGAAGAGATGCTCATTTGAAAACTTGCATTAGTCTCTATTTTATTATGCCTTAATAGGGGGATGAAATATAGAACACTTTAGTAAGTTATTAAAAAGTTATCACAGAATAGACAAATGCCAAGTAGGAAAATTCAGTTGGATTTTACCTCATTAGAATTTGCCCCTATTATGTGAAAGAAGTAACTTAGGGAAGTATCAATGGAGTAAAAATGGAGTTGATAATTTAATAATACTTAATGATACAATGTGTAAAAAAATAGGGATGACAATGTTTCTAATTATAGTGAAATTACTGGTAAAGTAAGACTTAGAGTCTATGAGATATTGTAATTTATGAGTTATTATACATTATATTATCTGGCTGAAGATAGACAGCTGTGGCAGAGATGTCTACCTATACAGAGTAATGCTACAGTGAACAAATGTTGTTTGCAGTTAGGTGTGGCCAAGTGACTATAATCCACGATAAGTTAGAATATACTTTAAAATAACTAAAGGAGTAGAATTGGAATGTACCTAACACAAAGAAATGATAAATACCTGAGGTGTTGGATACCCTAATTTGATTAATTCACACTGTATGCCTGTATCAAAACATCATGTGTACCGTATAAATATACACGACATTATGTACCTATAATAATTTTTTAAAAATGTAAATAGATTACAATATTCTATTTTAAATGTATTACATATATATGCATGGGATATAATAGGCATAGACCTTCCAATGGGAAGGGTCTCAATGGAGACTTGAGAAGAAACACTCAGAATAGGTTTTCTAGAACAGGTGATTTCTAAGGACAAGTTGGGGTGGGTAAAGAAATGGGGAGACACTGACAGACCAGGTAAACAAGTTTATGTCATAAAGTCTACTAAAAAATTTGGATGATTTTAAGTCTGTGGAGAGCCAGTGAAGGGTTTTCACAGGGGTGTAACATGCTCAGATTTGCATTTTAAAAGGATAATGGCAATATGAACAAGTAATTGGGTGAAAGAGGAATGACAAAACTGGAGACTAGGGCTCAGGACATTACAATTTAGATGAAAAATAGTGAGAACCAGAATTTAAGTCAGTGGCGGTGGGAATGGAAAGAGCTGGGGAGGTTGGGGAGAGGCTGAGGGATATTTAGGAAGAGAAATGGTGGGACTGTGGCCAAATATAATAGAAACGGAGGAGTAAAGTATGACTTTCAAGTTTCTGGCAAGGAAAATCAGGTGAATATTGGTATCTACTAATTAAGACAGTGAGAAAAATGACAAGTTCAGCTGTGGGCATCCTTAGATTGAAGAGAAAATAATAAGGATTTAAAAATACAGTCTAATATATATGATTAAAGTCAGGTTGTAGATATAATGTTTATTTTTCAAGTGGTTTTTGAAACCATTGATTTCAGTAGATAAATGTGTACAGCAATGTTTCTCAGAGTGGTCCACTTGTTAGGCTTGTTTGCAACACATATTTTTATGCCTCACCCCACACTTAATGACTTAAGACTCTCTGGGATTAGTCCTAGGAATCTATCTTTCATTTCCCAGGCATTTCTTATTTATACTAAATTTTAAAAGCCACCAATATATAAAGTAGGAAAAGAATGACAATGTAGACTGTGGGAAACATCAATATTGAAGGTAGTGACTCTGGAGGGTAACATACTCAGCTATTAACAGTGGTGGTCAATGGGTGAGTTTTAAACTTTCTTCTGATCAAAAGATTATATAAAAATTTTGGAAGGTGGCATTCTATTTTAGTATAGACACAATAAAGATTTATAGTTAAAACTAATAGCCAGAGCCTCAAGATGACTAGAATAGTCATTTACTTTTCTTTTTATGATGTATTTTTAATTTTTATTTTTTAACTCAGCATTTATCTTTCTTTCTCTTTTAAAAAATATTTTAAAATAAGAAAATACTTTTCTTTGAAACCAGCCAGTATGTCAAATATCACATGTGCAATGAGAGAGTCCAACGTAACATGTGACAATTCCCAGAATGTCTTCTTTAAGAATCACAGAGAACTTAGAGCAAGCTAAGTAAAGCTGGTTATGTTTAAAAACAAAATGAAAAACAAAAGAAAAACAAAACAACCCTTAAAAGGGACAGTATATTCCTGAGTTAGCACTTTAACTTCACTCTGCGTTTCAAAGGGAAAATTAGCTTTCACATAAAATAAATACAATTGATGTACTAATAGCACCATTCTTAGGTATTTAATTGAACTATTACAATTTTATATTTGAATAACTTCAGTAAAACTTACTGCCAAGACTAGGACGAGGGCTATGGATTTCAATGCTCATTCTCACTCAAATCAGACATACTTTTTTTTTTTGAGACAGAGTCTCACTGTGTTGCCCGGGCTAGAGTGCCATGGT
>VBSM01002217.1:44999182-45028522 GCA_008086735.1 Cheirogaleus medius
AGACTCTGTCTCAAAAAAAAAAAAAATACAAAATTTTATGAGGAATTGAGTATTGCCGTAATTATTATACAAAAAAAACAATTCAGGCTTATTTAACAAACCATTTTGCTTCATATTAAAATTTTAAAAAGCTATATCTTAACTCTGAAAAGTTTCAAAAAGCACTCATATTATTAGAAACAGAAAACATTTTTTCTTTCATTACCATGAGCTCGAAGTAACGCTTCAGCAGTAAACAGAGGAGCCTGAAGCATGTCTGCAGTTTCCACAATAAGCATATCTTTCAATCTACGAAGATCCTGAGGCCTTAATCCTTCATATGGCTTTGAAAAGAAAAAAAAAATAAAGTTAAATTGGCCATTGTACTCTCAGGAAGTATGAAAATACATATAAACAAATATACAGTCGGCCCCAATATCCATGGTTCCTTAAAACCGTGGATTCAAGCAACCATGGATTGAAAATATTTAGGGAAAAAAAATAGTTATGTCTGTACTAAACATGTACAGATTTTTCCTGTCATTATTCCCTAAACAATACAGTATAACAACTATTTACATAGTATCTATATTGCATTAGGTATTATAAGTGATCTAGAGATGATTTAAAGCATATCGGAGGATACGTGTAGGTTATATGCAAATACCATATATCATTTTATATAAGAGACTTGAACACCGGCAGATTTTGTTATCCAAGAGGATCCTGGAACCAGTCCTCCATGGGGGATCCAAAGGATGACAGCATCTGATTACTATTTATTTTATCTTCTAGTTTCAATTTGGTTATTGAAGTTTAAGAAGGCTTTTTTATTCTCCACCACCATGGACTTCAAACTTCACAAGTCTCTTTTAAGTGGGAAAGCAAATGCTGAGGCTCATGTACCTTATCATTCTCAAAATAAAAGTATCATATTATAATGGCAAGGCCATCTTACTTTATAGTTTTAATAATGGGATAATACAAAAAGTATTAGAAATAAAAACCTATAATTCCACCACTGAGCAATAATCATTATTAAATTTCTCTTGTATTTTTATCCAGTCTGTTCATTTTGCAAATCAATTGGGTGTGAATTGCAAATCAACTGTACCTAAATGTGTTCATTTAGGTACAGTTTTAGTCATTGAACCAGGAAACACACTTATTAAAAAGTTCTAATAGCCAACCTACAGCACTCCCTTTTTGTTCTCCCAAATATTTCTTGGATTTTCTTTTCTGTTTATTTTTTTCAGGTGAATTGTAAACTTATTCTATCAAATTCTAACTGAAATCTAATTGGGATTGCTAGTGGGATTATATGATACCTTAATAGTAATTTGGAGAAAAGTGACTATGTCATACTACATAGACTTCTTTCTAGTAAACGTGTTATCTATTTATGAATGTTCTTTAACACCCCTTTGTTTTCTTCCTACAGGAACTGTATCATCTCAAGTTTTTTATTCCTTTGTTACCCTTTTTTTTGCTTTTAACAAAAACATATAAAGAAAAAGTCACAAGTGTCTCGCCATTCAGAATCAATGACTAGTAACATTTTTGCCAGACTTGTTTCAAGTCCTTTTTGAAACCAAAGAAGCAAAAATTTATAAAGCTAAAATAACCTGTGATATGTTTTCCCCATTCTATTTCCTTAATCTCTCCACTCCTTGCCTATGGCAATCACTATTAGAAATTTGATTTGTAGCTGTCATAATACTATGGCATAACATTATATATTTATATCACTAGGCAATTTACTTTCTCTTATTCAATATTATGCTTTTATCATTAATACTGATACAAATATCCATTTCAATCCTTTATAGGTAACAAACTTACTGCAATAAGCATAGAACTAAAGATCATAGCTTAAAAAGCCACAGAAATTCCCAAGTACCTATCAGAAAACAACCACTGAGGATGTCCTCTGGCAGCATTTATCACAGTTTTCAGAGACTTCTGGGCAGTTAATAAACCTCACCTATTGTAGTTGATTTACAGGTATTATCTTTATTTCTTGCTTTTTTTTTAGTCTCATGGTAACCATTTCATCAATTCTTACTTAACTTCATATAACTAAAACTATTCACCAGGTAGGTATAATTTCTCTCAGTTGGCATGATAAACTTCCTGATCCTTAAACATCTTATGGAAGGGATACATATAAGAGCAATGAGTGTATTAATGACAGAAAAGATTGACAGGCTTGATAACATAAAAACCTGCCAAGATTTAAACACAAGAAGTGCATTATATTTAATATGTAAGAAATTGGTGACAATAAGTTAAAAAATAAAAAAAGTTATAAAAATACAAACATCCTTAAAGATATAAATTCTATCTAGCAAACTGGCCAAGATTTTTAAAAAAAGACAATACTCAATGTCAGTAAAGCTGCAGTGAGCTGGCACTCAGATATACTGTAGGTGACAATAAAAATCAGTATATCACTTAACAACCTAGCATCATAAACCATGAGCCTTTAAACTAATTCATCTTTTCACACAGTAATTTTACTTATAGGCATCTATCCTAAGGTATAATCACAAATGTGGACGTAATTTGTTATTGGCAATGTTACTTTAAAAGTGAAAAAATACAAATAACCCAAATGTACATTAAGGAAGTTATAGGACACTCACATATTAGAATAGTTAGCAGTAATTCAAAATGATTTTCATGATGAGTTTGTAAAAATCAAGAGATTTTAAGAAAAAAAGCCTATTGGACATAATATATATATCAAAATATAAAATATGCAAAGAGAAAAACAGAAGGTAATTCTGTAAAATGTTATAAGCATTATTTTAAAGTGGTAGAATAATACATATTTTAAATTTTCATTCTGCTTATTTTTATGAAGAACATGTTTCTAACTAAAAAACAGAAGAAGTCACTGGGGACGATAAATAGCTACCAATAGTGGCAGTGTACACAATCAGGCTATAGTGTTATTTCTTTTAAAAATGATGCAGTTTTAGTTAAATACATTTCATATCAAGTTGCATTAATAGCCTACTTCACCTATGTACACATTCAGCTATACTGTCATGAATCTTTACATACACAGGTATCCCATGACCTTAACTAGAAAAATAAATGAAGTCAAGTGCGCTTGTACTCCCAGCTACTCAGGAGGCTGAGGTAGGAGGATACCCTGAGCCCAGGAGTTCAAGGCTGTAGTGTGGCATGAATGCACCTGAGAATAACCACTGAGCTCTAGCCTGGGCAACACAGCGAGACTCCCATCTCTAAGGAAAAAGAAAAAAAAAAAAAGAAATGGAAATTTAACCCAAACTATTCTATATGGGAATACCATTAAATAAAAGAGAAACAATGCAATTTAATCCAAACTATTCTTAGAAAAAGTCTGATGTATAGTTTGCTTTTAAGCTAATTTATGAAACACTTTCCCCTGTGAAAACCTAATAAAACCCTTTAATGGTTAAGTTTGCATTACTCATTCCAGTATAGAAGTTATATACTACGTATATTTTAAATACTAGAAAATGAGTTCCAAGTCCAGATTTGGCAACATGTAACTCTAGGACAGATGCAGTTCCATCACAGTAGAAGGGAAGAAAGTCATACTACAGTAGGCTGAAGTGTGAATAAAAGGTGAGGAAGTTGATACGTATATACAACTTTTAAATTTTGTTTCTCGTATGCAAAGATCAGCGATATGAGCCTACAGCTAAAGGGAGACAGAGACAGGGCTGGGGAAGGGTGGTCAATGGTTTTGTTTTTTAAGATGGGAGTTACCAAAGTACCGTGTTTCCCCGAAAATAAGACCTACTCATAAAATAAGCCCTAGCAGGATTTCTAAGCATTTGCACAATATAAGCCCTACCCAGAAAATAAGACCTAGTGATGGGCGTGGCTACGCTGCGTAGCTGCGCAACCTATGCATTTCGTCACAGAGCGGTAAAGAAGTTGAGCAGCCCTTCTCATCTGCCCCATGAGAGCTCTATTGCTCAACATGAGAGATTGGGGCCAATGGTTCTAAAGGAAATAGAGTTGCAAGAAATTCAGGATGGAATTCGGATTTTGGAGAGTTATGATGATGTTCCAGAAGAAGACGACTTAACTATATTTGAATAAATGTAGATTGTTGTACCGTATTTAAAAAAAAATAACACATCCCTTGAAAATAAGCCCTAGGGTGTCTTCTTGAGGAAAAATAAATATAAGGCCCTGTCTTGTTTTCGGGGAAACACGATATGTTTGCTGATAAGATCAATCCAGAGGAGAAAGAGAGAGTGATGAACAGGAGGACTGGAGCTTCAGAGTAATAGGAGTGAATAGGATTCACATTATACAGCAGTACCTTTATTTATATGTAAGTAAAGAGATCCACAAATGCTAGAGAAAAGGTACCCTGCCCAGGTTTTCTGGATGTATTTTTCTATTTATGGCTATGGACATGACAGGATATTTAGCATATTGCAAAAAAGACCACACAAACTGAGTTTTAAAGAAGAAAACAATGAAATTTAATATAAAATCTAAAATTATCACATATAATTCTTTTACTTAAAAAAACTGACCTCTCGTTTGTCTAATGCAGCATATTCAGCTTCTATTTCTTCAGCCTCGGGATCTCGGGAGAATACCATTTGAGATTCCAGATTGAGGGCCAAATCTTTGTGGTGTTGTTTTTCAGCACAATCACAAGGAGTATCTTTATTTTCATTCTCAGCAAACAAGTCTCCTCCATGTTTTACTAAAAGCTAAAAAAGTTTTTTTAAACTTGCAACCACAGATTTAAATGACATTTATTTCATGCTATATTTTTAAAACATTAAAAATATAATAAAATAAGCATAAAAATGCAATAGTATGTAAAGTATGTATTTGAAATGATAATAAAAGATATTTAGATAACAGTGGCTTCTGATTTTAAGATTAGTAATTCTTGTTTTTCAGTAACATGATGAGTTCTTTTGGTTAAAAACAATAATAACAACCCCACAAAACAATTTCTCAACTTGAAAAAGAAATTCTTAAGCATTTTGTTCAGTCCAAAACTAAAGTTTTACTTAAAGATAGGAAAAGGTTATAGGTATTCAATGCTTTAAATTTAAAAATTTGTTATAATTTCTATAAATCTTTCTTAAACAAGAACACTGCTGACACTGTTACTTTAACCCACTAATAACTGGATGTCTTGACCCAGCAGACAGAAGTTTTCACTTGTATCATTCATTATCCAGTGAAACACGAAAATGAAATTAGTATGAGCAAGTCACTAAGACAAGGCTGTTTTCATTATCCCTCAAAATAAGTGCTGGGAATAGCTATCGATAGCCACAGTGGGAAGACACTCTATCAAACAATCCCTCTTTGGCCCAAAGAAGTCCCACCTTTGAAAACACACTGAATAATCACTTGGCTTGTACAGTAATGAGGTTTCTGCTGGCTTTGCAGAAGTTAAATATGTTATTACTAAGGAATAGGTTCAAGTTTCCCCATTATGTCTGCAGAGTCATTAGGAAGGGCATGACTGTCAAGACAGCCATATCTAGGACAACCCTAAAGGACAGCCTGACAATTAGTCATAAAGATTATTTTATAGGATTCAGTCATATACATCATAATATAGTAACAGTCATCATTTATTGAGTGTCTCCTAAGTGCCAAGCACTATGTTAAGAACTTTAAATACACATTCTCATTTAAAATAACAACCCCGTACAACAGGGATATTATAATATCTCAGAAAAGTTAAGTAATTTGACTAAAGTTACCCAGCTAATAAGCAGTACAACTGAGATTCAGACACAAGTTTGACCAAGTTTTTAATTATGACTGGATGTTGTACTGACCCGTAGTATATATACAGGCTGATCACATAAATTAAAGAAGCCAAATGCACCCTGGTTCCATCTTGATATTCTGCCCAAGCTCTTATTTATGACCTAAATATGAATACTTTTTAGAGATTTTCATTTTATATGAGAGTTAATCAAAATGGTAGTTTCTTTTCATTTTCTTCCAAATAATTTTATGTCTCCTCTCTTGCCAACAAACATATAACCTTCCTATATAAAGTTCTTTGGACCTTGAATCCTTATGGTTCTCCTACAGTCATTCCAAGAGTCCTGACAAAACAAGGAACTTGTATCAATGCCAGGTCTGGAAGCCACAGGCTAACTTGACAAGTCCACTGGATTTGGCTTTAGCTTCTTGCTCTAAGCCAAGGGGTATTCCTCAGAGCTAAGATGGTTTAAAAATATTTTTTTAAGTTGTAAATATAAGCAAGCAAAAACCCTAGAATATAAAATATAGATGTGTGGCCACAAAGCTTAAAATGTTTACTACCTGGCCCTTTACAGAAAAATATTTGTTGATGATAGCTCTAAGTGCTCATTGAGGCAGCCACCTTCTAGAGTCTGAGGGCAAGGTTTTATCAGCTGCTATTTACCACCTACAACCTTTTAGTCCAAATGTGGTCTGGGGAACAGCAGTGTCACTTGGGAGTTTGTTAGAAATGCAGGACCTCAGCCTTGCCACCCAACGTCCTCATGCCCCAGGCTTCTGAATCAAAATCTGATTCTGATTGCCAGGAGAGTCATTATGTACATAATTATTATTATACACATTATTATTATGCACATGTTTGAGAAGCAACAACCCTACCAGTATGGCTGTAGAGACTAATATATTTATATGACCTAAATCTATTCAATACTGGGGACTTGTAGTAAGTACACAGATTTATCATACAGGATCTATTACCATTTTTAGCCTCTCTGCTTTCACAGGTTATCCAACACCTAAATACAAAATAAACTATTTGCTTCTGATTGCAAGACTAAAGAAGTGACTTTATTCTCAGGTTTTCTACTCAATGCCATAGAAAATGATTTCTAAATTACACACTGAGTTAGCTCTCAAAGTTATGATTTGATTTCCTTTCACAATACACATTAACATGCAAGGCATACTAAATATTGGCAAACAAGACAAAGCATCTTTAACTTAATTGTCCCTTTAGCAAAAGGAAAGATGACAAAATTTAAGAAATTGTGCCCTAAAAGAATCTTGGTAAAGAGAACCTTATTAAAAGGATATGGTAGAGTGTAGACTCCATTCATTGGGGGATTAGAAAAATGTGTGTGTGGAGAGGGGATATGTGTGAAGTCACTGTTAAGGGTCATTGATGACCACTGTTAGAACTTGGATTGAGACTGGTAATCTGTCTTTGCAAACAGTCCCCTAATGAGTTTGACTGGGAGTGGGTCAGGTAAGACCACGAAGACCTGTGTCTCATTGCTGCAATTTGGCACCTGTAGAGACACATAATCCATGATGAAATGGAGGGTCTATGTTGGTAGCATTTGTCTTGACAATGAAAATCTGCCTGTATAGAAACTTTGGCATAGAAGCTAGCTAACAACAATATTGCCTGATATTGGAGGGGAATGTATTAAAAAGCACCTGAGCTTGCTACCTTTGGGGCATAAGGTCAGGAACACCAGTAAGTGAAAGATGTATTAGGTGGAGATACCTGTTAAATTGTTACATCTGGTTCTTTTAAAATGCTTCAACCAAAGCACCCGAACTATCATTTTCTCGCTCTCAAATTAGCTAAGAAAAACTCAATAGGAGGAATGAATATTTTATTCAAATATGGTTTTTAGTATGTCTCGAACACTTGGTGGTACAAAAAATGTTCCACTTTAAAAGAAACATCAAATTGTCACTATCTGAACACATTTGTTCTTCTATTCTGCCTTTCTTTCCATTCATAATTCAGAGGAAGAAGAATAGGGGTTTTAAGAGCAGTAAGTCCCAGTTCTTAAAACAAAAGCCACCCTACCCCTTTGATACAATCTACAGGTCTGGTGACTCCGAGTAAGTCATTTAACTGCTTTAAGTCTCAGTTTACACAAGTCCATCTGTAAATTGTGGCTTATATAATTTCGAAAAAAGATGTATAACAGGATGATTCCTAAAGTCTGTTCTTATTCTAAAATTACCATTTAATCATCTATTTCCTGTATGACCTTGAACACTCCATTATTCCCTCCATCTCCACTCTGACTTCCTACTAGTTCCTGGCACAGGGACCCCTTATCTTAATCCTGCTATCCTTCTAGTTACTTGCTGAATAATTTCTCTCTCAGCCACATTTGTCAAATTAGTGTTTGATACCTACTGTCTCTCCATTTCGGCAGCAAATGACTCAATTACTCCCAGCAATCTGACTTCTACCCTGATCATTTTACTGAAACAATATTCCAGAAAGTCATTAATATCTCTTAACTCTCAAATTCATCAGCCTTTCTCAGTCCTCCTTTACCTTTCTGCAGCAAGTCATATGACTACCATCTTTCCTTGAAATTCTTCTCTTGACATCCTTGACATGCATCACCTTGGTTCTCTTACTTCCCTACTCTTTCTGTTTCCTTCATAGACTCCACTTCTTGTTCTCACCACCTTTCAACATAGGCATTCTCTAAATTAATGCTGGGATTTAACTGTTATTTTCTCTATAACCTAAAGTCTTTTCCTTGGATCTCTCATCTATGCATTATCTTGCTTTTAGTTGTCAACTCTATGTAGATGACATTCATTTCTAAATCTATATTCTTATTCCTTAACATTTAGTCCTAATTTTCATAGATATGCCTATCATTTCATGTGGATAATCTAAGACCTCAATCTTCATCCTTCTAAATGAAAATTCAATATATTCTCCCTTTCTTCCAACCAATTCCTTCACTTCATCTCACTTTTCAAATGTTTGTTATGGTTAGCAGGTTTCAAAATCACTCAGGTTCAAAACCATGCTCATTTTACTTTAAAATAGTTAATTAATTTTACTCTAATTATAGATGTGATACGTTATTATAGAAAATGTAGAAAAATCTAAGAGAGAAAATAATACTGTCCAAAGATAGCTTACTATTGTCAATATTAACATTTTAAAGCTTCCATCATTTTTAACCTTTCTCTCCCTTGCTTCTTATATCAACTTAGTCACCAAATGCTACCAGTTCTTCACAATGTCTCTTGTATCTGCCTCATCTTTTCCGTCTCTAATACCACCACACAAATCCAGACTCTTTATCTGTTCACACCAGAATTAGTGCAATAATCTTCTAACTCCTATTGCTCCTTTTAATACATTGGTTCTCAACCTTGGCTGTATACGGGCATCATCTGGAGAACTTTAAAATTCCACTGCCTGGGGTCCACTCTTAGAAATTTTAATTTTCTTGGCCAGAGGTTTCTGTCCAGCCATACTTAGAACCACTATTCCAGCACAAAGGTCTCCCAAACTGTGTAATAATTATCTGGGTAGCTTGAAAGTCATATAAGGTAGATCTGGAGTGGAGACTGTAAAAAGTATGTATACTTTTTTACAGGTGATTCCAATGTAGGTGGCCCACAGATTTTATGCTCTAAGCCAGGACTCCTCAAGCTTTAATATAAATATGAATCACTTTGGGATTTTGTTGAACTACAGATTCAGATTCAGTTGGTTTGGGACGGAGCCTAAGATTTTGCATGTCTAACGAGTTCCAAGGTGACTGATGCCAACACCAGTCCGAGGACCATTGTTTGAGCAGCAAGGCTTTAGGAAGCACTGCTTCAGACGTAACCCATTCAAATCTATTCTACATTACAACCATTAAGGTAATCTTACTATATTTGCTTTCATAACATCACTTCTCCAATAAAAAATTTTCAGTGGCTCAATTTTCTATAAAAGAAACCCCAAATTCTTGACTTTGGCATTTAATAGTTTCTACTTGGTGTGGCTTCTATTTTCCTTTTAAGTCATCTGTCTTATTATTCCTCCACAAAATACTTCAATGTTGATATGCTTGAGAACAGTGCTTCTCAAACTTGATATGCAAAAGAAACACCAGGAAAACTTGCTAAAGCATTTCGGCAATCTACTCTCAGAGATTCAGCTTTAGAATGTGGAGGTCTGGTGGGCCTGATAATTTGTATTTATAGCAAGTTTCCAGGAGTTATCGATGCTGCAGGTCTGTGATCCATATTTTGAGAAGTCTCCTCCAAATACTTAAAATGAAATTTCAACCACTCAAATCTTACTACTACCCATGAAATCTTCTAGGATATGTACAATTAAAGTTATCAATGCCTATAACAGTCACTGCCTAAATACTTACAATAGCCCCTAATATCAGAATATTTGGGGGACAACAATGAGATCATAACTCTCTTGATTAAAAATTAGAAAACTGAGGCCCAGACAGGCAAAGTCGCTCAGTTGCTGAGCTCGGACTATAATTCCTGTATTCTTTTCAGTTTTAAAACTCCAGGTGCTAAAAACACAACATAATTAGGTAAAACTCTTCAGTCTGACCTGTAAATGATTTTTACAACTTTTCAATGAAGTGTAAACGGCTCTGATAGCTGCAAAGTGTCAAATAGGCCTGTGGCTGTAAAGGGAAAAGTGTGACTTACCACCTTTGGTTTTTTAGTGACCTGTATTTGATCTGATACTAAGCAGCTACATTTAAAACTTTGAATAAGCAAGTATGGCATGGATGTACCAGAAATATCTAAGAGAACATTTGTTTTTAAAAAATGCTTTTCACCAACAGTGAAGCATTACGTAAAAAAACCACCTCTGACACATCCACCATTTATTGACTCACTATTACAGGCTAAACACTAACAGAAGTAAAATGAGGCCTGATGACTGGGTTTGTTCTAGGAAGTCTACCAAGGGGAGAGATATCACAGGACTTTTTATTTGGAACATGCTAAACCCATTTTCCTTTTCCAAAGTCCATTTCTATTTGAAAACAGAAAATAAAAACTCTCAGCAACTAAGAAAAAGTGTATTACTTACTAAATTCTTGTAAGATTTAAGATTTTTTTTAGAGATAGGTTCTTGCTTTGTCTCTCAGGCTGGAGTGCAGTGGTACGATCATAGCTCATTGCGGCCTTGAACTCCTTGGCTCAAGTGTTCTTGCCTCAGCCTCCCAAGTAGTTGGGATTACAGGCTTGGACCACCACACCCAGCTAATTTTTCTTATTTTTGTAGAGATGGGGTCTCTACAAAATTGTATTAGACATTATAAGTAATTTAAAGATGATTTAAAGTATACAGGAGGATGTGCGTAGGTTATATACAAATACTACACCATTTTATATAAGGGATTTGAGCATCTGTGGATTTTGGTATCTGTGAGAGAGTTCTGGAAGCAATCCCCTATAGATACCGAGGGATGACTGTATTTATTTTACACACTCATACTAGAAAACACAATAAGGCCTCTGGACATTAGTTAACATATGCTTCCTAGGGAAACTCTTCTAGTTTAAGTAACAGTAAAAATAATCAAAAGTCATTGAGGGCCTAAGTCATTCAGGGCCTAAATATATAGCTAAATATATGTAAGAGATTAAAGATAAGCTCATGTGGGTAAAGTGATATGCTGAAATTTGTTGATGAAAACTAGAAAAAAATGTAAGGTATTTATAGGGCTCCATCTGGAATGTTTTACATTAAGTCAAAGAACTCTTCTAAATACAGAAAATGAAAACAGTCAAAAATGGTATGGTTTATGTGATGTGATATGCTGATAGATCAAACAGTTAACACACACCTTCGCACACTCACACATACATATCCGACAAATCATCAGGCCTGTCAGACAGTACAGTATAAACCGGGCACTAATTTGCCACACTGAGCAAAAAATAATGCTGGTAAAACCACCATGCTCAATTTTTTGAACAATTTAATAACCATGTCATTGTAAACATACTTCAAAATCAACAACTACTAAAGCAATGCTTTAAGAGAAATTTTGGAAGCAAGATATTAAAACAGCAATTTAAGAGCATTATTACTACTATTATGAATAATCTATTTTCTACTCTAACCGACTTAAAAAATATGATATAGTCCCAGAAATAATGGTGAGTCACTAAAGCAGGGATTCTTCCACAGGAGGTGGGCATAGCACAATATACAAAAAGGCGGTGTAAAAAGCCTCAGGAATTCTTCTATTAGTCTCCCTCCCCACAAAAATCACAGGACATCCTTCTACCACAGTGAATCAATGTTAGAAAGCATTGCTTGAAAAAAGTAGTTTCAAGTTAATTGCCATTACTAACTAGTGGACAAGGGTGACACGAACCCAAGAAATGAAATGACAAATATTCTAAAAGATTAACAAGTATTGCAAATAATAGCAGTAAACAAAAGACATGATCACGAGCATTCTAGAAATGAAAAGAATTGACACTTGAGAGATACTGAAGAAATATGTAAGTGGCTATAATCTTTGAATATGAATAAGAAAATAGACATTCATATTTTTCATGTATTGATTGATTTAGAAATATAAAATATATATACATGCATAACAGTAAGAAAACACTAAGTTTTTCAGATATATATTTTAATCTGACTAGGATCATTGCTTTTCCAATAAAGGTATGTATCTTCAGTAATGAAGACACTCAGTAATCTAGTCTAAAATGCTCCCCACACATACTTAAATACACCTATACAAAAGAATTTCTATGAGCCATGTATGGATTGACATGAAATTGGTAGCTGAGAAAAACCTGTTCTGTTGTATGTATAGAAGTGATGATATTATATGGAGTAATGATTTCTTAGCTTAAAGATCCCATATCATATGGGTTATTTTATCTAAGCATGTGATTAAATACTTCATATATATAAATAACCTATATTATAAATTTATATATGAAACATACATGGAAAAATTCAAATATAATATAGTGTGTATTCAGGAACACTTTAATGCAAATTAAACAGAAAAATAACACATTTTAAAATTATAAGTATTTTTTTAAACTCTCAAACTGTATTCATTAAAATCTATTCATTGCTTAGTAAACTGATCAATTCTACTTACCTATGGGTCCCAATTGCCAAAATTTGTCATACCCGATATGTATAAATTTTATAAATTGGTTACCAAAAAAATTAGCAAAAAAGAGAATGTATCTCTACTAAAACTATTACTCCTAAGATGATAGGGCTTAATTTATGGCTACTACCTTAGGAGATGTTAGCAAATTTTTAATTGCTCTTGATTCCATTTTATTTCAAACGTTGACTGTTTAGCTGTGGGGACCCCTCCCCACCAAGCTAAACAGTCAACGTTTGAAATAAAACAACAAAATAACTTTATTTCAAAAGTGGCCTTAATTCTATTAGAATGACAAAAGGGACAAAAATGACTAGCTAAATTAAGACAAGGAAAAGAAACACTGATTATTACATATTATCAAGGCATAAATTTTATAATGAAGAATATTAAAAAATAAAAACCACCAAACTTTTACCTCTACACAGGCTTTCATCCCTGAGGCAGCAGCATAGTGCAAGGGTGTGTTTTTTTTGTTATCAACAGCATCAATAGCTGCTCTCTCATATTCACCCTGGTCAAGTTTTGCTCCTTTCCATCTTAAGATCATCTGCAAACAATCTGCTCTTCTAAAATCATCTTCTGCGGGGCGTGCTAAGCGAGGATGAAGGGCTCCTTCAGATATCATAATTTGAGGTCCCATACACAACAAATGCATAGATGTTTCATTGTGCACATTGCGTTTATTTGGATTACCATCTCTACCAAAAAGAAAAGTCCTAAAATGGAAAAGAAAAAAGGATGAAAATCATAGAAGATAACAAATTTAAAAGATAAACTCTACTTCTAATCTGATAATCCAATTTCTACTGAAGTGTTTTGTTTACAATAGGTTGAATGACTAATTTTTACAGTTTTAAAAAACTCCATTCTGGAACAATACTAAGAAAACTAAACTTGAATATCTTTAAGTACCTCCTAATAAAAGGGGAGGGAAAAAGGAAGATAAGAGAAATTGAGGGGTCAGGGGAATAGAAAGGAAAAAAAAAAGCAAAGTGGCAATTTACAGATTAATATGTCAATTACATAATTATCTTAGGGTGCATTAAGCATTTCACACCAATTTTTTTCTTCTTCCTTTATTGCTCTGCTGTATTTTTCTTGTGTACATACTTATTTAATGAGGAAGGTGACAACCAATATAAGAACTGCAAGTAATGCCTAAGTCTGAGACCAAATTTTAAATTTGGAAACAATTTTCTCTACCTGAAGATCATCAGTTAGGCTTTTAAATAATAAGGTTTATATTTATACCATACCTTAGTCTACTTGAGCTGCTATAACAAAAAATACCATAAACTGGATGGCTTATAAACAACAAACACTTTTTTCTCACAGTTCTGGAGGCTGGGAAATCCAAGATAAAGATGCCCAACAGATTTGGTGTCTGGTAAGGGCATGCTCCTTATAGAGGCCTTCTTGCTGTGTTCTCACGTGGTAGAGGGGGCTAGACAGCTCTCCAGGGCCTCTTTTATAAGGGTACTCACTAGTCCCATTCATGAGTTAGCCTAGCTGGTATGAGAAAAGGATAAAAGGTCCAGTCTAAGGCAGTAAAAGGTCCTAGGCAACTTTCAGAACAATAACTCTGGATCTCTCCTGCTCTTACTATTCAAGACTGCCCTTCAAAACTAGCCTGTTAGGTTTTTAGCATCTGCCTTTATTAGAAATGTCCACAGCAGGAACAGATGAATTATTACTACTTACTTGTGATAACTATGTCAATTCCTCATATTCCCATTTCCCAATGGCACAACGCAATCAAAGCCAGATCAGATGTCACCCTATACGTACTGGGCTCTGCACTGTAAGTGAGTGTGGTAGGCAGAATAACACCTTTACACAGAAGATGTCCATGTCCTAATTCCTAGAACCTATGAAGATGTTACCCTACATGATGCAAGGAACTTTGCAGATGTGATTAAATCAAGAATTTTGACGATGAGATTATCCGGATGGGCCCAATGTAATCAAGGGATCTGAGAGAGAGAGAGAGAGAGAGAGAGAGAGAGAAACAAACAAGGAGGGGAGGAGAGGGGAGGGAAGAAGAGGAGGGGAGAGGAGAGGAGAGGATGCTTATGGCTTATGATGCGGGCTTTAAAGATGGAGGAAGGGGCCATGAGATAAGAAATGTAGGCAACTTTTGGAAGCTGGAAAAGACAAGAGAAGGGATTTCACCAGGAGCCTCCAAAAGGAACATAGCCCGGCTAAAATTCAGAGTTTAGTTCAGTGGAACCATTATAGACTTCTGACCTCCAGAACTGTAAGATAATAAATTCGTGTTATTTTAAGCCTCTAAGTTTGTGGTAATTTTTGACAGCAGCAATAGGAAACTAATACAGCAAGGAATCCTGAAAATAACAATCTGGGAGGTTAATTGTAAGACTTGTATAGCAGACCCCCGCCCCTCTAGAGATGGGGAAAAAAACCTACCCTTGAGTGTAAACAAATTCTCCTAAGGAAAGATCCTGGGTTCTTACCCTTTGGAATATAAAATATGTCTCTATGGGAAAGATAAGACTAGTACTTCTGAGTTTTATAATTTAGCGGATGTCTCCATGGTTCCAGGGCTCATCCATTCCTCACCCCCTTCATATGCAAATACATATCTCCCAGGAGGTACATCTCTCTTGAGTTCTCAATCTCTATTCAGTCATAATTTAATTTCCAAGCCTTATCTTTTAGCTCATGTCCCAAGTTTCAGTAAAATTTGCTCCAAATTTTCTCTACAGCTTCACATATCCTTTATGGTCTTCTGATGCCCACAGCACACTCTGCTATTTGATTTCCCAGAAACTGATTCAGATGATATAAGCAAACTCAACCCTATTTAGAAGCTTCATTACACTAAGCTCCTCCCCCAGTAGAAGTGGCCACTCCCTTTGTCTTCATATAGCATCCTAATTATATAATTATATCTGCTCCCTTCTTTCAATTAGTTTATAGGTTTCTGAGGCAGGACCTATATCCTGGTCTTTTGTGAACGCTGTCAACGCAGCGTCAGACACACAGTAAACTCATGCTATGATTTTGACAAATAAACTGGATGAATATTAAATGTTCATGATCTAGATCAGTGTCATGGGATTGGGGATCTCTCTAGCCAACACTTTAGATCTCTCATGGCAGCAATGTGGCATACTGGTCAAAACCATTGCATCTATTAATAGTACCAGATTGCTAGGCTCTAATCCCAGTTCTGTCATGTTCTAGCTGTGTGATCTTGGACAAATTAAATAATAGTTCATAACAACTAATATATGATTCATACCCTTTGACCAAGTAAACCTATTCCTCAGAATTCATCTTAAAGAAAATAAATTTTCTTTTAAGAGATAAAAAATCTATACAATGACATTTGATATAGTGTTACTTTGAATGGATGAATTTGGAAAACACTTAAATGTCTGGTAATAGAAAAAATGGAAAACGTAAATCCTTATATACCTACATGAATGCTTACAGGTAAGTGAAAATATAAAAACATGGTTTCATTTCCCTTCACAATATTCTGAATACATACACGTATGGATAAAAACTACTCGGGAACATGAAATAATTCTAACAGTTGTTTAAAGAAAGCAGGAGTATGAGTAATTTTGTTTGTTTATATAGCTGTAACATTGCTTAATAGTTTTAAAATAAAAAGATTTCATTTTTCTTAAAAATTTAACTTAGGAAGACATTATTATATAGAATTCAGATTCTGAAATATTCTGTACAACCGCATTTATCCAGCCTTTCCTATTCCCATTTCCAATATATCAGTAATTCTTTCTTTTAGTTTGTTCAGGAGAGTTCAGGTTCTTATCACCATGAAATTTAATGTAAGTTGAGAGGATTTCAGTTAATATGGAGGCATATCTCTCTCTCTCTATATATATATATATATATCATGTTAAACATCTCCAGATCCTCTCTGATACAGGGAAGAGACAGTGAGACACTTTTGCAAATGTTCTCATATCCAATCTGCCAGGCTCTGATTAATCAAACCAAACACAAAGTGTATTATTTTGAAGTTAAAGTATTAAAATAGCTTCTTTATATATATTTACTTAGGAAAGATTCTCAAATTTATTAGACACAGTATAATAGCTGCATAAATATTGTGCTAAAACTATTTATAAAGTTGGATATTCAACTTTTATGAACTCACATTAATAGTCTCTTCTCATCTGTTTAAATTCAAAATTAATTCTTCCTTACATTTACTTGAATGTATAAATGGAAAAATAAATATATAATTGATATGTAAGCTTTAGACCCCTTTCTGTAACTATGTTAGTAATTATGGAGTGTTTTTTATTACATGCGTATAAGGTTAATTCTGGAACAGAGATAGGAGATAATTAGCAGCACGGCAGAAAGAAAAACATTAATCTGGAGAGGGGACCCTCCCTTTCATTTGACCGTAGTAACCCATCTAGGAGCCATGTGCTTTTTCTAGACTGTTTTCACTGTTAATTCTCAAATGGCCAGTTTATAACCACTACCTGAATTTCTTCTAGATTTATTCTCCACTTCACTATGACCCTATTCTTATCATTATCCTAAAGTTTCACTCTCGCATAGCATCAGGAATTTCCTAAGAGCTAAATTATTCATCACTGTATTTAATTTTTGTTCTAAACCTTAAACTGCTGTTTCATTTACATCTTGTTTCATTAACAAGAATTATATTAAATCTTCTATTAAATATTACCTGGGTTTCCATAACCCTCAATATTTTCAGTATTAACTCCTCTTTTACGCATGGTGATTGGCTCTACTTCCTACCCCCTTATTGGAAGTAAATTTCAGTTCTTAACTCCATATACTTCTCCATATATATTTCCTTATTTTAGAGGGCACATTTGCTCTCAAAGCCATTTCTTTTTCAGTAGTTTCTGTGAAAACATTTTGTAAATTGTTAAGTCTAACCAGAACCCAAATGATATGCAGTGGTGGCAAAATCATGGTTTCCCTCAAAGGCTTTTACTATAGGTTGAGTACCCCTACTCTGGAAATCTGAAATCCGGAATGCTTCAAAACCCAAAACTCTTTCAGCACGGACATGACGCTCAAAGGAAATGCTCATTGGAGCATTTTGGATTTTGAATTTCTAGATTTGGGATGCTCAATTGAGTAAGTATAATGCAAATATTCCAAAATTAAAAAAAAACTCCAAATCTGCAATACTTCCAGTCCCAAGCATTTTAAATGAGGGAGACTCAACCTGCATTACTTCCATGACAATTCTTTTTTTTCTTCATCTTCTTTTTTTTGAGACATCTCGCTCTATCACCCAGGCTAGAGTGCTGTGGCATCAGCCTAGCTCACAGCAACCTCAAACTCCTGGGCTCAAACGATCCTTGATCCTCCTGCCTCAACCTCCCGAGTAGCTGGGACTACCAGCATGCACCACCATGCCTGGCTTATTTTTTCTATTTTTAGTAGAGATGGGGTCTTGCTATGCTGCTCAGGCTGGTCTCAAACTCCTGAACTCAAGTGATCCTCCTGCTTCAGCCTCCCAGAGTGCTAGGATTACAGGTGTGAGCCACCACACCCAGACATCTGTGATAATTCTTAATGCTCTATCACTCTATATGACTTCTCATGTGACCTCTAGCCCATATTCTAACTTTTTATAGGCTTCTTTCTCTTGCATCTCGTTTTGTCATCATCTCATAATCAACCAAGCTCCCTTCAAAATAAGTCTTTTCTCTCAGAGCCTCAATTTCTTGCAATAACCCAAGTCTTATTTTCCCAATCAGTAACATATACTTACAACTTCAGTTCCTTTCAAAACTCCTTTTTTGTACAACAAATACTGATTGAACCCTAATTATTTACCAGGTTCTATTCTAGAAGTTAAGGATATTGTAAAGAAAACAGAGTAAGTCCCTACCCTTATGGGGTTTGCATGCAAGAAAGTGGGGTTGGGAGAGGAGACCTGCATTTCAATTTATTGAAAAGAACTTG
This sequence comes from Cheirogaleus medius, assembly GCA_008086735.1. Taxonomy (NCBI): domain Eukaryota; kingdom Metazoa; phylum Chordata; class Mammalia; order Primates; family Cheirogaleidae; genus Cheirogaleus; species Cheirogaleus medius. The sequence goes on from VBSM01002217.1 coordinate 45,018,025, forward strand.
AAAGCTCCTACAATATAAAAAAGTCAAAAAATAGAAATCAGTAATCGGAAACTCTATTTTAACGAATCCACGAAGCTACAGGCCTTGATATTAATATGTGCTCTCATAAATACAGGTTCTAATAAAGATTTTTTGTTTTATTTGTTCTGAAAGACAGGCCCCTTTTATTTCCAAATAAGCAAAAGAAGCTATTCCATAGAAGATACAACTAATGACTTAAATATTCCAATTAGAACACAATGACTCCAAAGTCCATGGCCTTTTTGCTACATTCGGCAGTAACTATGAGTATGAATTTAGTTTCCCATAAAAGAGGCAGTGACATAAACAGAGTGCTTGGGTTCAGAGAGAGAGAGAGAGAAGCAAGCTAGCTGTGAACTATAAACTCCTCTTCTTTTACCATATTATTTTGCTTAAGAAAAGAAGAAAGTGATACCTACTATTGCAAGTGCCATTAAGCTAAAGGAAACAAGAATAAAATCAAGGCCTTATCCCAAATAGGAGCTTTACTTTATACCTAAAGGGTCATTAACTAGGTATATCTCCCTTTGCCTACACATATATGTCATATGTTAGGTATCTAGCCAAGCTCAGCCAGAGTCTACACTGATGTAAGAAAAAGGTATCCCAGATTACATGGGGCAGCATAAGAAAATTAAGTCATCAACTTGTTAAAAAATTAAGCAGGGTTAAATACAGTGAAATAGGTGAAACTACCTAAAACACAAATAATTAAAATAGACTTGTTATTTTACTTGATGCTAATGAGTAAATACTATTTAGCCTTATTCTACATGACATAAACATGTTAATAGCTAATTCTTTATTCTAAAAGCAATCAATCATTTAAAATAATAATCTGACAAAATGAAAAAGCAACCTATGGAATGGGAGAAAATATTTACAAACCATACATTTGATAAGGAGGTTAAAATAAAAAATATATAAGGAACTCATAGAACTCAATAGCAAAAAAACAATCTAATTAAAAAATAGGCAAAGAACCTAAATAGATGATTTTCTAAAAACATACAAATGGACAACAGGTATATGAAAACATGTTCACCATCATGAATCATTAGGGAAATACAAATCAAAATCACAATGAGATATCACCTTAAACCTGTTAGGATGGCCATTATCAAACAGCCAAAGACAATTGTTGGCAAAAATATGGAGAGAGAGGAAGGTTTGTATGCTGTTGGTGGAAATGTAAACTGGTACAGCCATTATGGAAAACAGTATAGAAGTTCATCAAAAATTAAATATAAAACTACCATATGATCCAGCAATCTTACTTCTGGATTTATAGCCAAAGGAAATAAAATCACTACCTCTGAGAGATATACTCACTCCTACGTTCAGTGCAGCATTATTTACAATAGCCAAGATACAGAAACAATCTAAATATCCGTTGATAGATAAAAGGATAAAGAAAATGTGGCATATACACAATGGAATACTATTCAGTCTTTCAAAAAGAAGGAAATCCTTCCCTTTGTGACAACATGAATGACCCTGGAAGACATTTAACTCTGAAATGAGCCAGACACAGAAAGAAAAATACTGCAAGATCTCACTTATATAAGGAATCTAAAAAAGTTTAACTCATAGAAACAGAGAATAGAATGGTGATTACCAGGGGTCAGGCAGTAGAGGAAATGGGCTAAAGGGTATAAATTTTCAGTTATTAGTGTATTAAGTTCTGGAGACTAATTCACAGAATGGTGACTATAGTTATCAAAATAATAATTATGTATTATATACTTGAAATGTGCTGCAAGAGGAGATCTTAAGTATTCTCACCACACAAAAAAAAAGGTAACTATTTGAAGTAACAGATATGTTAATTAGATTGACTGTGGTAATCATTTCACAATGTATACATATTGAAACATCACACTATATACCTTAAATATATACAATTTTTGTCACTTATACCTAAATAAAACTAGGAAAAAATTTTATCTGTGATTCTTTCTGCACTATCTAAATAAATTTCCAAAGACAAAATAATACATAGATTAAAGAAATTAGGGTTGTTTATTCTTAAGAAAGGAGAGCAATAAGGTAATTTCTGATTTGGGTATAGCATCTTAAAAGCTTTAAATAAACAATTATGAACCATTGTTCTTCAAACAATTAAGAAAAAAGAAAACATCTGAAGATTTCACATTGAAGTTGTAAAAATATAAAGTTAAATATAAAGTATATGGCCAAATCATAAAAGTAATCCAAACTGGTTAACTAAAAGAGAATATAAAATGACCTTTTCTATAAGTTTTAAAACACTCATTCAATGGAATGATAACCACATGATGGGGACAGACAGATATATTCCCGCTTAGAAGAACCAAGAGTACTGACGAGATAAGCAGTTCTTAAACATTTTTGGTCACAAGACCATTTTACAACTTTAAAAATCACTGCATGTTCCTAAGAGTTTTTGTTTATGTGGGTTACATATTAATTTAAAAATTCAAACCCATTACACATTAACTATATATAACATTTTTAAATAAAAAAATAACTATCTTTAAAAAAATTGGCTGGGCACAGTGGTTCATGCCTATAATCCCAGCACTTTGGGAGGTCGAGGTGGGAGGATCACTTGAGGCCAGGAGTTGGAGACCAACCTGGGCAACACAGCGAGACCCTATTTCTACAAAAACATTTTTAAAAGTTATGCATTATGGTGTGCACCTGTAGTCCTAGCTATCAGGACACTGAGATGGGAGGATCACTTGAGCCCAAGAGTTAGACGCTACAGTCAGCTATGATTATGCCACTGCAGTAGCCTGAGTGACAAAGCAAGAAGATCCTTTTTTTAAAAAAAAAGATTAAGTGAAAAGAGTGGCATTGTTTTTACATGCTTACAAATCTCTTAATGCCCGGTCTAACAGAAGACAGTTGGATTTTCACAGGATTCCATCTGTTGTAATATGTTGTTTTGGTTCAAGTATATGAAGAAAATCCAGCCTTAATTATACAGTTAGAAAAGGGAGAATTGGGCTGGACGTGGTGGCTCATGCCTGTAATCCTAGCACTCTGGGAGGCCGAGGCAGGTAGATCGCTCAAGGTCAGGAGTTCAAAACCAGCTTGAGCAAGAGCAAGACCTCATCTCTACTAAAAAAAATAGAAAGAAATTAATTAGCCAACTAAATATATACAGGAAAAATTAGCCGGGCATGGTGGCACATGCCTGTAATTCCAGCTACTCGGGAGGCTGAGGCAGAAGGATTGCTTGAGCCCAGGAGTTTGAGGTTGCTGTGAGCTAGGCTGACACCACGACACTCTAGCCCCGGAAACAGAGCTAGACTCTGTCTCAAAAATAAAATAAAATAAAATAAAAGAATAGGGTGAATTGTTTCAAAATTGCCTTTTCAGATAATTGTGAATATTCATAATTGATACTATATCAAATATTCAACAAGTAGTAGTTTCTTAAAAGTCAGTTGCAATATGGTATATGAAATCATATCAAATGAACTTTTTGTTCTGTTACAATAAAATCCATTAGTCTTACATTTTGAATAAATCGTTTACCCATGTATAATTTTTTAAGAATCATACACTGATCTTCTGAAAAATACTGATTCACTGAATTAAGATGATCTTCTAGATGTTGTCACATTTCTTTATACAATATAAAAACCAAAATTACATCAGTTGATATCACTGCTAATCTTATTAGAAAAGTTTCTAAGTAATGAGAAGTTGTCAAGCTGAGGGTAATAAATGTTAAGTTTTCCAAAATTTTAACATTTACTTGAAAGCTCAGATTTCATCTTTAGCAACAAATACTGGCAGTAGTTTTCCTTGAAATGACAGACTCAATTCATTTTCAAGAAAATGTCAGCCAACCACCCAAGTCTGAATAACCATCATTTTTTTGCTGTTGTTAATCACAGAATTGGGTTCCATGAGAAAAGTGGTTCCATTTACAATTCAAATAATGATACAAGTGCTCTTCTTTAAAGTATCATCACACTTCCATGTGTAGCAGAAGTGTTTTATGTATACTTCCTATTTGTCACACAGAGTATTAAAAAGATGTGTAGTCAAGGATGGAGATTAATTAAAATTAATAATCTTACTGCTCCATCAAAGGCATTTTTTAAGTGAAACTGGCTTTTCTTTAACTGCAAGGGCCTACAGTGATGAATACAATGATTACTGGCACAGTTTTGTGTCGCTGCCTTAATTCATCTAAAGGCACCAGCAGTTTTACCCTCCATTTTGTGTACTATCACTGCAAATGCCAACACAGTAAAAAAGGAAAATAACATCTTTTATTATTATAAAAATAGTTTTGACCTCATGTACCCTTTGAAAGAGTCTTGGGATCCTGGAGTCCTCAGAAAACATTTTAACAATTACTAGACTAAATGACTTTCTTATATAATGTTTTCCAACTATACAAAGCAGATTTGTAAGTTATACTATAAATGGTTAAAAAATATTTTGCTAATATAGTTAGATAATTCGATAGAATGAACAATATTTGATAGCACAACAAAGTGACTATAAACAACAATAAGTTACAGTATACTTTAAAATAACTAAAAGAGTATTAGAATGTTCCTAACACAAAGAAATGTTAAATGCCTGAGGTGATGGATATCTCAATTATCCTGATTTGATTAATTCACATTGTATGCCTATGTCAAAACATCACATGCACTCTATGAAGAAATACAACTATTATGTGCCCATAATAATTAAAAATAAAAAATGTATATATTAAAGAAAAGCCAAAAAAAAAAAAAACTTTACTACTTGGTTTCTTTTATGTTAAAATATACATATTACTTTAGTAATAACATTTAAATAAATTTTACATTGGTATTCTAAATAAGTTTTAATTAACCATATACAAGACCTGCTATTAATTACTGAAGTGTTAAATATTAGGAGGCTAAATCAATAGTTTTATAATTTCTCTGAAATGCTCCAAAACAAAACAAAAATGTCATGTTAGAAAGCCTTAATATTACAGATTAAGTAACAAATATATCTACTGAGAACAATAGTAGGTGTATAGAACTATATTTATAATCTAGTAGAGATGAGTTTAATAATAATAGCATGGCTTTAAATATAAATTGTAGAAATTTCAGAGAACAGAAAGACCTCAGGTTACAGTAGCTGGGGATGAATTAATGAATGAGGCAAAAACTGCGTTAGGACTTAAAGGACAGGTAATTAGAAAAGAAAGAAGCCAATTTGAGAATCAAGGAGTAACAGGAATAAAGCTAAGGGAGTGCCATTTCTAAAAGTGGACAATGTAAAAAGGGAAGTGAATCAACCAATGTGAATGACAAGATTATATTAGAGAATAATGAAAAATTAGGCTAACTGGGTAAAATGAGGGAAGTTTGGAAGCCAAATAGAATAATGGGGACAGTAGGGTACTGTGATAACTTAAGATAGAAAGACCATTGAAAGGCTATGCTTTAGGAAGATTAATCTGTACATGAGATTATAAAAGGAACAGACTTGCAAAAAGACCATTACTTTAAGTATTAGGAACATGGGTTAAGAGTAAACTCAGCCTGAGGCAATGGGAATGGAAAGAACTGTATCCAACAGTAAAACTTAGCGAACTATTTAATAGCAGGTTAGGAAAATGAGAAGAATAAGTCAAGGATGATTTGAAGATATTTAGGATTATAGAGTTAAGACGTAATAAACATTATTGAATATATATTATGTTAGGCAGCATAATAAATATATAACACATTAACTGATTAATTGTCCTACAAGTTCTGTGAGATAAATGGCCATTTTACAGATAAGGAAACTGAAGTCCACTTGCCTTGCTAGTAAGTGGCTGAGGCAGTCCTAAAATATAGATTGCATGATCATAGAGATAAGAAGCTGTACAGCAAAGTGGTTCAGAGCCCAAATCCTACTGTCATCTACGTGGGCAACTAGCTTTGCCACTTACCAGCTATGAGAGTTCTGACAAGTTGCTTAACTTTACTGTGATCCAGTTTTCTCATATAAACAATAAACTACCTCACTGTGCTGTAAAGAGGATTAAAATAACACACATAGAGAACTGTTAATAGAGCCTTAGAAAATAGTTAAGTCTTCAATAAATATTTGCTATTATTATATCAGTGCAATATGAGGGTGTTATTAACATAGGGAAGATACAATTTTGGAAGGAAAAATGCAAAATTTCAAACAAGCTAAGTTGGAGATGGCTTCTAAGTAGGTATTTTTAGATGAATGCAAAAAATGAGGTAACAGAAATACATATAAAATTCAAGATAAGCTTGATAAAGTCATGCAGCTAAATGACCTACATTATTTATGGACTTTTTCTTATTCACAAATCCTGACCTTAAAAATATTTCCGTGTGTAATGATTTTATAAAACTTCTACTTACTCTGTGTAAGATATTATGTTAGATGCTAGAACTAAAAAGGAAGGTACCTAAAATAAAGTTATAATATAGGTAGGCAGAGAGGAGATAAACAAATTGTAAAATACAGTGAGGCAGACATAAGTGAGGCAAACAAATGAATAACAGCTACAGAAGTTTAAAAAAAATAAGGTTCCTATGGGTTGTGCCAATTTAAGAAGATAGATGTGGTAGGCACAGAACCTTGAGAAAAGCAAAATTTAGATAATAAAGAGAAAGGTGAGGGGAGCAGGGAAGGGCTGAGGAAACTCCAGGCCAAGAGAGAAGCACAGACATGGCAGACAGAATATCCATGGCATGTTGTGGAGATACCAAAGAGAACAGCTTAATTTGAACAACAATTTGTATACAGAAAAAACAGAAAAAAGATTTACAGTTAAATGTTTTTTTGGTCAAGTTTTAAAGAGCTTTGAATACTGGTTTTAAAGTTATATTTCACTGTATAAGCAAAGAAGTCTTTCTATTAGGCATCAGAATTCCATACCCACATAATCTACTTCTAAAAAATTGACTTGTTTTGTAACTACTGTTATATCCTTTGTTCCTTTTCTTTTACAAGGTAGCAAATATCAAATGTGTTAAATAATTCCCATGGAATTAGGTAAGAATCTTCATTATAAATATATTTGCTATGTCACTAATTCATTCTTGTTGAAGAAATATTTTTTAAAGTTCCTTAGTATTTCCAGTTTTAGGAAAATGTTTTGCTTTTAGAAAGCTCTTTTCAAGTAACTCAATCCCATTAAAGGAAAGGAAACTCAAAACTAATCATGACTAGACAAGGCAAGTACACCTGTTTTTCAACTTAAAATGGCTAATCAGAGCTTAGAACTTTGCCTTTGGCACCATTCCCTGTAATTTTTTGATAGCTAACACGTACTTTTCTAGAATTAAAATGTTGTGTAAGTTAAATACTGTACTATTATAAAGAATTCATACCATGAAACATTGAGAATCAAAATATATTTATAGCAACAATAATATGTGAACCAACCTCACTACTAAAACTTTTGGTTGAGCTGGGCAAAGTGGTGCATACCTATAATCCTAGCTACTTAGGAGGCTGAGGCAGGAGAGTTGCTTGAGCCCAGGCATTTGACTCCGGCATAGGAAACATACACAGCAAGACCCTGTCTCTAAAAAACTTTTGGTCTAATTAAGTATTACAAAGAAAATCATACTAAATTGTAGTAAAGAAAATCGTAGCAAATAATTTAGGTATATCCAGTTTTAGAGCATTAACTCACCATAATACCCCATAACATGTAGATAGGCCTGTATGTATTTTCAAATATCACAATTCTTTTTTTCCCTTTTACCAATTTATCAATTGGTTTACAGTAATACTTACCCTAATATTCTATTCATTCCATGTCTAGCAGCATAGTGTAATGGAGTATTGTGCTGGTAGGGCTCCCCATAAGATGTATTTGGATCAAGGGATTCTTTCAGCTGAGGGTTGTTTTCATATATTTGGCAGGCCAGGTTTTCATCACCATTGATGAGTGCTTTTCGGAATTTGGTGGTTGTATTTCCCATGTTTTGTTTTGTTTTTTTCTGACAGGCAGTGGCGCTTTTTTCCTTCTCCCTTTAGCCACTTCTTGAACGCTTCTGCAACATGGTTCACATTCTAATGGAGGAAAAGATATTTAAATTAGACTGTAAAGCAATAATTATGAAGCAGTATCCTAAAGAATCAATAACACAATTAGGAACACTAATAAGATCTGGGACCCATATGTAAGAAAACAAATTATACTACACTTTACCAAATTTATCTTAATAGCCATAAAAGTCTCAAATTTTTAACCTGTCCAAATTAACTTCTTGTTAAACTGTTACAGTTTCCCACACAGAGACTGTTACGGTTTCACAGGCTGTACTCTGCACTATAAAAGTTATCTACATATGTGAGCTTTTTAATTTTCCTCTTCACATGGGCAGAAATGAGCTTGACTGAATTTTATGGTTAAATATACTTAAATTTCTATATAAATTAAGTATAAGTCTTACTCAGCCAATTTGTGCTATAGTGAAACACGTAGGAAACTTTGCTCAAATAAGAAATGGAGAAAGGGTGTTAAAATGCAGTAAAGTGAAAAAACTGCTCAGTACTTATAAGGACATCAGAGAAAAGACTTAAAACGTAAATATATAGGACTGCACAATTCACTGATAGATAATCACAGTAAACTAATAAAATGGATTATCCACAGAACAATGGAAACAGTGATTATGCTACCTCTTAAGACCATTAAATTTCCTTCTTAAAAATTCAAAATGAGACTAAGAACATCAAATGTTTATGCACACTATGTTTGCAAAGAGGATGATAATGATCATATGGGCATTTACTACTAAAGCAATGTGAGGTGGGTCAGGGAAGGTCACAGAAACAAACACAGGACTTGGCGTTTGAAATAGCATATTTGCCTACATTAGTTGTATAATTTTAAGCAAGTTATTCACCCTCTAAAAGCCTTAGGAAGGAAAACAACCACTTCTTAGGGATGGCTGTGGAGGATTACCAGATCTACTTTGTTTAAAGTACCTAGTACAGTCCTTGGTTGATGTGTTCAATAAATGCTAGTTTTGTTCTATTCTAATAAATGTTTCTGAATCTATTCTTGAACTAGGTGGAAATTAGTGACAATGAAAACAGCATATGCAAAGGCAGGTATGGGGGGAAAAAGCCTACACAAGGAATGGTAAGTATAAATGGAGTTCACGGTCTCTAGCATTGGACTAATAAAAGATAAAACTAAAAATAGGTTGGGGCCAAATAAGGAACTCATAGTTTAACTGAAAAGAATAGATAATTAAAGGCTTTTATGCAGGGCAGTAATATTATTATTTCATGCTTTAGAAAATTAACTATTGTGACAGTGTAAAAGACAGATGGAGGGAGGAAATCTTAAGAGGCAGAGAATACCAGACTCTATGATGTTATCCAATTAATTCAGTGGCAGCCTGGGTACTAAAACACAGCTTTAAAAAACAGTTGAAAATAATATATATGTTGTTCAACTCAATCTTTGTACATTGTGGTTCTCAACCTTGGTTGTACGTTGTAATAACCTGGAGAACTTCAAAGAGTCCTATTGGTCAAGCTAAATCTCAGACCACTTAAATCAGTCTCTAGGGGTAGCACCCAGGCATTGGTATTTAAATTCCTTGAACGATTTTGAATGTACAGACATCACTGTACAAAAAGCTTCTGGATCCCTCCAGCTGAATGTCAGGGTAAGACATTTGCCAAGCCTATCTTACAGATAGGCTTCGAGACAGCAGCATATTTTCTGGCCTACAACTATACTTAATGAGGACACCACTTGGGTCTTTTAAGGATTGGTTATTATTGATTTTTTATTTTAAATATAGAAATACATATGTATGGTAGAAATCTTTAAAATATGAATCAAGAAAAAGGACAACCTCCTCCATTGTCTATTTACTGAAAGATAACCACTGTTAGCATTTTGATAAAGAACTACCCTAGTTAAGTTTGTGTGTGTATATAAATGTGTATATATTTGTACGCATATATACACTATAAATATATATACATTAATTGGATCATACCACATCACTTTTAGATTTTTATTTAATTTTTCAGAAGGTTGCTGAATCTTTGGCCTAAAGTACTACCTTTATTATCTCATTTTGAATAAGAGGAGCAAATCCCTCCCTCCCACATTCTTTACTTATCACAATATACTACACGGATTTTTCAGGTACAGCCTTGATTTACTGTATTTTATTCTTTGTTTTTCACAGAATCTAGAAGCCATGTGTTTATTCTCAGTGAAATAATTTGTGTTTTGTTGTACTGCTCTAAGCATTTAACAGTTTATTAATCTTAACAAGAACTCCATTCAGTTTATTATATATTTTTATCTATAACCAAATATAAAGAATATTATATGGGTTTTGAAGGGTCTTTCCTAAGGATTTGGAAACTTTCAGTTGTTTCGGTCTTATCTTCTCTGAGAAAATGCAGCTCTAATTATAAACATTTTCAGAGTTTTGGATTAGATTAATATATAACACTTTTTTTTTTTTTT
>VBSM01002217.1:45028622-45128566 GCA_008086735.1 Cheirogaleus medius
TCTAAGAAACGACAGTGAGCTAACACCGTTTATGCTATCCTGGATTAAGCTTTACTTAATTTCTGATTAACCTTTAATTGTGAACAGCTCTGCAACTCTAACTTTAAATCTTTGTCTCCTGACTTCCCCATTCATAGGTTAATAATCTGCAACAAAAACTCAGGTGTACTTAAATTAACAAATGACTGCCAGAAATCTTTTACAGAAGATGAAATTCTTTAGAAATAAATAACCAATTGTTATCTGTTTCCACAAAAGGAAATTATTTTTAGTCATGGACTGTAGTTGTTGACCTAAACAAAATAACTGGCTCCCATTTTTCCTTTAACTAGATAGATAACATACACATATATATAATATACATATACACTCATACATGTACTCAATTCACTGTTGTGCAATTAATCTGCACTACTGATAATAACAATCTTAAATCTACAAATAAACTTTCCTTTAGCCAGTATAGAAACAAGCAGAAAGTTCATTCCAGCAGCAGGTCCCAACAAAAATCCATCCCATTCTAGGTTGAAATCAAAGAGGTGAGTTTCTAAGAAGATTCCAGAAAGCTCAAAGTCCAAAGAAATGCTCTAATGGTTTCTGAAATAATACTTACAGAAAAGGAGAGTATGATTAAAAACGAGACTCTATGAGAACTTTCAAAGGATAAAGTAAAGAAAAATAAGCATAGAAGAAAAAAATAAGCCAGGAAAAGTTAATGCACTACATTAGACCAAAAGCATGTGGGCAAATAATAAATATATTGAGCTATCAACTCTGCTCATTCAACATGCATTTATTGACCTATGGTAATTTTCATTTGTCACTATGCATTAGAATCACCTACAGAGGTGATTGCATCTGGTCTTAGGGAGGACAAAGCCAGAGTGAGAATTTTAAAAGTTCCCCAGGTAATTATAACATACAAGTCAGTGTAGCAGCACGGACTAGTTTTAAAACTATGCTAAGGCAAAGGTATTGGCAAGAAATGTGACAGTGAGGAGCAATTTAGTAAGAGTCAGATTGTTCCTATTTTACCAAGTAAGTTAACTTCTTTGAATTGTTTCTTCATCTGTAAAACAGCAGTATTAATACATACTTTCTTCAGTCAACAAATATAAATGAACAGATAACATCATTTCATCTATGGAGTTTATATTCTAGTGGAGGTATATGGATAAGCACTGTAAGGCTTTGATTTTATTCTGTGTATAATAGGGACTCTTTGTAGGTTTTTCAGCTTGATCTTTCATAGGTCTTGCTTTAATATTTTTAGCAAAACGTATTTAAGATTTATTCATGTTGATATATAAATCAAGTCCAATCTCTTGTGTGGTTGGGTAGTATTCCACTGTATGGATGTACCACTGTTTGTTTAACCATTCACATGGTTTCATCATCTTTGAGTAGTAAAGTGCTGTTGTTGGTTCCAGTTGAGGGCAATTAGTAAGGCTGCCATAAAATTCACATATAGATTTTGTGTGAACATATGTTTTAATATCTCTTGGGTAATATTCAAGAGTGAAATTGCTGGAGCAGGTAGTTAAGTCGTATGTTTAATTTTGTAAGAAACTACCAACTTGTTTTCCAGAGTAGGTATACCAGTTTTCATCCCTATAAACCTTATATAAGAACAGTTGCTATAAATGCTGGATCCTGGTCAGCATTTGGAACTGTCAGAGGTTTTTTTTTCTTTCCATTTTTGGTAGCCATTCTAATAGATGTGTAGTGGTATTGTACACTGGTTTTAACTTCCATTTCCCTAATGATTAATGATGTTGAACATGCTTTCATATGTGTATTTGCCATACATACATCTTGATTTATAAAGAGTCTGTTTAGATCATTTGACCATTTTTAAGATGGAATATTATTGAATTCGAATTCCTTAAAAATGCTGTAAAAAAAAAGGCCTTTGTTAGAAATGTGATCTGCAAATATTTCTTCTAGTCTGTAGGTTCTCTTTTCATTTGCTTAACGCTATTTTTCAGAGACTAAGTTTTTAATTTTGATGAAGTCAAATTTATCATTTTCTCCCCACTTTATGAACTGTGTTTTTGGAGTCTTTTGTAAAACTCCTTGCCTAACCCAAATCACAGACATTTTCACCTACATTTGCTTCTAGAAGTACTGTAGTTTCAAGTTTTACATTTAAATCTATGATCCATTTTGAGTAAATTTTTGTATAAAGTGTTTGCGTATGGACGTCCAATAATTCCAGCACCATTTGTTGAAAAGATTGTCCTTTCTCCATTGAGTCACCTTTGCATCTCTGTCACAAGCCAATGGACTGTATTTGTGTGAATCCATTTCTGGACTCTATTCTGTTCTATTTTTCTGTGTATCTATCTTTTCAGTAATACTATACTGATTACTGGGAGAACTGACATCTTAACATTACTGAGGCTTCTCATCCATAAACATGATATTTCTATTTATATCTTCTTTGATTGCTTTTCAATGAGAGTTTTGTAGTTTGCCTGATACAAATGGTACACATATTTTGTTAGATTTATACTTAAGTATTTCTTTTTGGGGGTGCTATTATAAATGATACTTCTTAAAAACATAAATTCCAAGTGTTCATTTCTAGTATATACAAATACAATTGAATTTGTATATTGACCGTGTATTCTGCAAATCTGCTAAATTCACTTATTAGTTCTAGAGTGTTTTTTAATAGATTTTTGGGATTGTCTAAAGTAGATTCACATCATCTATGAATAGAAGTAGTTTTATTTCTTCCTTTTTTTCTTTATTTATTTTTGTCATTAGGTATGGTTTTTATTATAAAGGGATATCTAAACACTCTAACTTAGTAGAGGCAGGAGGGCATTGCTGAATGGTATCCAAGATAAGAACAAGAATAACAATAACAAGTATACATGGGAGAAACCAGTAGAAACATTAATATATGTATTACATGAAAAGATTAATTAACTGAAGAAAGAAATCTTTTTATTTTTATATTTCTTCCTTTTATTTATTTAAAAAAAATTTTTTTAGAGACAGAGTCTCGCTCTGTCACCAAGGCTGGAGTGCAGTGGCATAATTATAGCTTTCTGTAACCTTGAATGCTTGGGTTCAAAGGACACTCTTGCCTTAACCTCCTGAGTAGCTGGGACTACAGGTGGACACCACCACACCTAGGTAATTTTTATTTTTTGTAGAGACAGGGTCTCGCTGGTCTCAAACTCCCAGGCTCAAGTGATCCTCCCGCCTCAGCCTCCTGAAGTGCTGGGATTACAGGCATGAGCCATCACACTTGGCTTATTTCTTCCTTTTCAATCCTCACACAGGATGTATCAGATTCATACAACAAATTCTACTGAATCTAAGCAAATAAATAAAACAGTGGTATCGTAATTGCAGGGGACTTCAATAGCCCACTGACAGGGCTGTACATATCATTGAAGCAGAAAATCAATAAAGAAACACCGGATTTAAACGGGACTCTAGAACAAATGGACTTAAAAGACATTTACAGAACATTCTACCCAAAAACTACTGAATTCTTCTCATCAGTACATGGGACATTCTCCAAGCCACGAAACCAAGTCTCAACAAATTTGAAAAAATCAAAATCATACCATGTATCTTCTCAGACCACAGTAGAATAAAGCTAGAAATCAATTCTAAGAGAAATGCTCAAATCTACACAAAGTCATGAAAATTAAACAACCTGTTGATGAACGATCCTTGGGTCAATGATTAAATAAAGATGGAAATCAAAAGATTCCTCAAACTGAACAACAAAAGGGACACAAGCACCCAAAATTCATGGGATACAACAAAAGCAGTCCTAAGGGAAAAATTCATAGCCTTAAATGCCTGCATTGAAATGACAGAAAAATCACAAATAAAACGCCTCACGTAACATCTTGCAGAACTAGAAAAAGAAGAGCAAACCAAACCCAAAGCCAACAGAAGAAAAGAAATAACAAAGCTCAGCGCAGAAATAAATGAAATGGGGAAAAAATACAAAAGATCAACAAAAACAACTTTGAAAAGATAAACAAAATTGACAGACCACTGGGCAGATTAAGTAGAAGTAAAAAAGACTCAAATAACCTCAATCAGAAATGAAAAGGACACATTACTTACAACTGATACCACAGAAATATAAAATATCATCTGTGAATATTATGAAAACCTCTACACATATGAACTAGAAAATGTAGAGGAAATGGACAAATGGAAAAACATAACCCCCCAAGCCTGAATCAGGAAGAAACAGAAATCCTAAATAGACCAATAATGAACACTGAAATTGAAGTAATAATATAATATCTCCCTCCAAAAAAGCCCCAGACCAAACGAGTTCATAGCTGAATTCTACCAGACCTACGAAGAACTGCTACCTATACTACAAAAACTAGTCCATGGTATCAGGAAGGAGGGACTCCTCCCTAACTCATTCTATGAAGCCAGTATCACCTTGATATCAAAGCCAGGAAAGGACATAACAAAATAACTGCAGGCCAATATCCCTTATAAACGTAGATGCAAAAATCCTCAACAAAATACTACCAAGCTATCTTGAATTTGGTCATGAAATGGCCATTGAAATCCTTTATTAAATGTATCAAGTATTCTTTCCCATTTCATATGGAAGTCAGAATATCATGGGCATTTAATGAGAGGAAGGAAGGGAGTGAGGAAAAGAAAAATGCTATGAAAACATGAATTTTTAAAAGTTAATGTTAACTTCCCCCCTTTTATTCTTTTAAGAACTGGAATATCAAGGATTGGCAAACTGCTGTTTTTAAAAGTCCATGAAGATTTTAGAAACTAATCTGACTGACCGACAATAAAGAAATTCCTTCAGAAATGTGATGACAAACTGGACAAAGTCTACTGAGAAATCTTAGATTTCCCTGTAAGGTTGTATTATATTAATATCTTATATCCTCCACTGTAGCACCTGGTCCCTATGCACCTCTGACTTCCCAACACACACTCCTTTAATCCTAGTACTATAACAGAGTTTTAAAATCTAAGCTATACTATATACTCTGTCATAAACAAAAAAACTCTGCTCTGGGAGGCCGAGGCGGGCAGATTACTCAAGGTCAGGAGTTCAAAACCAGCCTGATCAAGAGTGAGACCCCGTCTCTACTAAAAATAGAAATAAATTAATTGGCCAACTAAAAATATATGGAAAAAATTAGCTGGGCATAGTGGCGCATGCCTGTAGTCCCAGCTACTCGGGAGGCTGAGGCAGAAGGATTGCTTGAGCCCAGGAGTCTGAGGTTGCTGTGAGCTAGGCTGACGCCACGGCACTCACTCTAGCCTGGGCAACAGAGTGAGACTCTGTCTCGAAAAAAAAAAAACAAAAAAAACTCTGCTTAAGTGCAAACATTAATGAACACAACTGAAGGTAGAGTTTAAATGTCACAAATATAGTGTTAAAATGTTAACTGTATTAATTTAAAATAAAAACAAAGAATAATAAAAGAAATTTATACCTACCTTCATAGGAAAACTGAACGGTTTACAAGTATTGGCTTTTAATTTTTTAATTTTTTGAGACAAAGTCTCACTCTGTCACCCTGGCTAGAGCACAGTGGCATCATCATAGCTCACTGCAACCTCAAACTCCTGGGCTGATGTGATCTTCCTGCCTCAGCCTCCCAAGTAGCTGGCACTACAAGCATGTATTTTAGTAGAAACCAGGTCTCACTCTTGCTCAGGCTGGTCTAGAACTCCTGAGCTCAAGGGATCCTCCCACCTCCCAGAGTGCTAGGATTACAGGTGTGAGCCACCAAGCCTGGCCTATTTTATTATTTTTTTAAGACATGGTCTCGCTCTGTTGTCTGAGCTCAAGTGCAGTGGCATCATCATAGCTTACTGCAACCTCATACTCTTGGGCTCAAATGATTCTCTTGCCTCGGCCTCCCATGTAGCTGGGACTACAGGCACGTGTCACCATCCTCAGCTAATTTTTTATTAATATCTTTTGTGGAGATGAGTCTTGCTATTGCCCAGGCTAATCTTGAACTCTTGGCCTCAAGCAATCCTCCTGACTCGGCTTCCCAAAGTGCCAGGATTATAGGTGTGAGCCATCGCACCCAGCCCAAGCGTTGACTTCTTAAAATGAATTATATAACACACAGAATCATAGGAATACAAAGGACTATACTTAAATTATCCCAGTCTATCTTTCCGAATTTAACACTAAAAACTTCTGAATATTCCTGTCTTATCATTAGTTAATACTTTGCTCATTAGATTATAGGGAACCTACTTTACTGTTCTTGTCCAAGTCTAATGCTCTAGTAAGACTGAAATTTATACTACTCTATGCACACTTAGTTCACAGCACTCTGAGCAATGTATGGTTTAGTGTACAGGTCAGCAAACTTCTTCTGTAAAGAGCCAGATAGTAAATATGGCTTTGTGAACCATATGATGTCTGTCACAAGTACTCAATTCTGCTGTTGTAGCTTAAAAGCCATAGGCAATACCTAAAAGAATGGGTGTGGCTATAAATAAAACTTCATTTATAAAATTCAATAAAACTTCATTTATAAAAACTGGCAAGCGGATTCAGCCCATGGGCCAAAGTTTGCCAATCCCTGGTTTGGTGGAACAAGTGCTGCAAAATAGAACAATTTGGGCTGAAGCCCCCACATCTACTCCTAGCTCTATTATAAATCACTTAACCTCTCCTACCTCAATTTCCTCATCATAAGCCTAGACTTTCTCATTTATTAGGTGCCTGACCTATGGCAAGTTAAAAAAACTACATACATATTTTTTCAACTACATTCTTCACAAAAATTAATTCCATTCTCATTATTTTTCTAGATCACTGTCAGTATTGAAGTTCTCTCCCATGTACCTGCACTTACAAATACAGACATGCATTATTTAATGAGAGTTGTGTTCTGATAAATGCATCATTAGGTGATTCCATAGTTGTGCAAACAATATAGAGTATACTTACACAAACCTAGGTAGTCCTATTACACACCTAAGTTATATGGTATACCCTATTGCTCCTGGGCTACAAACCTGTACAGCATGTTACTGTACTGAATACTATAGCAACTATAACACAATGGTAAGTATTTGTGTATCTAAACATAGAAAAGGTACAGTAAAAATATGGTATAAAAGATTTAAAATGGTACACTTGAATTACCATGAATGAAGCTTGCAGGACTGAAGTTACTTTGGGTGAGTCAGTGAGTAAGTGGTGAGTAAATGTGAAGGTGAAGGACATTACTGTACACTACTGTAGACTTTACAAACTGTACATTTAAGCTACACTAAATTTATCTAAAAAAATTAAGTAATTGCACAATGACATTACAACATCACTCAGCAATAGGGATTTTTCAACTCCATTATAATCTTATGGTACAACTGTCATACGTCCTTATGTGGTGTGCGACTATATTAAGTGAAAGAGACACAGAATTGATAAGTGCAAAACCCAGAGCAGGAGACAGACCTCACACTGGGAATATATGCAAACACACACACACACAGCCCCTACTTTGGAAGCAAGCAAAGAGGTCTTAGTCTGAAATGTTGCTAAAAATGAAGTCTGGTTTAAGAGATTTGGGGTTTAGCTTGCCAAATGGCATATTAGGTTGAATTGCAATGTGGCTTTACTCTGGAAGAAGTTCGTGAATCCAGTCTACAGGAAAACTTCCAAGGACTAGAGAGTAGTGAAAATGACCTGAGCTAACAAAGTTCTTTTAACAAAGAAAGCAATTTCCCTGTAATATGCATTCCAGAATTAAAATTTACTTTTCTGTTATTCTAAAGTCTTAATATGGCAGCATTCAAAATAAAATGACTGCATAAAGACAAAGTATTATCATGATAGTAATAAAAAAAATCAATGCCAGTTAGTTAGCTGTTTCAGGTTTCTCAATCAGCAAGGAAAAGAAGATCCAACATATTCTGGCTTTTCTTGGATAGCTTTTAGATCTACATAGCTTTCACAGTGTAGAAAAGGATTACTGCAGTTAGAAAAGGAAGACATGAAAATAGCTACAAAAAACTATTTTCAAAAGACTGCTTCTTTCTGCCAGACTGGCAAATGAACACTGAAATTAGCTAGCATGAAGTCCATAAACAGAAAGTTGTCTAAACTTGGGATACAACTACTGTATGAAACATCATTCTAACTTTTCCATTTCTTATGAAAATGTAATTACCTGTAATAATCACAGCTTTTCATTTAAGTAGTAGTATTTAGCTTCCATACATTTGAATTTTCAATGACTCAAAATGTTATGTTACACTTTAATTCTTCACAATAACTTTTCAAACTTTGAGTTTAGAATTTCATAGAGTGACTGAAAAATAAACTTCAGGCTCTAATGCTATGATGCTGCCAGCAAATAGTTTAATTTCAGCACCTTTGGCATCTCTATTCAGCAGTGTTTGCTTTTATAATTTTTGAATACTGTATTGTTCTTATTTTGAAAACATAAGTTTAAATGTTAAATTGGAAGAGTTTATTTTGGAATTAGGAAGCCAAGTTCTCAAAGCTGATGCATTTGAAACAAAGACAAAAATTACTTATGTCCCTAAACGTGAACCTCAACTGAGACTCTCTAAATTTACATCAATCATATTTTCAATTAAAGAAAAAAGATTAAAATTACACACTATGTATGGAAGTTGGGAAATACAGTTAAATATTATTTTAAAGGGAATCATTAATTTTTAGTTTGTAAGTAGTATTGAACACTTGAAATTTTGAAAGCGTGAACTTTAACTGGGAATTTTATGTTTATACCTCAGAGAACTGAACTTCCTAACACATCTCTAATAATTATGTACATACAAAATTAGTACGAGTTTACAAAATAATATTAAGAGTATGATCCCCTTTCTCAAACTAACCACAAACAATAAATACAAAATTGCTATAACACACAATTATTTAGATTATCTTCACTGGAAAAGACTCAACTTCACTACACAGTTTTAAAGTCAGTGAGTCTTCCTAATTTTGCTGTGTCCTTCATTGTATCGCACTCTTTTTCAATTATTATTGTTACAGGGGAAAATCTAGAAGTATTATATTGTATCAGAGTATAAAACTATTTCACTTCTAGCAGCTCTCACTTTTTCTTCTTTGTTGTTCTGTTGAACCTAAATGAATTAAGTTAAAGCAAGTTTATTCAGTATTACGTAGGTAGCCTCATTTGTCTGAGGGCATTCTACCCTATTGTTAAAAAGAGTTAACATAGCAAGCTTTAGACAGCCATCCTTAGAAAGGTCTGCTTGCAAGACTGGTCCATGGTTGGGTACCTGGAAACTTGGATTTCAGAACGGTTCCCTGAAACCTGCCATTCCCTAACTGAGGAGTGGTTCACTGTGCCTAAATTGTTTGAAAAAATAAGGTGGTATATGTTAATAGCTGCTTTTTGGGGGAGAGTCTGAAGTTTTGGTGCATGCTAGACAGAAGGTGCCCATGTGACCAGCCTTCAGTAAAAATCTTGATCACTGAGTCTCTAATGAGCTTCTTTGGTAGACAGCACTTCATACCAGTCATGACAATTCAATGCTGGAGAAATTAAGCACATCTGTGTGACTCCATAGAAAGAAGATTCTTGGAAGCTTGTGCCTAGTTTCCTCTGGACTTCACTCCATGCACCTTTTCCCTTTGTAGATTCTGATTCAAATCATTTTGCTGTAATAAATTTTAGCTGTGAATACAACAGCTGTGGGTCCTCTAGGAGGATCACTAGACTTGGGGGTAGTCTTCAGGATTCCTGAACACAATGGTATTAGAAGTGGGATTCACCAGACCATCTCAATAAAATATGGTGAAAGCATTGTTTGGGAAAAGAAAGGGATAAAGAGGTGGAGTATGATGAACATTTGATGCCTGGGTAGCTATGTAATTATGCAAGATATTAGACAGTAGGTGAGCTATTCTCTGTTATGACAGATAAAGTTGCCTATGAAATTTGAAAATGATAGATCCAACAACAAAATAGTTGGCCTGCTGATTCCCTGGCTGCTTTGCCTATATTGGCTAAAGTGAAGGGAGGGGGGTACATCCTGGGTGATGTCTTTGTTTTTGTTTTTTCCTGTCAGGTGGGAGGATAAAGAAGACAAACATTACCAAAGGTAAGCTTGGGGGGGGGGGGGGGCAAAAATGTTAGATGTTTACATTGTACTCTCCTCCAGGTAAACAGAAAAGGGTTAAATCAACTCCCAGGGCTGAAGTAAAGCTTTAGATAAACTTAGAGGGGAAAAGGGGAGCAGGGAAGGGCAATGCCCTCTAACAGTTTCTTCAGTCTAGCTGCTGCTGCATCAACCCCCTCCCTCTTGCATTCCAGCCAGGATCTACACCAAATTCCCACCCCCACTGCTGTAATGTGAACCTATGAATGTGAAATTTACTGCTAAGGATTTAAATAAATGTGCAATTATTATGAGGAAAAAAAGAAATTTTCACAAAATAGTTCTATATTTTGTGGGCATTGCATCTGGATATATGACAAAACTGATATAGAAAGTTATATGCTAAAGTGATCATACTAATAGGTAAAGCTAAAAAGAAAAATTTCCTTGCTTTTTGCTACTGGTGAGCAGAATGAAATTTAAACACATTAGAGTTAAGTCTCCATAATGGATGTTTCTGCCTATCGAAGCCTCTGCAAAAGAGGACATATAAAAGGACAGGCAATCTCTAGATGTACACATACTTTTGGAGGTTTAAAAACCAGTTTTAGTTGCTAATGAGCTCTTATGAAATCAGATGTCTGACCCTTAGAAGCTGATGATTTTTCTGCCTGATGTGCTTTTCTTCCAGTTGGTCAATTTGGATTCTAACATTGACAAGATAAAAAGGGCTTACGAAAGCCTCGTCACTTAGAACACAGCTCTATGGCTTTACAGAATCTTGGCTTTCCTACTGCAAAAAAGCAGCTGCTAACTTTTTTTGAATTTTGAATTCACATATCCTAATTGTGCCTGACTATGAGCTAAAATCAGGTATGTCTGATATGGGCCTTTCAGCCACAGCATGAGCTCTGCTGAATGAAAGCAGACATAGGCTCAATGAACAAAACTCAGTCTCTGGGACTGTTGCAGATTTAAGACACCCCTCTGTGGACCTTAAACTATGAAACACATCAATGGATACCAGCTGGATTGTCTGGGTCAAATCCAAATGCCCACAGGAAAGGGCTTATTCTCTAATGGGACAATGTAAAATTGGACTGCTGATTGACTCTATTTCTGATGCAGTGACTAATTGCATTCCTAACTTGTGATGCCTGCCAAAAGCTGCAAGTTGGGGCATATCACAAGGAGTATGACCCCTCCACTACTGAATTCTGGACTCCCTCGCAGGGGTCCTCAAACTACGGCCCACAGGCCACATGCGGCCTGCCAAGGACATTTATCCAGCCGGTGGGTGTTTTTGCCGCCGCTGCCTGTCCTGCTTAGCAGCCGACGCATCCTGGGCCCACAGTGCGCATGTGTGGAACGTGTGCCGCACACTCCAACAGCCCTCCAACGGTCTGAGGGACAGTGAACTGGCCCCTTGTTTAAAAAGTTTGAGGACCCCTGCTCTAGGGGATGTCTCACTGCTTTTGACTTGTGTTCAGGTTTCCTGATTAGTTGCAATTTACAACAATGGACTGATAACCTGACTCTACTTCCTTCACCTTTCTTCCGGTGCACACATTATAGTAAGGTAGCTTGATTATGAAATGAAGCTTTCCCCCAAAAATGATCGTAGTAATATTATCCCAGACTGCTCACTAGGTAACTGGTCAGAAAAAAAGAGGAAGTTTTATAAAACCATTATGAAAATTTTTGAAAATTCAGGAGTTCATCCTGACCAATTCCTGAACACAATGTGTCTTTCTAATTAAATTACATAAAAAATGTTTTTCTGAAGAAATACTTTAGTCCCTGTTGCACTCAACCCTTCTGGATAAAAAACTTGGGTGACAAGAGATAATTGAAAAAGTTAGAGTTTCTAAATTGGATATACTAATTTTTTTACACCAGAAATAAAACAAAAACCTGGCACCTGGGGAGGCATGGGCAAGGGCATTAATAATCTTAGTTTTTCAGAACTGTTTGGGGAAGTGTTCCCCTCTTCCTGAAGGAAACCTTCCCATGCTGCCTTTCTAAGTGTCTTGAGGACTTTGAATTCAAACTGACTGCTGAGCCTATGATCACACCTGGCAGCCCTGATTATGAGACAGCAGAGGCTGGCCCAGTTCCTGCACTTTCACACAGAACATCTGTAGATGTCATTCATACATGCGAGGAGAATGAACTGATATCATGGATAAGCAAATTTGTCTGAAACTGACTGCCTTCAGGCAGTTCTGAAACCAAACACTAAACTGAATTAATTGGACTGGATTGGGAACCCTAGTGTGGGAGACTCAATAGTGAGAGGTATACTGGGGACCCTGTTAACCTGTACTAACTACTACAAATGCTCCTCGACTTACAATGGGGTTATGTCCCAATAAGGACATTGTAAATAAAAAATAGTTAAGTCAAAAATGCATTTATACAAATCGACCAAGGGGTTGATGAAAATAAAAGTGCATTTAATGTCCCAATAAACCTCTCATAAAGTCAAAAATTTGTAAGTCAAACCATCATAAGTTGGGGACTGTCTACATATGTACTTTTGAGGTATCCTAACTATTGTTAACTCTTTGTTTCCAGGGGTACTATGAGTGGCCTCTGGAATTGTACATCTTTCACATGTACCCTGACTATCATGACACTGCTGAAAAGCCCTGAAAAGCATACAGGTCACTTTCAACTTGGCCAGATTTGTGCTGTGTCTTAACTGATGCCTTAGGCCATGAAAAAAAACTTAAATGCAGGAACTTAAAGAGGAAGCCACTTGGCTTTCTATGGTAGACCTTTATAATTAATGAAATGTGTTTTAAACTGGCTAAATTCTGGACCTTTAAAGGGTGTAGCTGTCAAGACACCTTGGCCAAGTGCCAAGGGAGGTGGACTGTGCAGAAAAGAGTAGCCTTGAGACAGTTATCCTTAGAAAGGCCTGCTTGCAAGACTGGCCCATGATGGTTGGTACCTAGAAATTTGGATTTCAGGAAGGTTCCCACCATTCCACAGCTGATACGAGTGGTTCACAGGACCTAAATGTTTGAACAAATAATGTGGTGTATGTTGAATACCTACTTTTCTCCTGGGAGTCTGGAATTTTGATACATGCTAGACAGAAGGTTCCTATGTAACCAGCCTTCAATAAAAAGCTTGGGCACTGAGTCTCTAATGAGCTTCTTTGGTAGACATTTCACATGTGTTGTCACAACTTGATGCTAGAGGAATCAAGCACATCTTAAATGACTCCATGAGGAGATGACTCTAGAAATGTGTGACTGGCTTCCTATGGATTTTGTCCCACATGCCTTTTCCATTTACTAATTTTGTTTTAAATCCTTTTGCTGTAATAAATTTTAGCTGTGAATACAACTATATGCTCAGTCCTATGAGTCCATCTAGTGAATCACTGAATCTGCCGGTTGCATTGGAGACCACTGACACACTTATATTAAAAAATGCTCTAAAATTGGAGTAAAAAAGACTTGAATTTTAATCTTTATGTTAACCTCTCTGCATTTGTTTTCTTAATCATGAAGCAGATATGGGTTATTGTGAGAATTAAATAAAACTATATTAAGTGTTAGCATAGTTTCTGATACATATAGAAGGTATTTAATAAATATTTGTTTTCTCATGTTTTTTCAGAGATCTTTTTCAGCTTGTTTATTGGTTCATAACTATAGAACTGTTGAAGGAGCTCAAAATCAGACCATCAGCTAAGTGATGAATGACTATCCAAACCCAAGTTATAAGACAATTTCCAAGTAGTGTCTTATCACTTCCTTCTAACTACATATGTTTTAATACATCAATTCAATTCATTTCTGAGTAGTCCTGGAAACTAAGATCATTTAAGCTAAATCCAATACACATGCTCAATAAAACAAAGTAAACAAAAATGACAAGAAAATACATGTCAAGAATACACTAAAATTTAAAACAGGACAAATCTGTGTTAGCCTTTTATTTCCACTAAGTCAAAGAATCTGAATAATATTAAATGAGATTTCTGTAATTTACAGGGACCTCACAGAACAATCAATCCAAGCCCATGTTCACTGCTGGTATGTGTGTGTAATAAAGTTTCCTTAGTCAAGTGATATTTTATTTCACTTGAAAAAATAGCTTGGTAAAAATTAGTTCATTTTAAAGAAAAACTTATATGTATAAAAAAATTACAATAAATATATTTAAGTTATTATTCAGTATTGTTAAAAAAAAAAAGGTTGTTCCCTACCTGTCACAACAATCTAGTTTTAATTCAGTGTCCTCTGCTCACTGGAACTTCAGGACTAAAAGGAAGTAAATTAATCTAATGGAAATTAATGTTCTCTTATGTTTTCCTATTAAAAGATGAATTTTAAGCAGAAGTTCATGATGATTCTTGCAATTTACAGTGCCATTAATTTAAGAAAGCCCTGAGAAAAATAAATAAGATTAGAAGTGACAACACTGAAAAGCACTTGCGTACCTAAAATCTATACTACCTAAAACAGCTATAATCCATAGTATCTACAGATACTGATATCTACAGTATCTGATACTACAGCTATAGTATCAGATTTATGTTATTCAAATAAAGGATTCTTTTTACTGTTAAAACTATGTTTTACTATATTGTGTAAATCATACTAAGCATGAGGTTTTTCTGTTTTCTGAAACTGTGTGTGTACAAGTTAAAAATCAAATCAAATTCCCAGTTTAAGCCTGGGACAGTGGTACATGCCTACAGTCCCAGCTAGTCAAGAGGCTGAGGCAGGGGGAGCTCTTGAGCCCAGGAGTTCAAAGCTAGACTGGGCAACATAGTGAGCCTCAATCTCTTTTTTAAAAAATCCCATTTTAGGGGTGTAAATGAATACAGTACATTTTCAGATAAACATCCAATCATTGGGTACTGGGAGGTTATAAGCATTATCAATTATACAAGACAGCACCAAAAGAAGTAAAGAGAACAAAACAAGGGACATAGCCAACTTTCTCCTGATGTCACAGTCCTTTTATTCATAATAAGCTATTTGGAGATCATCAAGAGGGACAAGGATGAGTGACTGATTAGGCTCTGATGTCATAATCCTAATACTTAAATCATCTAGTGAAGAGAGAAACCCAGGGGATTAACAATGCCTAGTTTTTTTTTTTTACCTGATTCTATCATTCTCTAGACACAACTGAGGTAACTAAAAACATCGTTGTTCTTCTATTCCCAAAAGTGGACTCCTCTTCCAAAATTTCATTTTAGAAATTTTAAATTGGTTCATTTTCCTTCTAGACCTCAGCTAAAGATGGTTATTTTACTATGCAAGGATGTTTACAAACTAGATATTCATAACTTAAGAAATAGCAAACCTTAAATTCTCTTCAAAAAAAATTATTAAAAATGTCTATAATGTAATAAACAAATTACACCACAAAATAAAACCACATAGACTTTTAGTTTTTAACAGAATTTTTTCATTATCTTTCACTATAAAGAAATCAAGTAAAACCACACAGACTTACTTTTTAACAGAATTTTTTCATTATCTTTCACTATAAAGAAATCAAGTGAGGCCGGGTGCAGGGGCTCACGCCTGTAATCCTAGCACTCTGGGAGGCCAAGGTGGGTGGATCGTTTGAGCTCAGGAGTTCGAGACCAGCCTGAGCAAGAGTGAGACCCCGTCTCTACTAAAAAATAGAAAGAAATTAGCTGGACAACTAAAAATATACAGAAAAAATTAGCCAGGCATGATGGCGCATGCCTGTGGTCCTAGCTACTCAAGAGGCTGAGGCAGAAGGATTGCTTGAGCCCAGGAGTTTGAGGTTGCTGTGAGCTAGGCTGATGACACAGTACTCTAGCCTGAGCAACAGAGTTACACTTTGTCTCAGGGAAAAAAAAAAAAAGAAGAAATCAAGTGAAAACAGTATTTTATTATTTTTCAATTAAAGGGAAAATATATTTCTAGTCCACTTTCAAATATATGGAAAAATGAAAATGATTATATTACTCAATTTAAAAATAGAAAAATTACCTTCAAATTTTTTATTTTGAAGAAGCTATGAACAAAAGTTTCTCTGTTTAGGTTCCAACTAAGTAAATTATGATAAATCCATTCAACAGAATACTATAATTTAGGCACCAAAATCATGTGGGAAAATGCTTACATGATAAAGTAATTATTAAATTATATACAATATATCACAACTATATAAAATATACACAAGGAAAGATATACTATTAACTGTTTTTTTCTATATGATAGAACTGCAATTATACTTGGAATTCCTGTTATTCTTTTTGGTATTTTTCAAAAATTTTATAAAAAACTATTTAAAATTAGATCTAATGATGGGTGTAATATGTGAAAGTAATAAATTACAAAAGGTTGCAAGATCTAGATTATATATTATATAATACAGTTGACCCTCCATATCCACAGGTTCCACATACACATCTTCAACTGTAGATCAAAAATATTCAGGGGGGAAAAAAACAACAAAAAAATAAAAAATAATACAAATAAACAATATAGTATAATGATTTTTACATTTATATGGTATTAGGTATCACAACCCAGAGATAATTTAAAGTATATGCGAGGATGTGTGTAGGTTATATGCAAATACCATATCATTTTATTTAAGGAACTTAAGCATCCGTGGATTTTGGTGTCCGAGAGGTGGAGGGGCGGAGGGGTTCTTAGAATCAACCCCCATGGATACTGAGAGATAACGGTATATAATACATATAGTTGGAATGATATACAATCAAGATGATTCATTGCAGCATTATTTGTAACAGCAACATAGTGGAAACAAAAACCCAATGAAAGTTATACACAAAAATCAATTGTATTTTTATAAATTAGCTCCAATCAGTTGGAAAATAAAATTTTTTAAAATTCTATTTACAATTATCAAAAACATAAGACACTCAAGAATAAATTTAACACAGAACATGTAAGCTCTCTTTGCTGAAAACTACAAATACTGTTGACATTAAAGAAGAACTAAATAAATGGAGAAATAAACCACATTCATAGATTATGTCTAATAAGTCAGAACTGCGTAGCTACCTCTAACTGCAAGGAAAGCTGGGAAATAATGTTTTGACCTCTTAAGGTCTGTCACAGTTGACAAAGAATGAAAGAAAAGATTTAGAGATAAAGATTGGGTCAGCATACATATAGTATCTGTCACAGATGCCATTTCTATCTAATATATTGGTAAAAGAGTCTGGAAACACAAATTAAAACCTTTATTAGTTGCTGGTGAAGCTGTAATTTGAAACAATGATTCTGTAGACTAATTTATATATTTGCCCATGTTGAAGATAAGTATGTCTTAGGCCTAGAATTCTACTTCTACATATATTTATCTCTATATATTATCCAATAAATGTATTTTCTATACATAAATTTACTTCTATATATAAATGAGATGCAGCAAGACCAACTTTTAATAAGCTAAAAATATCAGAGTGCATCTATGTAATAAGGGTAGTCTTGTAAAACTTTTGTTTTAGTTATATAAATATACTACACACAAATATATATGACATGTGCATATACTAGGTTATGATACAAAATTACTTCCTACTTGGGTTATGATTTAAAACAATTAACAGATACTGTCCTAGGATAACTCCTAACAGGTACATACACAAAGAGATATGTACTATGACGCTTATTTTGGCATTATTTATAACAGCAAGGCTTAGGTAACCAGCAGGCTACACTGTAGGATGAAACTGCTTGGGTGGTTTCATTGTGGATACCCATGGTCATAATTTGGTCTATTCTTTCAGGCTAAGTGGAAGAAGGAAGCTGGGGATGATCTTGCTATTTAGTATGTGTACTTCTACCTTATCCTATTTCCAAAATGGTACATCACCCTTTGTTCTATCTCCCTGTCCTTCTGGTACACTTTTTTCCAGTTTAGTACATCTCCTGCCTTCTTCCTATTTGTGGTTGGATTAATTTTTCGTTGTGTAGGACTATCCTTCATATTTTGCAATGTTAATCATCCCTGATCTCTGCCACTTAAGTATCTGTAGTATTTCCCAGACATTGATATAATTTTTAAAAACCCAAGTATTTCAAGACACCCTAATGTGGTGGTAGTAGGCAGTATTACCCCCAACTGAGAACAACAGTTTTAAAATATCTACTCATTTGACTGAAAGTAAACTTACATCAGCAATATCTAAGTATAGAGATTTCTATGCCTTATACTCCGTATTTATCATGTATAACTGAAAACTTTTTAATATACTCTCAAAATCCCATTAAATGACAGTAAATTAAGAAAAAAGGACAAATCTACAAGGTCAAAAAGAAAAAGAGAGGAGATAACAGCAGATGAAAGACTTCAAAAAAGCTTAGAAAGCTGGAAAGCGAATACTCAAAAGACATCGAATTTAGCAAAGCTAAACTTAGTATATGCAAAGTTCAAACCTAATTCTACAATTGAGAAAGAAAAAAAAAAAGCAGGCTGCTTTGTATAAAAGAACCCCCTAAAAAGCACAGGAATTGGAAACACAGGTAGCTCTGAATGAAGAAGTATAGAATGTGGCTAAAAACAGCAGAGAAGGAGTTAAGATTGACCAGAACCTCTGTCCCATCAGCCCATGCAACTCAGCTGTTTCTCCTGTTCTAAAACACTGTTGTTGCTGTTGTTGTTGTTTTAAAGGAACCCAAGGAAAATTACTGGGTTTACAAAAGTATGTATGATAAACATACATGACAAACATCCTTATGCATCTAAAATGTAATTTGCCTATTTAAAACCCTTCAAAATTGTAGTTACTATAAAATTTTTTAAAAGGCACACCCATATAACAAGTTAAATATTTATAATCTTAGATTCTTATTTACACTCTAATTTTGCCCTAAGCATAAACTATCTTTTATTACTGATTTTTTACATGTGTTTCTTACTGCTTTAAGGTGAACTTAGGTTCCTTAAAGTTAGCAACATATTCTAGTCTACATATTTAATAGAAGAATATTCATTCTTCTACTGTTTCTTTTTGTTTGTTTTTCTTTTTTTAAATCTGAGGTACCTAATAATATAATACTTTGTACATAGTCAATACAAACTTTAAACATTTGTAGGCACCTGAGTTTTAGAAACATATAATAATATCAAAAGTTCAGGGGAGGGAAGTAATATAAATTCTGATTAAAAACAGAAAAATCTAACTATTAAAAAGCTGTCTTAAAATTTGGTATGTATACACAGCGGAATACTATTCAGTCATAAAACAAGAATGAAATCATGTCATTTGCAGCAACATGGATGGAACTGGAGGTCATTATCTTAAGGGAAATGAGCCAAGGACAAAAAGACAAATATTGCACGTTCTCACTTACATGTGGGAGATAAAACTTTGAACACACTGAGGCATAGAATGGAAAAATAGATAAAAGACTGGGAAAGATGAGTGGGGATTGGTGGTTGAGGTAGGGTAGAAGATGAAAAGAAGTGGGTTAAAAGGTACAAACATACAGTAAGATAAATGGAATAAATTCAAGGTTTGATAGCAGAGTAGGATGATTGTATTTGTATGACTATAAATGTATGAGTACCATACATTTTTGGTACTCAGGTAATGAACACCCTGAATACCCTTACTTGATCAGTAAGCGTTATATAACAAATTTTCTCATGCTACCTAATAAACACACAAAAAGGGACAAATGTAAGCATTAAAAAACCTGTCTGTAACATAAACCAATCTTCAGCAGTAAATCTTTAAGGAAGTCATTTCCCATATAAATGTCCATTCCCACTGTATTAGTCATGGCCTGCCATCCTCTCCTGCCTAGACTACTGTAATGATCCTTCATCTATTCTCCCTATATTTACTTTATCTTCTTCAGTGATTCTAGTATTAATTTCTGTAACAATGATTCCCATTATCAAGCAATGAAATTTTGGCCATGAGACACAAGGAGAACTCTGTTGGGTGATCTAGGAAAAGGTTCCTGGATCATAAAATGAAACTCAGAGTAAGAAATCACTTCTTCTGTCTCTAGAGTTGTTTAGAGACAGAAAGGAAAATGTTGAAAGTGGAAGACAGGAATATGTAAAGAATTCCAGTTACTGAAGATGTCACTGAACCACAGAATTAACTAATCCTTGAACCATCCTAACTGGGTACATTTTGCTGGATAAAATGATAAATCTTTCTCATTGTTTATGCCATTTTGTGTGAGAAAATAAGTTTCTTATTGTTTATGCCAAAATAAGTTTTCTATTACTGGTACCTGAATCTGAAAGCATTCTATTATATACATTTTCTTTCTTGTATAACTTTGACTTTCCTAGAATTAATAACGATATCTTTTTTGCACTTATATAGTATTCTGTGTATGTGGTCAGGCACTTCATAACAAAGTTTTAGTCAACAATGGGCCATATATATGAGGTGGTCCCATAAGATTATAATACTGTATTTTTACTGTAACTTTTCTATGTTTAGATATATTTAGATACACAAATACTCACTACTGTGTTACAACCACCGATGGTATTCCATATAGTAAAACATGCTATACCATATAGCTTAGGTGTGTAGTAAGCTATGCCATCTCGGTTGAAGTACAAAATTTGTATGAATAGGCAAAAGAACTAGAATAACTAAAACAATTTTTAAAAAGAAGAATAAAGTTGAAGAAAACACATTGATTTTAAGATTTACTCTAAGCACAATAATTAAGATAGTGTGGTACTGGCAGGATAGACATAGATTCATGGAACAGAAAACAGAGTTCAGAGACCAGGGACAGTGGCTCACACCTGTAATCCCAGAACTCTGGGAGGCTGAGGCAGGAGGATCACTTGAAGCCAGGATCAGCCTAAGCAAGATCAGCCTAAGCAACATAGCAAGACCTCATATCTACACAAAATAGAAAAATTAACCCGGTATGGTGGCATGTGCCTACATCCCCAGCTACTTAAGAGGCTGAGTCAGGATTGCTTGAGCCCAGGAGTTTGAGGTTGCAGTGAGCTATGATGACACCACTGCACTCTAGCCCCAGAAACAGAGCAAGACCTTGTCTCAAAAATAAATAAACTACAACATGCAAAAATATTTTGGATGAAAGAAGACAGACACAGATTAGCATATACTATATGATTCAATTTATATAAAGAACCAACACCACAATGGCAAAAACTGTTGTTGAAGTCACAATAATGGCTACTCTTGGGAGGCAAAATTTTGACCGGATGCAGGAGGGAGGCTTTTGGGTTGCTGGTTATGTTCTATATATAGATCTGTGTGCTAATTACATAGTTGTGTTCACTTTGTAGGAGAAAGAAGATTCTTTTCCTGGTTCTGCTGTGCTTCTCTCAGTGGGCTTCTGCAATGTGTGGCAGCGTACAGTGAATGGTACCTCCTTGTGGTCAACTTCCCTTGAAATCCTGGAGGGTAGCTTCTAAGCACACATCATCCCCACAGGTGGACTCCAAGAGTGTTCTACAGTTCTATTCCCCCACCGCCAAAACAATCCAGAAGATGGCGTCCTGGGCAGTACATAGCCCCAGTGAGTTCCACTGATGGGGCTCCTCCCATTGGGTTGTTTCCCCTGGCCCTTCAGAGAAGGGTTTTCTGTTGGCAAATTCTGTCAGTCCTCTTCCCTTCATACTATACATTTAACCCATCAGTAAGCTTTGTAGGTCCATTCTGAAAATGCATTATGAATATGACCAAATCTTACCATCTCTTGGCATCATCACAGCTCACTACATCTCAAACACCCGGGGCTCAAGTGATCCTCCTGCCTCAGCCTCCCAAGTACCTGGGACTACAGGCACATAACACCACACCCAACTAATTTTATCTATTTTTGGTAGAGACAGGGTCTCATTCTTGCTCAAGCTGGTTGAATATATTTTAATAATAATCAAATTCTGACACACAAATAATTTATTATAGTTTTTGCTTTATATTTAAGTTGGTTCTAATTTATCACTATTATAGGTAAAGTTATATGTATCTTTGAACCTATTTCCTACAGGATGTCTTAAGCCATGTAGCGCTGTTTTCTCAGCAAAGCCCCTACTATTATAACGCATGTTGACATTCAAGTCCTGGTTGAAAGAAAGTTAATTAATTTGTTCTTTATACCTTTTTAGCTATTGATATTGAATTTTGGCATTAAGAACACTCTATTGCCTTAGCAACAAAATATAATTAAGCTTAAGAGCTTCTTCAAGTCTACTGTCTGGTGCTAAGGCCACAGACCTAGTCTGAGACTAGAAACTCTCCAACATCAGAAACAAGAACCTGAATTCTATGTATTTGACTTAATGTTTTTGAACACACTTTATATTTCACATATCTTAATGAAATAACAAAAGTCAGAATATAATAGCCTGTATGGAACACCTAAAAAAGATGGGGAGAACTGAGACTTGAGCCACTGTGCTTTCCTGCATCCTGAAGAAATGGTAGCAGGATGAACTTAAGTGCTACAGTGACTCTCTGAAATTAAAGTTAGGACATGATTCAAAACATGATCTGACAATAGGGCACAATACCTGAAATGAAAAATCTAAATCATATGACTTCCATATCAAGTACATAAAATTCAAGTTTTGTTAAGCCAACAGAAACTGAATGAGAGAGTAAGGTGCTTCTGTGGGACCTAATCGCTCCAATTACAGTACTTATTAAAGCACTGGCTACCTCAAAATACTAAAACCTATCAAACCCTCAAAAATCAAAATAGGACCAACACTCTTAATCTGGGTTTAAAGGGAATAATTAGGAATAAACATTTCTCAGAGAATATATAAAAAAGCTATGGTTTAAAGTTATAAATCATGATATAAAGTCATCTAAAAGCAACATGCATACCAAGATATTATTACAACTGTTAAGAAACACCACAATGACAGCAATTAATAATTCATATACCTTACAGAGGACTAAATGAATGCTTAATTATCCCTCAAAATATTACTCTAAATAATACATAAACTTAGGAACTACAATTTATGCCAGGGGAAGTATGTTGCAAAGAAAAAAAAACCCAGTCAAGCAGTAATTTTAAA
The DNA here is from genome assembly GCA_008086735.1 of Cheirogaleus medius. Taxonomy (NCBI): domain Eukaryota; kingdom Metazoa; phylum Chordata; class Mammalia; order Primates; family Cheirogaleidae; genus Cheirogaleus; species Cheirogaleus medius. The sequence continues at coordinate 45,051,750 of VBSM01002217.1, forward strand.
TCCAAACAAAAGAGGTACAGAACACACTGATTTTAGAAAAGAGAAAAGCGGAATAAATGTTGGAAGTCAATGATTTGTAGCCTATATTAGAATCACAGGATTTTCAGGTGTACTTCTCAGAGGAAAGGAATACTCTTTCAGGCAAATCAAATAATAAACTCACGCAACAAATATTTATCAACCACCTATCATGTGCCACACATTATTCTAGGCTTAGGTGAATATAGCAGGAACAAAATAAACTATTAATATTAGGTCATTAAATATGAAATGTCTGATTTCAAATCAAAAATTTAGTTTATCTCAAACAAGAAGCAGTACAATTAATCAAAGTATGTGCCTAAACTATTGACACAGTTTTGCCATCTTAACGGTACCTTTTTTGTAGCCAGAAAGTGATGATGAAATTGGATATTTTTCCTTGCAAGCAGTGTTCCAAAGCTTGGAAGAAATGGTAGTCAGTTGGTGTAAGGTCTGGTGAATACAGTGGATGACAGACAGTTTCCAAGTCCAGCCTCTGGAGTTTAAGCAGCGTTGTTTGAGCAGCGTTGTTTGCGCGACATGTGGTGGAGCATTGTCTTAGGAGAGGATTGGCCTATCTCTGTGGACCAATCTCGGCTGCTTAATCGCAAGCATCCTCATCATTTCGTCCAACTGGTTGCAGCAGACATCTGCTGTAATTGACTGACCAGGTTTGATGAAGCTGTAGTGGTTAATACCAGCAATGGACCACCAAACAGACACCATTAGCTTTTTTGGATGAATATTTGGTTTTGGACTGTGTTTCAGCACTTCATCTCTATCCAACCATTGTGCAGAATGCTTATGATTGTCAGAAAGAATCTATTTTTCATCATACGTAACAATATGGTGTAGAAATGGTTCGCCTTTATGTTGTAACAGCAAAGAAAGGCAAGCTTCGAGATGATTTCTCTTCTGACGCTCATTAAATTCTTGTGGTACCCATCTAGCCACTTCTTTACCTTTCCCATGTGTTTCAACTGGTCTGATATTATTGGATTAGTAACGTCAAATCTTGCTGCTAATTCACGCCTAGGTTGAGATGGATTCGCTTCCACTACAGCTTTCAGTTCATCATTATCCACCTTGGTCTCAGGTTGCCCACATGGCTTATTTTTAAGATTAAAATCACCAGAACTGAACTTCTCAGACCATTGATGTACTATGTGTTCATCAGCCACATCCTTCTCAAATACTTTGTTGATACTTTGAGGTGTCTGCATAACATTGGTTCCACAACAGAACTCATATTCGAAAATATTATAAGACGAATTTTTGACTTATCCATGGTTTCACTAAAAATTACTCTAAAAAAATTTGAAAGATAAACATAAGCCAAACGGTGTGCTTGAAAGACTGAGGATAAACCTTCACAATAAAAATAAAACAAGAAGGGTCAAAGTAAAATGTCAGAGATATCAACTATCAAACTTTGTACTTGAGGAAATCAGACATTTCATACTTAATAACCTATAAAATCACTGGCCCTGTGGATTTTACACTCTATGTTCAATAGTGTAAGGTGTTATTTTAAAAACTAAAACCAGGAAGGAGAGAGAATATGTGCTGGGATGTTGTAATCTTTAAAAAGGTAGTTAGAGAAGGCTTACCAAGATGACATTTGAGTAAAGAGCTGAAGGAAGTGAAGTAGTGAGCCATGTGTTATCTAGGGGAAAGAGTATTCTAGCCAGAGGAAACAGCCAGTGCACAGACCAGAGCATGTTTTCAAGAAATAGAAAGGAGGCCAATGTTACTGTAGTGTAGAGAATGAGGAAGAAAAGTATTAGGATATGAATTCAAGAGAAGTAATGGGGGCAGGCAGACTGTTTAGGTAGTGTCTTGAAGATCACTGTAAATCATTACCTCTTTATTCTGAATGAAAAGGGAAGCCACTGGAGTGTTTTTGTTTTTTGGGTTTTTTTTAGCAGAAAGGGAAATGACCTGATTTAACAGGATCAGCCTGGCTGTTGAGAAGATGGATGGGAATGAAGGGAAAGGCTTGAAGCAGGGAGACCATTTAGGAAGTGGCTGCACTAACCCAAGTAAAAGACGATAGGTAGCTTGGATGTGGGAGGTAGTAATGGAGGTGGTAAATACTTAATCAGATTCTGGATGTACTCTGGAGGTAAGAACAGACAGAATTAGCTGACAGACTGAAAGTACAAGTGAGAGACAGGGAAAAGATAAGAATGACTCCAGAGTCTTGGCCTGAGCACCTAGAAAGATGAGGTTACCATTACTGAGAGGGGAAGACTACAGGAGATAAGGTTTGAGTGTCAGGGGATAGAACTGTTTATATATGAAAAAGTTAACATTTGAGAAGCCTATTAGATATTAGGTAGACATAAGGATATATAGTTTGAAGCTAAACTGTGAAGTCTAAGCTGGAGATACAATTTGGGGGTTGATAATGTATAGATAGTATTAAATTGCTTATATAAAAGGTTTACAAAGATATAAACCTGCTGGTATTTTCCATATATAGTTTTCTAATTTTAAAATGCTAGGATTTTTCTCCTATCTAGACTACTAAATTATAAATTTAATATATACATGTGAAATAGGATACAAACATTAGAAGCCAGAAATCCAATTAGGGAGACAGAAGTATGCACAAACTACACCAAGGAGTAAAGGAGAATAAGAACTATATATTTTACACATTTCTGTATTCCCCTACATTATATTTACATAGGTTCTCAACAAATATTTATTTAATTAATACTGGGATGCACTTCAATATATGAGATAAACTTCTTAATAGGTGCCCTTGCTTCCACATCCCACCCTCAACTGCATTTTCCCTACTACAACCAGATAAACTTTATCAAACGGCAGATCTGTCCAATTCCATTTTAAAACCTTCCAAAGGCTTCCAGCTCTAAGGAAAAGTCTCTGCCAAGACCAGCATCTATCTCTTCACAGCCTAGCTCTTATAACTCAGCCCTGCTGACTGAACTACTAAAGCTTCTGGAATGTTCTTCCTTCTCCCCTACAAGCTCCTCCCCAAAAGAATAATTCCTACTAGTCACTCATGCCTCAGCATGTCATTTTCTCTATCAAGTTCCCTGATCATAGCTCCCCAAATCTCAACTATCTCAGTTAGATGTTTTGCCTTTCTAACTTGATAGTACACTCAACCACCAAAAGCTATAATTACATGTTTATCTGCCTCCCCAGTTATATGGTGAACTCCTTAAGGACAAAGATCACACTATATTCAGTTTTATACCCATCACTTACCATAGTTACTGGCACATAAAACATCTTTACTGAATATTACTTATTGAACATAATGATAAAGTCCTGTGTTCCCAACATTAGTTTCCTTTGAGAATATAATCATGTTTATCTCTGTTTGCTTGTACATAACTTTGAAAAGAATTTCTTTAAACATGGCAGCCTAAGAGATTAAAGAGAAAAAAAATTCTGGGGCCTTATTCTGCAGACACATTTATTATGGCACAGAAAACAAAATTAGTATTATTTTTTTCAAAGAACAACAAAAAAATATTTCATGAGAACTTGTTATTCTGGGGAGCCTGCTTTATCTAGGCCCCATCCCCAGAGGTTATAGTCACTAAACTGGATATGATCCTTAGTTAAAACAAGCAGAGATATGATGAAAGAATAGAAAGAAGCTGCTGCTCAGCCTAGAAGGCCATCTGGGGACCACAAGGTGACAAGCCTGGATGACTAAACAGAAAGACAAAGGAGTCTGCATTCCTGACAGCATCATGGAGCCACCATACCAGCTCTAGGCAGTCTACCTCTAATTTCTCATTACTTGAGAAAAAGAATCCCCCTAATTTGTTTTTATATCTCTTTTTTCAGGTTTCTGTGGCATCTGAACAGGATTCCTATTTGATAGGAAAGTTAGAAGAAAATTTAGGGAGAAGTCACAGAGAAAAAGAAAGACACAGACGATTATACAAAATGCCAAAAGAAAAATTTATAATTGATATCATAAACGAAGGCAAAAAAAACAAAAAACAGACTGACAAAACATATTTGCAAGAAAGTTAAAGGATTATATCCATAAGTATATCAAAGAACCCTAATAAATTGGTAAGAAAAAAATCCAACAGGAAAAACAAATAAAGGTATGAATAAGCAATTCACAGATCTGAAAATCAAAATGATGAATAAATATATCAAAAAATGCTCAGCCTCATAAGTAGTTAAGGAATTACAGAATTAAGCACCAAAAGAAGCTTTTTTTCCATTCATTTTATTGTCAAAGAAAAGCATTCAGTGATAGTGAGTTTATAGGGGAAACAGTTACTCTCAGACATTAATGGTGACAATAAGAATGTCAACATTCATATTGTCAATATGTCAATATTCCCAGAAAATAATTTGGCATTATGTATTAAAATTAAATTATATACTATGTACAAAGATATTCATTGCAATATTATTCATAATAGAAGATTAGCGACAACCTAGATGTCCAAAATGAATAGTTACGGTTTCATTATTGCTACAGAACAAACCATTCCAAACTTTATTTCAAAACAGAATGTTATTTCTTACAACTCTATAGGTTCATTGACAGTTTCTCTGCTGGTTTCTTCTCTGGTTTCTTTGAGGGTGGATTCAGCTAAAGGGTCAGTTGGGCTAGTAGGTCCAAGACAACCCACTTTCATTTCTGCTGGTTGGCGCTAACAGCTGGGGCATCTTAGTTCTCCTGCAAGACACATCTCATCCTCCCTTGGAGAAATGGCTGATTCTAAGGCTAGAGCAGGCAAGGTACAAAATGAACCAAGAACAGCTTGTTCTGCCAGAAAGTTCTAAGAAAATGCACAATGAATGAGATAGGGGCATGATAAATGGGCACAGGAGCCAGCTTGAAGAGGCTCCCATTGGCTAAATCGGGAACAAATTAAAAAGCAAAATAAATAATAGCAACAAATCACAGGACATTGAATAAAATCAAAATCCATGAGTCTTTATTGCTTTAATAAACAAGAAAGAATACTACCTTACAATTAAATACCAACTAATACATGTAGAAGGAATAATGGAAACAAAGAAATTTGACAATCATCATAAAAGTGGTTAATTCAGGTAGGAGTCATCAATGATACCCATTAAAGCTACTGAGTAGAGATTTGATGAGAAACAATACTGGCATAATTTTGAAATACATCTCCGCAAATACTAATCAATTACAAAGAGACACAAATATGATCTTGTTAACATCACTACTAGTGGCATGGTTTGACATGGCATGCCTCTGGATGCAATGCACTGAGAAGGGCACAGCACCATTTGTGTGGTATTTCTGCCAGGAATGCATGACCTGATTGGGGTCACGAGGAATTTCCATAGAGATCTAGGATGAGGGTCATCCTACAGAATGTAGGGCCTGTACTTTCTAAAACTGTCAAGGACATGAAAGATGAAAAACTGAGGCTGGAGACGTCTAAAGGGACATAACAACTAAATGCAACATGTATTCCTGGATAGGATACTGGACCAGAAAAGAAAGAGATATTGTTGGGATAGATGAACTTTCTATACGTTCTTTGGACTAGAGGGCAGTGTTGTACCATATTGATTTTCTGATATGGAGGGTTGTATGTTGGTAGAGAGTGATTTATTTTTAAGAAATATACACTATAGTGTTTAGGATGATGGAACACCATATCTGTCATTTGCTCCAAAATGGTTAGAAAAAGACTGATAATGGTTATGTATGTATTTATATTAAATACACATACACACACACATATGTACATATGGAGAATAGAAAGAAAGGAGGAGGACAGGCAATGGAAGAAATGCAGCAAAATATTAACTATGGGGGAAATCTAGGTGAAGGGGATACAGTAGTTCTTTGTTCTTTTCTGGCATCTTTTCTGTAAGTTTGAAATTATTTCAAAATGATTTTTTAAATCTGAAATAAAGATGTGATACAGAACATCTAGTGATAGACCAAATGTGAATCAGCTATTGTTTGAGGTCAGGAAATATTATAGAATGAAAATCTTGGCTTAATATATGTTGATTTACATACTTCCTTTACCATGTTCTGAAAGGATGCATTAACAAGCAATGTTTTTATGTCTATTTGGAGAAAGAAGAGCATTGCAATGTTTTAAATGAACTTTCCCTTCTCTTCACGCATTTTAAATGGGCATTTTACAGCTCAATAAGGAAAGGAATCTTGACTCATCATCTTCATAGCTCTAGCACCTAAAACATTTATAATTTAGTCATTGTTATATCCTTCAACAGGAATTATACTCCCAATATTGTTCAAATCAGAAAAATACAATGACTTGAGTATAAAGGATTTTGCTACACTGAAAGGGAAAGACTGTCTATGTCAAGTTAAAATACGTATATATCAGACTGAGGCCAGAAAAATATCAAGGATTACCTTTCTTAGGAACTCAAGGAGTATTAGTTATCTGCTTTACAGTCCTAAACATGGAAGAGTGGGTAACCAGAAGTAAAAGGCATTTGCCTCAAGAATAGCAAACTGTTAGCAGTTTTGACAAAACAAACAAACAAACAAAACAGAATAAAAGGTTTAGAATACAAACGAGGCTTTTGGAGAAAAGAGCTGACAGTAGAAGGCCATATTTTAAAAAATGTTAGAGTGTCTGAAAAATTATTAGATTGAACTATATTAAATTGCTGATAAAGCATATATCCTACAAAGAAAAGATGAGTAAGATCATTGTCAAAGCTAAAGGAAATACATTTTTCACTGTAGAAACCAAAACTCCCCAAGGCATTTAGATAGCTGTCAAAATTAAACTCAAAATTTTAAAAAGCTGAACAGATTTCACATGGCTCAATACTCTTCCCTTTCCCGAGAATATATACATTTCAGGCTCTTGGTCCCTTTCCTGATCTTAAAAAAAGTTATATATGCCTGAAAATCTGTGTTATAGTTGAACTTCAGAATTATGTCTTTTCAAAAGTTTAAACAACTAAAAATTACATTTTAATAGTAAATAATTATCTATTTTAGAACATAAAAATACTAATACCTTATGAAATTAGGATTTTTCCATTCAAAGCAATATTAGAGAATTTAAAACTGTTATGACTACATTACAGCTTCTTCCCCTTAAAGAGTATAGGCCAAATCTTTTCTAGCATCTTACAAGTAAAAAAAAAAAAATTCCTCAATACTATAAACCAGGATCTATATGGTTTTTTTTTTTTTTTTTTTTTTTTTTTTTTTTTTTTTTTTTGAGACACAGTCTCACTCTCTTGTCTAGGCTAGAGTGCCGTGGCATCTGCCCAGCTCACAGCAACCTCAAACTCCGGGAGTCAAGCAATCCTCCTGCCTCAGCCTCCCAGGTAGCTGGGACTACAGGCACGCACCACCATGCCCGGCTAATTTTCTCTATTTTTAGTTGCTTTGGCTAATTTCTTTCTATTTATAGTAGAGACGGGGTCTCGCTCTTGCTTAGGCTGGTCTCGAACTCCTGAGCTCAAGCGATCCTCTCGCCTCGGCCTCCCAGAGTGCTAGGATTACAGGTGTGAGCCACCACGCCCCGGCCTCTGTATGGTTTTTAAATGGACATAAAATACTTCTTAGGACTATTCTAAAAATTAAATGAGATCATGTATATAAAGCACTTAGGACAGTGGCTGGCACAAATCAAGCACTCAATAAATGGCATTTATTATGTTTATTCTTATACAAAGGATGTGAAACAACCCTGCAATAAGTGGTTTAAAAACCTATTAGCAAAGTCTGTAAAGGCAGATGGATAGAACCACAGTTAAATATCTAGACTGTTAAACTCAATGAGGAAAAGACTCTTGATTTATTTATTCTTATAGTTCTAGAACCTATAACACAGGTGCTCAATAAAGGCTTACTGAAATGAAGTGAGCATGAAAGTAAGTTGTCTGGAAAAGAAAAGAAAAAAGAGGTCTGAGATTATCTGAAAAATAAACAGAGTCCAAAAATTATTATTCCTCCTAAGCAAGTCACTTTGAAAAAGGAAATAAAATACCTAAGCATTTTTTGAAGTATGCATAGAAATTGCCCTCAGACTGGTCTCTTTAATAATGACTAGGCCCACTCTCAAATCCTTTTTGATAAATGTGTCAAATGTAAAGTCTAATATTTGAGACGAATATTTTAAAATTTAATCTAAATAAATGTTGTGTGCATCCTCAAAGGGGGGAAAATTACCCAAAGCACTAAGGAATCTTTTCCAACTTCCATTCAAGGAGAATTGGATTAAGTTAATTTATAATTCTTTCATTTACTTATATATGATAATGAGCTTGAACTCTTACCTACAAGGAAGTGTAAACACCTGTATTTCACTTTCACAAGTTTGAGTGCACACCCTAGAAAAGGAAGAGGAAAAAAAACCAACTCTCTCAAAAGTGGGCAGTGTCACAGAAATACAAAATAGTGGCTAACAAAATTTATCTCCCATGTCTCAGCAGCCACCTGTTAGAGCCCTTCCTCATGGGCAGAACCCTTTCATATTGAAAACACAAAATTCTCAGTGTACTGGATGAGGGAAACTGTGTGGAATATGAAAATATGGTCCTATCTTTGCCATCCTACCCCAAAGATAAGAGGGAATCAACGGACTTTTTATAAAAAAACACTTCTCCTAAATTATTGCCCATCACCTCACTATAGTACCCCACTCTTATTCCAAAACTGATCAATTTTACAGAAAGCAAAAGCCACACCCTTAATAACACATTCAACTCCACATAGTGCTTGGCTTCTGTGCCAAGTAAAATAACTGTTTCCAAAGAGACAGTTGGAGTTAATCTCCTGAGCCTACTTCAAACTAAAATCTGTGAACAGTGTGAAGTTACAAATCAAATAATAGCCCAAAGTTTTGGGGGGAAAAAACCCATTAAATACATCTACCTTCCTTAATGAAATGACAATGTTTTCAGAAAAACAAAACACCAAAACTACCAGTCTACCTTACAAAGTAGTTTACAGAATAATAACAACCTGCAATATACAGAGTCAAATATTCTTAAATTATCATTTGCTTCCTACGGTGCCTTGAAAAGTAGAAAATGCATGAAAGCACATATTGTCCAATAACTTGACAGCATTAGAATTTTTAAATCTAATTTCTGGAAAGTTCTGCTGTAGCAGTTTAAAAAGCAAACCAAAATTTAATGAGAAAAACGTCCAAAATCTGAAAATACACATGGAAGATACTCATGTTATTTTTTTTTAAACTAAGAATCAGGAAGGTCATAGGGACCAAGGTAGGGAATATCTTTGAGTGGCTGATACAAAAAAAGGTTTCTCTGGAATTAAGGATTGAAAATATTTTATCAAATACAATCTAACACGATCTTTAAAAATCACTTTACTGTAGATTTTTTTAACCACTATATAAGTCTCTATTAACAAAGCAAATGATTCCAATACAGATTTTCACACTATACACATACACACTTTGTAAATTAAGAACTAGATATAAATCAAAACACTAAAAATCATCTGAAGGTATCCAAACACTATATGAAACATCAGACTTTTATTTTCACATTCATTTCTCAGATCTACTAGTAAGGCTCTTCTGGAATGAGTCTTCATATCAATGTAAGATTGTTCAATATGCCATTTCGTGTGAATAGAGCTTGTGAGACTAATTCTCAAAACCTCCTCAGGGGATGCTTTATTACAGCTCTAGTTACAATTTCCTGCTACTCAAACAGCAACGTACAGAAAACAGCTTATACAGTTAGAAAGAAGAGTGAGGATACAGAGGAGCGCTCCATTCTTTTGTTTGGGTGGCAGAAGCTGCAAAAATAAAGGTTCACTGGAGCCATCTGCACCTATGCCCACCCATCACAGCCCTGCAGAGCACTTTCTCCCATCCGCTTCTCAAGTCTCTAGCCCCAGAGGTCGGCAGAACCCGCGGCTTTCCACGTCTGAAAGGATAGGCGGGGGAGGCTGTGAGCTCCGGGGTACAGACACAAAACGAGGGAGGACACAGAACCTTTGAGGGCAGAGGGACAAGGAGATGCATCCAGATGAGGAGGATGGGACGCGCCAGAGACCCGAAGGCTTGCAAATTCACCGGGATAAAAGCCCTGTGGGGCAGACACAGGATGCTGCCTGTTTAGGGATGGGGAAAGACCGACGGACAATGCTCCACAAGGGAGTGGGGCACACTCTGAGGAGACCCGGGAGGGTGTGAACTAGGTAGCTTTTAACACGGAGCCCAGAATGGGTCAAGACAGCCTCAAACATATCTACACCGCGAAGCTAAGACTCACGATTACTTCGCCGGCTGAGGGTAAGGGTCGGGTGGACCCCGCAGGTCTGCAGTTCTGCCTCCGTCGCGATCGCCCCTGCCTCTCGCGAAGAGCGGGTGACCTCAGGTACTCTCCCGCCCCACCCACCCGGGCGGGCGCCCCTTCACCGTCGGCCCGGGTGCACCCGCCGGGCGGAGGCTGATGGGGCCGAGGGTGCGCACTGGAGGGCCGCGGGAAGCGCTGCGTGAGCTGAAGGAGCCCGCGGCGAGGCTCAGACTGGGCGGGCGTCCCCCATCCCTCTCCGGCCGCCGCGCCGCCTCACTAGGGGGAGGGGAAGAGGGGGCGGTGGCTCTTGCCTCCGCCTCGCGGTCAAGTCCGGCTCATGCTCCAGCCTTGAGCGCGCGCGCAGCCCCGGCCGCCCTCCTCCCCTCCCCCGACTCCGGCTCAGCAGCTAGCGCCCCTGCCACCACCACCCCTGTCTCCGAGCCACCGGCCAACAGTCCTAGAGAGCCTGCAGCTCCAGCAAAAAGCAGCAGGAACGGCAGCAGGTCGGCAGCCGACCCGGAAGCTCTTACGCCGCAAACCGCGAGGCTGCAAGGAGTGTGAACCCGGAAGCGATTTCCTCGCCGCGATAGCGGCGGGGTGGAAAGCTAAGGCCTTTGAAGAGCTGGGAGCCAACAGTTTCGGGAGAGAAATGAGGGGTCAATAGTGCTGAGGTGCTAGGAGAGGGAAGGACAATAAGGAGCCGGAGGGGAAGAGGTTCTTCGATTCCAGAGACCCGAGCCCTCGGGGCGTGGGGTGGGGAGCGCAGCGGAACCCTTCGGACGGCTTCTGGTGGCGACCGAGAGTTTTCCTGTCACAGGAAGTTGGGTCGGGCCGCTGTGCCTGGCAGAAGGGAAGGAGGAATGAGAAAGCGGTGACGGCACCCCCCTCAGGTGACTGTCCCACCCAGTGAGTTGAATGTAGCGGCCGGAGAGGCACTTGGCAGCCCCGCACGGGCGCCTCTCGGTGTCCTTCGGGGAAACAAGAGGAGCAAGATCCAGACTCCAGCGAGAGAACACAGAGGTGGGAGACTGAGCCATCTCCACGTCTAGTTGCTCCAGGCAAGGAGTTTGTTTATTTATCTATTTATTTTTACAAATAGTTGCAGAGAAGCCAAAGCCACGTTTTGTGTGGAAACTCTCTGAGCAAAGAAAAGAGGCTTGCACTTTTCCCGGTAGTGGACTTTGGATGGGTGGTAGCGGAGGAAAAAACCTCCCAGGCAGAGTGTTTACGTACTTTTGTCATTGCAGGGAAAAAAAGTGATTCACAGCTTGTCAGTTCTAACTCCTCCCCCTACACCTTTCTTCACCTTTTAAGGTTTTTTGGCTTTCTTTGCTTTATCTCCATGGTGTTTTTAGCTTCACCAGAAGTCTTTTATCTAGCTGGCTTAAATCAGGATCTCAACCTCGTTCCTTTCACACTCTCTCGGAGAGCCTGTAGGTCTTTACAATTTGTTTGTAAACACTTGTATAGCATACTAAAGGAATATTAACAAATCTGCCCCTTGGGCACTAAATGGCGGTTGTACACCTCCCTTTCCCCAGTCACGGTGACAACCAGAAATGCCCTATTTTCAAATGATACCAAGTAGGTACCACCTCCCAGTTAAGAACCGCTTCCACCACGTCATTTATAAGCAGTATATTACCATTGATGCCTAAGCATTTTCCAGAATGGAGTGAACCATATAACAAAATGCCACGTATTTCGTGTACTTAGTTACTTGAACCCTTCTCTAAAATTCAGTCTAAACATTGCAAACTGTAGTTATTCCTTACTCTGTTATTTTTAGCTTTTTTCCATTCATTTGTGTTTCTGCTTTAGCAGTTTTATCTTCCTGTTAGTAGCTTTTGTTTTTTTCCTTAGTCTGTTTCCTTCTTTCATGTCACTGAAAGAATGGAGATTTCCAATAATCAAGTATGACTATTTCTTGAAAATCAATTTTAAGAATCTTTTGGGGGCACGGTGACATTGGATGGTTTAAAAAACAAATATTATAACCCTCATGGTTAAGTATTTTTAAAATCAGATCACGTTGATTTACCTTTTGAAAGTTGGGAGTTCTGTGAGAATATCTAGAGAAGTGATGAGTATTAACAAATAAAGCACTTTGCTAGTATGTTTTCTTAACATGAGTTGACCAAGACAGGAATTGATGTGCTTTAAATTGAGTTTAGAAGACTAAGAATCACTTGATTTCTCTTTTAGGTGCTTAATAAAAAAAACATGGCTTCTATAATTGTGCCATGTATATTACAGTGTATTCACAATACAAGGTCTTTCTTTTTGGGATTGCAATCTTTAAGGATGCATTCATACATCTCATAATTTGCAAAGTTTTATTATCTTGAAATCATTGTTAATCTGAGGTGAAAAATAATTGCTAAATAGAAATTCTGAGAAGAAAAAGGTCTCATCCTTTTCACATGGTGTAGGAACGGTGTTGCACGAAGTGGGTTTTAAGAATGATCTTATGAAAAAATTGAACTGAAAAAAAATTCTGTGAGGTATAGAATGAGAATAAATGATGTCCTCAAAACTTTTCACAAAATGAAATGTCTCCATCCTAATGTTTTACTGTAGTTTCTCTAGTGAAATATCTGTAGTTTTTTGAACCTAAATCAATGAAAAATTTTAGAATTTAAAATAAATTTTAAATATAATTATTTTATTTAAAATAAAATTTTTGTATAATATTAATGGTTGTTGTAATCTTAGGCTAAAGTTTATGTAAAGTGCCAAAAGTTACTGGATTTTAAAAGAATTTCTTTTAAAGGTAATTTTACAGTGAAGACAATTTTTAATTATTATTTAGGGAAATGAACTAAAGGTTCTAAAGTGACATTTTCAATTGCAGTAGAGAAAACAAAATAAATTACTCTATATCCTCTCAAATAACATTCAAAACCTTTTCCTGAAAATGGTCTCTCTTGAGATTTGCAGCAGTAATAAACTTATTAAATATGAACAGATCATTTTAATGCCTAATGGCTATTAAAACACTGAAGAAATTTCATCTCAATGTGGCCAGGGAAGAAACTCTTTGTTTGATGTTCTTTTAGAAATTGACTGACATTTATATGAAAGGAATCTTTTTTTAAAAAAAGGTAGATGAAAGATATTAAATACAAAGAGATGTGTTTAAGTCTAACCATGAAAAATTAGTAACACTTAATAAAGAGAACTATTAAATAGCCAAGTGTGGTTGAAATTCAGTTACTTGTTGGAAATTGCCCAATGGAGACTTAAAATTAGGGGAAAATATATATGTGCACACAAACACAGAGTGAATATATTTGGGGAAAAATGTAGATTAGGAAATTGATAAGGAAAACGGAAAAGATTCCTAAATCATCATCAAAAAGCTTTTATCGACTGACCAAATGGTTTTGGCTCTGTGATAGGCAACTCCTAAGAAAATTATAAACTATATTTTAGCTCATCCAAATATCTAATTGCAAAGTTGAACTTTTAAAGATTCTGGAGATAATCTTATCACTTTTTTAGGTCCAAAAGGCAGATTCTTGCTATGTAGTATAACCCGTATAAAAATGTGTGTCCCTATTTTTAAAAATGTTACCTTTAACAGAAAGGAAAAAACTATAAGGAAATCTTAAATTATAAACTAAGGTTTTGAGTAGTTCAGTGGTGAAGATAAAGTCATCTCTGGCTTGTGTTTTAGGTACTATATATTCTAAGATAGAAATTTCATTTTTTTTAATTGTTTCTCGAAGTGATTGTGTGGAAATAAAAGTTGCCAAGTTAGGATGCAATACTATATTTTCTACCTTACCACCAGTTGTCATTTTATCTTTCAAGGGCTTTTTGTTTGTTTATTTTATAAAGCAATGGGAAATCCAGAAAACATAGAAGATGCATATGTTGCTGTTATTCGTCCAAAGAATACTGCTAGTCTCAATTCTCGGGAATACAGAGCTAAGTCATATGAAGTAAGAAAATTTAATCATATTTTATTTCTACCATTGACTGTCATTCTGTATTATCATATACATATAAAGCCTTAGTATGTCTTGCAAATTTTTATTGACAAGCTAATTATTCTAGATCTCTACCCATTACTGTTTCTTTTTTCTGCTGCATGCATTTTTACCATTTGTTATTCATTGACATGGTAGGTTATTAGAGGTTAAAAGTTACTTGTTTGTATTTTCTTTACAATATATAGGTTTCATTTTTAGTACAATTTATGGAATGGCTCTCAAAAATTAAAAAACCACTACAAAAGTCAGTTCACTTAAAATTTCAATCTAAACATTGTTCTTGGTTACTTTCCCAAATAATTATTTTTAACAATTCATATGAAAATATCTTTCACCTAAAATTAAGTTTTAGGCAATTAAGTTACATCTCTATAGTCTTAAATTGTATTATAAATATTACTGTACATGTAATTGAGGCAAAATTATATAACAAATTATTATCTTTTCTATGCAACAGATCCAGGCAGTATGGATACTTCTAATCTAACCTAACTAATTTATTTAGCATTTTGCTTAAACAGATCTTTTTAAAGTTATCTGAAACCTGTTAAAGGGCACCACTGGGTTCCTAGGAGGCTGCTGCTTCAGCAGTGCTCTGGTTTATCATTTCTCAATCCTGGCTGCACTGTAGAATTACCTGAAGAACTTTTAAAGTGCAAAAACCTGGACTACAGGCCCCAGATATTCTGATTTAATAGATGTGAGATGGGGCTCAGCATTGGTATTGTTTTAAAGTTTTGCAAATTATTCTAATATGCAGCTAGAGAAAGACTGCTAGCTTATTGCAGTATTCCAGGACAAGTAAATTTTATTTTAAACTTTCTCTTTATGTCATTTTTCTCATCTAAGATTTTGTTGCATGAAGTTCCCATTGAAGGACAGAAGAAAAAGAGAAAGAAAGTTTTGTTGGAAACTAAACTTCAAGGCAACAGTGAAATAACACAAGGCATATTGGATTATGTAGTAGAAACCACCAAACCAATTTCTCCTGCAAACCAGGGTATCAGAGGTAGGAAACTTTTCTTTCTTTCTTTCTTTTTAAAAAAAAGATTTCTTTAAATACTTATAGAAAAAGATATTTTTAAAAATATATTAAAACAATTTCTTTTTATATTCCTTTACATTTAAAAAACTTGGAAAAGACTCGGAGGGTTTTTTTTAAGGTACAGCCAAGCCCCTTTAAGGTATAAATTGACTATAATTTTTTAAAAGTTAAAAACTATTTGAAGAAGTTACAGTGCTAGTGATTCAATAGAGAAGAAATGAGGGGGTGGTTTGAAAACTAAAAGAGTACAAATTATTTTTTTTAGAAGTATAGTTTCCTACATAAGTGTCTTTGAACTACTATTATTATTTCTCTACTTCAGGACAGAGGAAACTATAAACATCTCTCCATGAGGTAGAGGTAAGAGTTAACATTCATGGATTAGGGAAAGTCCTATAAATTACCAGGTAGCAGAGGTTTTCTTCCTATTTGGTTATAGGAAGAAGACTCTTTTCAAAGAGCCAAACTGAATTGTAGAAATTTTAACTCTGAAAGGTTGAGTCCCCCATTTAAGATATTTAATCACTTTGAAAGTGATTGAAAATTAATAATTTTCTCAAGTTGTAGGAGATAGCAGTCAAAAGACAGAAACTATAAACTATGTCCAAGATTTATGTACTATAATTTAAAAGGTAAGACTGATTCAGTCAAACAGCAGTTGAAAATGGTTGTTAGTGTGGAAAATAGTACCTCTCTGTGCCTACTTTTGGTTTTTCAAAGCATATTCAGAGCGTTTTTTTCTCTTTGTACATCTTTATAGAGCTTAGTTGTCCATTTCATCTGTTTCAGTAAAGCAACTGATTTTGTTGCAGAGATATAGCCAAATCCTGTAGTTTTATTTATAATTTTGGATATTTGTTCTCTAGAGATATATAACTGGACTGTAAGCCTGTGTTTCATAACTTTTGGGGGTACCATTCACTATATTTTAGGTCCCCAAGAGGTTACTTCCCTCTGTAGGGCCTGAAGGTTTTTGTAAATTGTGACTATTAGCATTGTCACTCAGGATTATAAGAAGTTCCTGCATAAATTTACAGATCTTTGATGTACATTCTGAGCCTCACAAAGAGAATCCCTTTTCCCTAATTATCAGATTCACTTTTTAATAAAATGATCAGGAAACCAATCTTAACTAAAAAATAATAATAATAATTGGGGGGGGGGTTGGGGGAACTGTCCTTTTGTATAATCAGGGCATGTGAAAGACTTTTTGGATGCCACAAATTTGCCAGTCTTTTCTACCTCAGGCTTGGACTTCTCTGTTAAATTTTCTCCCAAACTTATTCCACTGTCGCCACATTGTTACAGTTATCTATCCTGAGGCCAAATCTCTAAAACAGAAATCTGATTAGCACCCATCACATATTTGAGCTGAAATAGACAAGTCATAATTTGCTGTGAATTAACCAAGCTCTGCCACTAGGTCCATTCACCCAGAGGGGATATGGAAGAGGTGTCAGTGTTAACAAAATTGTCCCCTGGCATAAAGGGCTGAGTAGTTTCCCTTAGGAATAATGAGTGGACAGGCACCCTGAAACATGTCTAGCACAATTTTGTCCTGTGTACTTAGATAGTAAACTGTACTAATATATTTTCAGGCAGTTTTTTTGTTTTTGTTTTTGTTTTTTTGAGACAGAGTCTTGCTCTGTTGCCCGGGCTAGAGTGCCGTGGCGTCAGCCTAGCTCACAGCAACCTCAAACTCCTGGGCTCAAGCAATCCTCCTGCCTCAGCCTCCCGAGTAGCTGGAACTACAGGCATGCGCCACCATGCCTGGCTCATTTTTTCTATATATTTTTAGTTGGCCAATTAATTTCTTTCTATTTTTAGTAGAGATGGGGTCTTGCTCTTGCTCAGTCTGGTTTCGAACTCCTGACCTTGAGCGATCTTCCTGCCTCGGCCTCCCGGAGTGCTAGGATTACAGGCGTGAGCCACTGTGCCCAGCCTCAGGCAGCTTTTAATAAGATAAAATAGAGAAGTTATGCCATACCTATTTAATTGAGTTTTTCTAAAACTATGAAATATTTTTATAATAATATGATTCCTTACATAAATATCATGTGAAAATCACAAATGACTATAGTAGCAGTAGTTATGCTTCACATTTTTGTACATAGTTTACAAACCACTATCACACTTACTTATTCATGAAATTCTTAAATTGGCCCTATGAGTTGGTATGTGGTCATTTTCACATCTGTAAAATGGAAATGCAGACATAGGTTGTCACCTGCTAAGAACATATTGCCATTAGAGAATTAGGACTAGAACCCTCATCTCCCAATTTGTAGTCAGTGCTTTTTTGTTGTTGTTCTACAACAGATCTCATAGTTACATACATAATTTGCAAAGTAGGCAATTAGACAATGGATCAGAACTGGATTTGGAGAAACAGCAAGGCAAGAAAGATTAAGTGGGGATAAGACCTCAAGCTGGATTAAAGAAATTGTGCCTCTGAAATTTATTAGAATGTTATTCTGTATCTGACATTTACATTTTATACAAGTGTCCATTTTATACATTAATTGGGGGCTATCATATAATAGGCCTTAATAATCACAAATAGTGATTCCAATATTTTGTGAATAAATGAAGCTATTTGAAATCTTATGTTATCTACCTGTCCACAGAAGGCATTCTACCTGCCAGCTAGGCATTCCTACCTGGGTTAGGAAAAAGTTTCTGTTTCTTGGGATGAGGAGATTGGAAGGGTTGATAAATATCATGGCAAATGTTTCTAGAGGATGAGGGGTTAAGACTTACAGGCTGTTATTTATAGCCCTCTCATTGCCAATTCAGGAAAAACAGACTAAAAATGGTGGTTACAACTCAGAACAATAGGTTGTAGCCCAATCAGATTTTAATAAAAACTGAAATTGTGGATAGAGGTTACATGTTAAATGAAGAGCCACTAAACATTAAGACTGAAAAACTTACACATACTAGAATGTAGTAAATACATTCAAAATGTAATAAAATTTTTACCATCTGTATCCCAGCTAAGTGAGGAAATGTATGCCTTCTCTTCTAGTGAGTCAAGAACACTAGAAGCTTCTCTTCTAGTGAGTCAAGACCAGGACCTAAATCTACAAGTTAATTGTCCACAGAATGATTTTGCATTATCATCAGTTTTTATTAGTGCATATAATAAAATAGACTGTTTAAATATTTCAGTTCCTCTTAATGCTGCCTTTTAAAATATCTATTTTCTAAATCTCAAGATAAATTATAAAATTTAAAAGCCTATTTATTTTTATCTTTGCTGACTTTTTAAAAAATGATTAGGAAAACGAGTGGTACTAATGAAAAAATTTCCCCTGGATGGAGAGAAGGTGGGCAGAGAAGCAGCATTATTTATTGTTCCATCAGTTGTCAAAGGTAAAGTCTAAATTTATCTTAAATCTTTATGTACTTTAGGTGCTGAGTGAAAGTCTGTTGAGGAACTTAGGAATTTGCATTCGTAGTTACTGCTATAGTAATGTAAAATACATGTTTTAAGATTAATAGAAGAAGGAAATTCGTTACTAAAAAAGTTTTGATTTCAGAGTGATATACAAGGTTCTTGGTTAAGCAGTAATCTTTGTTTCAGTTTTAAAAGTAGGATGAAGAAGTAAGGAGGGAAGGCATGATTGAAATTAAAAGTGCTCAGATTATAATAAGGACTTTTTTTCAAAGGATATGCTATAGATAGAATAGAAATTGATATTTAAGTATTCTGGAAAATTAGCTGATTATGATTAGAACCTGTCTTGTATTGGGGACAAGAAAGGGTCAATATTAGTTCTAAAATACTCTGCCCAATAGTATTGGTAATATTTAAAGAATGTAGATCTAATGTGAACATTTAACTTGAGCCTTTGACGTCCTAGAATGATAAAAAAAAGTATTGAGTTTCAGTGCTGACCTTGCAGCCCACCAAGTTTTTGACCTTGGGCAAATCTCCTGTTTAATCTTTAACTCTTTATTTGTAAAATACGTACAATAATGTCACCTGTCCCCAATTGGTTCATAGTACTGGAAAAATTTGATGAGGTATTAGATATGAAATCACTTTGGAAACTATAGAGTACTGGTGTCATATAAGATAGTAGTAATACTGATGATACATTGTATTAATGACCCACCGTAAACATGCTATCAGCCTGCTGCTGCATAGTACTTACACGTACTTTACTAGTCAGCCCTAGCATTCCAAATATATTTTCCCAGGCATACTTAGATTTGAAAGTTCAGTATTTTAAATGTTGTTGGAAATTTTTAAATAAGTTTTACAACATTGTTGAGGAAGAGAAAGAGAAAACAATTTTTGTAGTCCTCTAAGATTCTGAATGCTTCATTCACCCAAGGAGACAAGGTCACAGAACTAGCTATCACTTGAATCCAGGCCTTCTAATTCCAAATCTAGAATAATTTATATTATACTTAACAAGTTTTAATTTTTTTGACATATTGTATATTTTTAAATGGAAAACATGTAGGTGTAAACCTTTTATATGATGGCATAATTCTTCCTTTTTCTTTTTCAGATAATACTAAATATACATATACTCCAGGATGCCCAATTTTTTACTGCTTACAAGATATTATGCGAGTCTGTAGTGAATCCAGTACTCACTTTGCTACACTCACAGCAAGGATGTTAATAGCCTTGGATAAGTAAGAAATACCATTACAAATGTTTTTTAATTAATCAAATACATGTTTGTAGTAGAAATTAGTTCTGATAGACACAGAGACTTTTGGAAAAAAAATAATAATACATGTATTAAGAAATGGTAAGTTTTTAAATTTTAATTTAAAGATGAAAAACCCCCAAATCAGGATTGTCCTGGTCTGTTTACAGCATGTTAATTTTATTCTTCAGAAATGACAAACACTGTCCTGGCTTAATAATTAAGATTGCCTTATTAGAAAACTAAATTTAGCATTGTTACTCTTATCAGTGAAAAAGTCATTTAACCTTTCATGCCTTTGTCTTTCTGTAACAATAGGGCTGATGTCACCTACATCAGTGGTTTAAATATTTAAAGTACTTCATGTGTTTTGAAAGGAGTTTTATTATAATCACACATCTTTAAAAATTGTTCGCTGTGTCCATTAACAAAATTTTTATTAATAATAAAGTACTTGTACACTGATTTGATCTTTACAAATTATATGATCGTATTAAATTATTACATGTACCATGAAACTATGTACATCTATTATGCATCAATTTAAAAATTGTTAAAAATTTAAAAATTGATTTGCTATATAAAAAATAAAAATAAATAATAATAAATGAAGTATTTAAACAACACTGATTAAAGTTATAAAAATCTGAAGGTAATATTAGAAAGTATCACGTATCAGAGATGGATAGTATGCCTTTTTTATCTTCACTTTTGGAACAGGTACGTCTATTATACTACCTCTTTTTAATTTTATTTTGCTAGGTGGTTAGATGAACGTCATGCACAGTCTTACTTTATTCCAGCTTTATTCCGACCTTCTCCTCTTGAGCGGATAAAAACTAATGTCATAAACCCTGCATATGCTACTGAATCAGGTCAGACAGAAAACTCACTACATATGGGCTATAGTGCACTAGAAATAAAGAGTAAAATGTTAGCCCTAGAAAAAGCAGATACCTGTATTTACAACCCTTTGTTTGGATCAGATCTTCAATATACAAACCGGGTAAGAGATGAATGAATTTTGGCTCTAATTTAAAAGACATTTTATCTCAAGTTTAATTTTTTCCCCTGAGATAAATACATCTATTATTAATTGTAAACATTAAGATGACAAAACTCTTAAGGGGTTTTTGTTGTTGTTTTTCCTTTCTAGGTAGATAAAGTGGTAATAAATCCATACTTTGGTCTAGGAGCGCCAGACTATTCAAAAATCCAAATTCCAAAACAGGAAAAATGGCAGAGAAGCATGAGCAGTGTCACAGAAGACAAGTACTATTTTGGTTTTACTACACATTGCTTTTTTTAAAACTTACATACTAATGTTAAAATATTGTTTAAAATTATATATGCAGTATAATGATTAATTTGCATCTGTTCAGTGATATACAGCTTTCATAGATGTGTCACATTTTTTTGAAACCATTTGAATTTTAACAATACTCTATTTTTTTTTATTTCTTTTTAATGATTAGAGAACGACAGTGGGTAGATGATTTTCCTCTCCATCGAAGTGCCTGTGAAGGAGATTCAGAATTACTAAGCCGTCTTCTCAATGAAAGATTTTCAGTCAACCAATTAGATAGTGACCACTGGGCACCCATTCATTATGCGTGCTGGTAAATGGCTTACTTATTTTTTTCTTTTTAGAAAGAATAAATTCTTAGTTAGAAATGTTAGTGCTTCTTTTCAAAACTGTTCTCATTTCAGACACTTTTTCTCTGTCATGTTTGCTTTATGAGCCTTCTGTTTTGATCTTTGATTTCTCTATTTGTGCCACTGTTCAGAATTGCAAGGTCTGCCTCATGGGAAAAGTACTGTCAGTGTTCTTAGGCATTGCCAGGCCCAAGATAGTTAATGACTAGAAAAAGTCATTGCAGAGCATAAGGTCCCTTATTCACCCATGCAGTTTCTTTTGTTTTGTACTGGGATTATGTTATGTTAATTTATCCTTACTGTAAAATTTGCTTGTGTTAACTACTTATGATTTGACCTTAATCATGTTAGAAAAGAGTTCCTTTAGTTCTTAGGGAAGCTGTGGTATCAAGAAGCCTCCAAAAGCCTTCATTAGAATCACAGGCTTCCATTTTTTTTTAGATGTGACAGTTGGGACAGGATTGAGGTTAGCTCTTTCCACTAGTTGCCCAGTGTAGCTCTTGCTCTGTTATTCTTCTCACATAATTTTCTCCCTCAGCTGGGCTGAATTAGTGTTCTGAGTGGTAGTTAACTATTTGCTTAGCCCATCCTCTAGAAAGGACATAATGCAGTTTTTTACCATTGTTTCTATGGGAAAGTTACTTTTGAATTATTGTTTAAAGTGAACTTCCTTGGCTAATATAAGAAGTACCACATTATTTACTGCTGGCAAAATGTCCACAGTGTCTTAGCTGTGTCACATTGAGCAAAGTACTTCTCTGCATCTCAGTTTATTTATCTGTATGTAAAGTGCAACAATTGAATAATTTCTAGAGTTCTTTCCAACTCAAAATTCTTTTGATTTCTGTGATTCTAATATTTGTGATCAAGTAGCTAAATATAGTTGCTTTTTATCTATATCTTTTTTCTGTTTCCTTAAAACTGTGTACTTTTATTCTATAAATATGCTGTTATATTTCCCATTACAGGGAATTTTTATATTCAGATTTAGAAAGAGTTACCCTAAATTGTCTTTAGCTGAACTAATAGATGTTTCTTCAGATTATCAGTAAATACTAGTAGCAGAAACAATACTAAAGAAATCACATGCTTTACCATGTGCTAATGAAAAGAACTAAACAAAAAGAGGTAGAGAATATAGATCAAATCCCAAGAAAATATACTACAGAATTGGGAAAGGCAAAGGCAGTAAATTTTTTTGTTTAAGAATCCCGAATTTATATTTGACTATATTGTTGTCCTTTTTTGTGGCGGGGGTTATTTTCTTCTCTAATAAAAGAATGATGTTTTCGGCCGGGCGCGGTGGCTCACGCCTGTAGTCCTAGCACTCTGGGAGGCCGAGGTGGGCGGATCGTTTGAGCTCAGGAGTTCGAGACCAGCCTGAGCAAGAACGAGACCCCATCTCTACTAAAAAATAGAAAGAAATTAATTGGCCAACTAAAATATAGAAAAAATTAGCTGGGCATGGTGGCGCATGTCTGTAGTCCCAGCTACTTGGGAGGCTGAGGCAGAAGGATCGCTTGAGCCCAGGAGTTTGAGGTTGCTGTGAGCTAGGCTGACGCCATGGCACTCTAGCCAGGGCAACAGAGTGAGACTCTGTCTCAAAAAAAAAAGAATGATGTTTTCAACTACCTATTACATAAAAACAAAAGTATGATATAGCATATATTGTGCTTTGGAATGTACCTAGGTTTCAGTCCCAACTGTTAGTTCCTGAAAGTATGACCTTTGGCAAATGTCTCTAAGGGTCTATTTCCTTATCTGCAAAATAGGCTTAAAAATGGTCCCTTCTCTAAGATTAAAAGACAAGATACAAATAAGGTGCTTTGAGAGCACATAATCTCTCAATAAATGTTGGCTTTTATGAGTAAGTATTGTAAAAATGCAAAGATCTTGATGCCTACATCTAAAATTCATTAATCTATAATATTTTTAATAGCAAGTTTTTGTTACTTGAGTATACTAAGGAAAAGAGTTTTATCCTTTGATAAAATTAATTTTCTGTCAGGTGGAAATAATCAAGTTTACTATAACAGGAGTAGTATGGATCACCTTGCAATACTTTTAATCAGGTGCATCATTTGCTTGATGGGAATTTGAATAAAGAATGATTTAACTATTTTGCAAAGAGCTTAAATTACTTTATCTTAGAAATGTATTTTTTCGTTAATTAGTATAAGGATTTAGGAGAGGACACTGGGCTGTTGCACTCAAGAGACTGGAGTTTGGTCCTGTCTTACAAGGTTAGATAAGGGGTTTTACCCCTCTTGGTCTGTTTTCACATTTTAAAATGGGGGTTTTGATTAGATCAGTGGTTCTTAAACTTTTTGATTTCAGTACCCCCTTTTACTCTTAAAAGTTACTAATACAAGATCCCAGAGAGCTTAAAAATAACAATAAACATGTATATTAACATAACATAATTGTATGAAAAAATATCATATTTTCTAAAATAAAAATAATGAGAAGAGTGGCATTGTTTTACATTCTTACAAATGTCTAGCTTAATAGAAGATAGCTGGATTCTCACATCAGCTTCTGCCTTCAGTCTGTTGCAATATCACATCACATAGCTTCTAGAAAATGCTACACTTACAAGAAAATGAGAGTGAAAAGAGTAAATAATATCTTAGTATTATTATGAAAATATGTTTAATTGGAGGAAACCCTAAAAAGGTATTAAGGCTCTTCATGAGTTTCTGGATTGCTGTTTGAGGACCATTGAATTAGATCACTCCTAGGATTTCTCTTAAGTTTTTAACATTTCCAGTTTGGTAACCAGACACCTAAAAACTATGCTTTACTTTCTAGAATCACCATTTTCCCAAACTATTTAAGTTGGCTTTTACCCCACATGAAAAACTTGTCAGCCACTCAGAAAATGTCTCACTGACATCCCATATTCTCTCACCTCATTATCTTCCTGTTCCCCTATGCTAGTCCCTCTATTTTGAATCAAATCAATGTCTTCTTTGTCTGATAGTACTTTTAGGCTTCAGATCATTACTAGAGAGTGTTTTCAAAACTGTGATGATTTGGCTCCCTACAAATTATTCTCTCTGATTACATTTGGGCCTTCACTATAGCTTAGTTATCTATACTTTTTTTATTCCACTCATTCTGTCGGCCTGTTAGTCCTACCCTACAAGCTATTCTACACCTTTCTACTCTTAAATATGTAAACTTCCATTACTTTATTTTTTTCTACTTTCATAACCCCCTATTACTGTCTTTACCCCCTATTTTAAAGAAAATTGAAGTCATTAGAAATGTCCTTTTCCATTGCTAATCAGTTTTTGTTCCCATCTCTCTCCTTTATCATAGGGTATATGTAAAACTCCTTCCTGTTCTCCATTAAATTCATTCTTTCCTTTTCCACACTTTCTTTCTTCTTGTCTTTATACATGCATGGTTCTCTCCCTCCTTGAAAGGAATCTTTTTTTTTTTTTTTTGAGTCAGAGTCTCACTCTGTTGCCCGGGCTAGAGTGCCGTGGCATCAACCTAGCTCACAGCAACCTCAAACTCCTGGGCTCAAACTATCCTCCTGCCTCAGTCCCTGGGTAGCTGGGACTACAGGCACGCACCGCCATGTCCAGCTAATTTTTTCTATATATTTTTAGTTGGCTAATTAATTTCTTATTTCTTTCTATTTTTAGTAGAGATGGGGTCTCGCTCTTGCTCAGGCTGGTTTCGAACTCCTGACCTTGAGCAATTCACCCGCCTTGGCCTCCCAGAGTGCTAGGATTACAGGTATGAGCCACCGTGCCTGGCCTATATTAAGTAATTATATAAGAAAGTACCTGGGGCTGGATACAGTGGCTCACACCTATAATCCCAGCACTTTGTGAGACTGAGGCAGGAGGATCACTTGAGGCCAGGAGTTCAAGACCAGCCTGTGGAACATAGCAAGACCTCATCTCTACAAAAAATAGAAAAATTAGCTGGGCATGGTGTTGCACACCCATAGTCCTAGCTATGTGGGAGGCTGAACCAGTGGGATTGCTTGAGCCTTAGAGTTTTGAGGTTGCAGAGAGCTGTGATCAAACCACTGCATTCTAGTGTGAATGACAGAGTTAAACTCTGTCTCTTTAAAAAAAAAAAAAAAAGTACCTGGAAATTTTCTTTTCTTTTTTTTCCATTTTTTCTTAAACTGAGTAATAAGAATACCTGGGAAACTTTAAATCATCACACAAAGTGTATGTTTGTATTAATTATACTTTTTTACTTCTTGAATTGCTCCCCCATTATCTTTTCTTGAAAGGGTGTTTTTCAAGATTTTATTGTTCTAAGATGATCATCTTTCTTTAAATTCTCTTATAGAAAGATTTCATCCATTCTCCCAGCCTTAACAGTAATACTTTTCAGTTAGGAGATTTTATGTATTCTCAAATAGATATTCTAAGCCTTTGCCTTTCACCTAAGTACCAATTCTTCATTTTCAATTGCCTATTAAACAGTTGAGTCATTTGTCTTTTGTGCATAAGGCACTTTGGAGTATGTAAAGACACTGTCCCTACCTTTCAGAAACTTCCAGGCTGATAGAGAAGAGATGTACATAAACAAGAATGAAATTAAGCAAAAAATGAAGTAAGTCTTAAAAAAGAAGCAAAAACAAAATGCTAAAACGTAGTGGGAATATAAAGGAGGTAGATCTTAAACTATTTCAGAGGCATGTGGAATTTAACCTGAACAAAATGAACAAAGAGGATGAGTAAAAAATCACCTAAATAAGAAGGAGTAGGATGCAAATGGGTGGTTTGGGATGTAGGAAAACCATAGTATATGTAAAGGGGAAGAGAGGAAAATTTGAGAGCAAATCAGATCAGTTCTAAAGATGTTCTGTTTTCCCTTCAATGCACCATATCTAAAGCCAAGTTTCCCTCCTTATTTCTAACAATGAATTACTTTTCACTGTTGCTTCAGATTGCAGCCTTACCTAAATCTTTGGCTCTTAACCAAATGGTTAACTCACCATGTCTGACACATGCTTTGTACTCTTCTGAGACCTTGCTTTGCTCACTCCTTTTCCCTCTACCTAAAATATTTTACCTCTGTTCAACATCTCTTCAGTTCTTTCCTATTTAAAAATCCAGTTTGAATTGTTCTTCTATCAAAACACTTTTCAGGACTATCTTAGAGTCACTTCTGTCTCTTCTGATATTTTTTAAAGCATTAATTATATGCTATTTTGATTTCACAAATATGAAGTGCCTTATTTTGTTGATTGTTATCCTAAAACATTACAGTACTTAAATTTTACAATGTTATGTAACTTATCTCATGTTTATATTTTGCCTCTCTGATTACAGTGTAAACCTTTCAGAGCAGAGACCATGTATCTTTGTTTCTCTCACATTGTCTAATATACAATATATATATATACATTGTCTAATATACTATATATATACACACACACGTAGAATTATGTCTTTGGGCCTGTTTTGTTAATTACAGGCCTAAGTGAAAAACATTCTTACTAACTTTCTTGTAAGTTACTTTCTAATTATGAACCTGTTTTTGACTAAAAATTGTATCTTTAATTTATAACTTTTCTACTTTATGTGGTGTGTTTCTCTGTCATCTTCTCTATCTAGATTTGAGATTATATTTTCTCCCACTTGATCAGAAATAGAAACAGTTGAATTTGATGAGAAAAACTCATAAGAAATTCCTAATCACTGGAAACATCTATGTGGATGTCTTAATAATCCCTTGCTCTCTGTCCTAAAAAAATCTTAGATTTCTTTGAGATAGCATCCAAAATTGGGATTTTTAAAAATATTTCAGATGACTTTTTTAGGTAAATTTTATTGGTTTTTTTTTTAATAGGTATGGAAAAGTTGAGGCCACTCGCATATTGTTAGAGAAAGGAAAGTGCAATCCAAACCTTTTAAATGGACAACTTAGTTCTCCACTTCATTTTGCTGCGGGAGGAGGACATGCTGAAATAGTACAGATTCTTCTAAACCATCCAGAAGTTGACAGAGTAAGTATTTTCCAGGGTTTTTTTTTAATGTTCAAGCAGTAAATAATAAGTAATGCTCTTTTAGTAACACTAAAATGTTCAATTGTATATTTGACAGGTCAGCTGAAAAATAAAAATAAATTCAGTTGCTTTATAGAATAAGTAATATATAAGAGTTGTACCTTTGAACATAAATTTAAAAAAAATTTTATTGTAGTAAAATATACCTCACACAAAAATTACCATTTTAACCATTTTTAAATGTACAGTTCATTGGCATTAAGTAAATTCACATTATTGTACAACCATCACCACGATCCATCTCCAGAAGGTACATAAAATTTAAGTTCTTTTCATTTTATATTCTATTTCCCCAAAAATATCTTGAAAAAGGAAAAATTTTTCCACCCATTTTCTAGAATTTGTAGTAAAAAGTATTTCATAAAGATGGAAATAATAGTATTAATACCATTGCTATATCTATATTAGAACTTTTAAAAAACAATCCCATTATTGCTTTGAGTCTTTTATCTTTGGCAATTTTTGTTTATTTTAAGTATAGTATGTACTCTATGGTTAACACTTGACACGAGTCTATTTTTTATGAAACTTTGATTAGTTGAATGACATTTTTCCCTTAGGATATCTTATATTTGTAATGTCTTTTTTCCTCCCTCCCATTCTCCTACTTCTAGCACATAACAGATCAACAAGGAAGATCTCCATTAAACATTTGTGAAGAAAACAAACAAAATAATTGGGAAGAGGCTGTAAAATTGTTGAAGGAAGCCATTAACAAGCCAGTAAGAATTATCTTCATAAATTGTTAGAGCCAAGCATAGAAATATTGATAGGTAATTTGAGGATCAGTGCTAAGAGTGGAAAGATGAATAAATGACTGGCTTCTTTATTGCTATAAAAACTCATTGTTAGATTTCATAGGTATTAAACTTGTTATCATCCCTCGTAGTCAGATACCTATTCTTGCATAAGAAAATAAAACTTGCAAAATTAAATAAATAAAACTTCCAAAACACTTAAAATTAATCTAATTTCCAGTTGCATAATCCTTATACTTGATGTGCTAATTACACATGATTTTAATCTATTCATTAGAGCATTTCCTTCTCCTGAGGTCTTTTAGGCAACATTTTATATTTTTAGGTGAAAGCATTGCACATTATTCCTTAATTTGCTCTCAGGAAGTTAGTTTTTGTATAACAGACTCATTTTCGTCTTCACAAAAATAAAATAGGTGTTTTCCTAGCTCTTCTATTCTGCTAATCCAACCCAGCCTTTTCATCTAATTATGCCTGAAATAAACTCATAAATCTAATGCTGGGCACACATAACTGTTAAAAGAATGTTGTATTAAAAAGAGTAAAGTTTAATTTATAATTATCTGTGACATTAAGATAGAAAAGAATTAACAGTGAGAAGAAGCTCAGTTATGCCTATAAGTTACAGTGATGATAAAACTAAAATTAATTTAATTTTTTCTTTTTTGAGACGAGGTCTTGCTGTGTTGCCCTGGCTGACGTGCAGTGGCTATTCACAGGTGCTATCATAGTGTACTGTAGCCTGGAACTCCTGGCTCAAGTGATCCTCCCACTCCAGCCTCCCAAGGAGCTGGGATAATAGGCATGTGACACCACACCTGGCTGTGATTAATTTAAAAACTATTTGAAAACTTGCAAAGTAAATCAAAAAATCTATACCAACAGCTCTAAAGGATAAAAGACTTTATACCAACAGGTATAACCCATACACCTAAGCCTTTCCTGGCTTTAAGCATCAATTAGACAAAGTAGTTCTGTGAATTTAATATCATAAGATGCTGAAAGCAATAAGGAACATATGATCTCTGCCTTTAAGGAATATTGCACATTTAATCAAAACACTATTCCAAGAGCAGAAAACAGAGTCAAGGAAATAGATAAAGCAGTATAGGCATCCTTATGTTATACTTCATTTGAATTTATTTTCTAATGTATAGTTTTAACACATGTTTATCCTGGCATAATTTTTATATTGTGAATACATAAAATAAGAGGAATCAGGTACCTTTATTCAAAATGAACTGGCCTGGAAGTTATATGGAGGCATCATTTGCTTCTGATAACAATAAAAATCTATTAAGAATGCCACTAGTCTCTAGGATTTTCTGAATTAGAGGAAGGGAACTGGCCCAAAGTTCGTTGTTTGATAACTTATCTGCCAAGTCTCCATTACAAATTCCTCTTAGGACAAGTTATTGCTGGTGCATATTTCTATAGTATGATTTGTGACCCACTAGACTCATGAAGTACTTAACTAATGCTGGATTCTCTCGTATATTTACATTGCACATGGAAGGCTCCAACACATCCTCTCAGAAGAATTTGAAATTCAATATTTTTTTTTTTGAGACAGAGTCTCTCACTCTGTTGCCCCGGCTAGAGTGCCGTGGCGTCAGCCTAGCTCACAGCAACCTCAAACTCCTGGGCTCAAGCGATCCTTCTGCCTCAGCCTCCTGAGTAGCTGGGACTACAGGCATGCACCACCATGCCCGGCTAATTTTTTCTTTTTTTAGTAGATACTGGGTCTTAATCTTGCTCAGACTGGTCTGGAACTCCTCCTGAGCTCAAACTATCTGCCTGCCTCGGCCTCCCAGAGTGCTAGGATTACAGGCGTGAGCCACCGCGCCTAGCCGAAATTCAATATTTTTTTAAAAACATTTTCTTTAGATTCCCAAATTGATTTGACTGTGAACCATACAGAGGAAGAAAACTTAAATATTGGAGTAAAATGTTTTTAAATATTGCCAACAGAATCTCACCTGAAGCAGTTTTTCTGATATTTTACAAGTCAGAAATCTGTAATAAAGCATATGAAGTTGAAAGTAAAGTACCTGTTGGACTCTGATATGTAATTTTTAAGCAGGTTGCATAATTTATTGTCATTCCTTTCCTAGTATGAAAAAGTTCGAATATACAGAATGGATGGATCATACCGTTCTGTTGAATTGAAGCATGGAAATAATACCACAGTGCAACAGATAATGGAAGGAATGCGTCTCTCTCAAGAAACACAGCAATATTTCACTATTTGGATTTGTTCGGAAAATCTCAGTAAGAAAGTTTTTATTCTGTTGTGTGAACTTCACTATTCCTTTTTGGGAGTGGTTTAGTAAACTTACGTATAATGTATGTTTATTCCTGACTTTTAAATTTTGAAATAATACAGTGTTCTTCTCTTTCATATAAATTATTAGTGTTCAAACTGCTGAAACAGGTAAGCCCCTGGGCCACTATTCCTTCCTTCATTCAAAGCATTTTTTAAGCAGTAAAAACCAACATTTTTCTTCTCTGGCAATGGCATTTGATTTGAGTACCATTAAATGTTGTGCTCATACAACTTGGCTTCATTTTCAGTGCTCACCTCAAAATAATACAGATGTTCTTTTTTCTTATATTAATTTTCTATTTAAAATCAACATTTTATGTAAAATCAGCCTAATGCCGTAATAGACTTGTCCCTCAAAGTATTGCAAATGCATAAAGAGTTTAATTGATCGATGTGACTGCTTATTTAATGGTTTAATTGTATCTTTTTAACACGACATTCTATTATGTCATCAAAAATAGGCTATAATGGAATTAAGGATTTTATATACATTTTACACATTTTCTTTAAGAATTTTCTTATAATTCTTGTGTTCTTAAAAACAAGCAGTAAACTACAAATTGGGTAGCAATACTGATTAAAATACATATTTAGTTAAATTTAGACCGTTCATTTGTGAGTATTAAACACTTAAGTGCAGATAATTTAATGCAGAGTTTCTATGTATTGATATAATTGGTTTTTTTACATTATCATTTATAAAAGAAAAGATGTTTTTTAGGCCTTCAACTCAAACCATATCATAAACCCTTGCAACATGTTCGTGACTGGCCAGAAATACTTGCTGAATTGACTAATTTGGATCCCCAAAGGGAAACACCTCAGCTTTTCCTAAGAAGAGATGTGAGACTTCCTTTGGAAGTTGAAAAAAAGGTTTGCTTGGAAATCTTATTTATAGTTATTTAAATGCACAGAACCTGTTGAGTTTCTATTATAGGCAATAGAGGCAGAAATTGTACTATTTCTATACTAGGAGGTTTTACCTGTTTTTCTGTTTAATCCTTACATCCCTGTGGTGAGTGGTAGAGTTACAGTTAGTCTACTTACAAAGCCCTTGGTTGGTTTTTTTCATTTCCACTCCCATTGTCTTAAGAATACAAAAGAAGTAAAGAAGTTATCCTAAAGAAAATTAGCAATTAGATGGGGGAGAAAATTATACAGAAAAAAAATTTTTTTAGAATAGTTAGAAAGGAAGTAGTGTCGGGGACAAACTTAATAAAGAGCTAATCAGTTGTATAAATTTCAAAGGAAGAAAAAGATACATTGGAGTGGGAGAGAGCAGAAAAAACATTCTGGGTAGAGAAGATGATATTTGCAAAGGGGACATATGAAAGATATTCTCAATACTCAGTAGGTGGCCGTTCTGGACTCAAGCAGAGAACTTTATAGACAGTAAAAAATGAGAATAGAATTTACATTTGATAAGAAGGTGTGTTCCAGAAAGGTATGTTTGGGTTTCAACTACTGTAAATTTTAGGGAATAGGTGAGATAATGCCATAGGAAGGATGAACAGACAAGGGAGAAATCTAAAGGAGAGATTATAACAACTTAAACGAGGTGTGATAATCTAACACAGTGGTAGCTGTGAAAATTGAAAAAAAAATTGTTCCAAGGTCCCACTGCATTGATGAAGAAAAATTACAATGCATTTCATGATTCTTTATTCAAGAGAATATTAAACATAGGCAGATTTCAGCACATGAAAATTTCAACAGCCATGTCCAAACTTGGTAAATGTTTTATATATAACTGTTTATTATCCCTCTTATATTATGAAGCTAAAGAAAAATTTAGTCCTCTCAGCCAAAGATACTGGGATTTACATATATATTTGTATGAATTTACCAAAAACTAAGGTCTTGATTATTTGTTAAAAATAGAATCACATTAACAGAATGCAGTGGGGGGAGAACCCACATGATAATATCAGTTGTTACAGAAAAGTCATTTGATGAAATCCAACATGCATTTATGAGAAAAGAAAAAAAATACTCTCAGAAAACATTTATCAAAACCCACAGCTAAGATCATATTCATTGGTGAAAATTGAAAACTTTCCTCCTAAGGTCAGGTACAAAATAAGAATGCTCACTTTCACCACTGCTGTTTAACATTATACTAGAAGTTGTAGCCAGAGCAGTTAGACAAGAAAAGAAATTAAAGCCATCCAAATTGGAAAGGAAAAAATAAACCTATCTCTGTTTACAAATGACATAATCCTGTATATAGGAAATCCCAGAGAATTCACAAGAAAGGTACTAGAACTAATAAACTAATTCAGCAAAGTTTCAAGATAAAACCTCCACACACAAAAATCATTTGCATTTCTATACACCAGCTATGAATAATCCAAAAAAGAAATTAAGATATCTACTAAAATATCATCTAATAGAGTAAAATACCTAGGAATAAATTTAACAAAAGAAATTCAAGACTTGTACACTGAAAAATACAAGACATTGCTGAAAAAGTAAGACATAAATAACTGGAAATCCATCCCCATGTTCAAGGATAGGAATATTTAATAGTTTTAAGATAATACTTGCAAAATGATCCACATATTCAGTGCAATCCCTAACAAAATTCCAGCAGCCTTTTTTGCAGATATGGAAAAGATAGTCCTCAAATTCATATGTAATTGCAAAGGGCCTCAAATAGTCAAAACAATCTCGAAGAAAGAATGATAAAGTTGAGGGATTCACATTTCCCAAATTCAAAACATACTACAAAACTACAGTAATCAAAACACTGTGGCACAAGCATAAGGATAAACATATAGACCAATGGAATAAAATTGAGAGTTCAGAAATAAAACTATACATGTATGGCCAATTGATTTTTGACAAGGGTGCCAAGTCCATCTAATGGAGAAAGAATAGTCTCTTCAACAGATGGTATAGGGAAAACTGCTTTTCACATTGCAGAAGTATGAAATTGGACCCCAACCTCACACCATATACAAAAGTTAATTCAAAATGTTATCAATGACCTAAATATAAAAGCTAAAACCATAAAACTTGTAGGAGAAAATCATAGGGGTAAGTCTTCATGACTTTTGATTTGACAGTGGATTCTTAGATATGATATTAAGATCATGAACAATAAGAAAAATAATAGGTAACTTGGACTTCATTAAAATTTAAAACTTTTTTGCATGAAAAGACATTATTAAGACTACCTACAGAATTGAAGAAAATATTTGTAAATCATAGGTCTGATAAGGGCTTACTATCCAAAATATATAAAGAACTCCTACAACTCAACAATAAAAAGACAACCCAATTTAAAAAATGGTCAGAGGACTTGAATAACATTTCTCCAGTGAACTTATACAGGTGCACTATAAGCACATGAAAAGATGCCCAATACCATTAGTCATTAGGAAAAAGCAAATCAAAACCACCCCAAGAAACCACACCCACTAGGATGGCTATAAAAAAAAAGGAAAATAAAAATGTTGGTGAAGATGTAGAGAAGTTAGAGCCTTGGTACACTGCAGTTGGGAATGTGAAATGATACAACTGCTGTGGAAAACAGTTTGGTGGTTCTTCAAAAATCTAAGCATAGAATTACCATATGATCCAGCAGTTCCACTCCTAAGTATATGCCTGAAAGAATTGAAAACGGGCCAGGCGCGGTGGCTCATGCCTGTAATCCTAGCACTCTGGGAGGCTAAGGCGGGCAGATTGTTTGAGCTCAGGAGTTCGAGACTAGCCTGAGCAAGAGTGAGGCCCCATGTCTACCAAAAATAGAAAAAATTAGCCGAGCATGGTGGCACATGCTTGTAGTCCCAGCTACTCGGGAGGCTGAGGCAGAGGATTGCTTGAGCCCAGGAGTTGGAGGTTGCTGTGAGCTAGGCTGACGCCACGGCATTCTAACCGGGGCAACACAGTGAGACTCTGTCTCAAAATAAATAAATTAAATTAAATTAAAAAATTAAAGAAAAAAAAAGAATTGAAAACAGGAACTTAAACAGATACTTGTGTGTCACTTCACTGTTATTCATAATAGCCAAAAAGGTGGAAACAACCTACATCAACAAATGAATGGACAAACAAAATGTGGTGTATATGTGTGTACACACACACACACACACACACACAGGAATATTATTCATTCATAAAAAGGAATGAAGTTATGGTACAATAAGGATGAACCTTGAAAACATTATGTTAAATGAAATAAGCCAGACACAAAAAGGACAAATATGATATGATTCTGCCTATATTAAGCAATCTGGAATAGGCAAAAGGACAAAAAGTAGACCAGAGGTTACCAGGGGTATAGGCTTATGGGGTAGGAATGAGGAGTTATTCTTAATGGTTACAGAGTTTGTGGTGAGTTGTGGAAATAGTGGTGACAGTAGCACAACATTGTGAATGTAATTAATGTCGCTGAATTATACACTTAAAAGTGTTAAAATCATAAATTTTGTGTTATATTTATTTTACTACAGTTTTAAAAAATGTATTAGGCCTATGAGATCTGCATGTAATCTAAGTATACTCAATCTATCTTCCTTCACCCAAGTAATATTTTAAAAGTTGGCTCGTAGCTGCAATGATAATACTTGAATGATAAATAAAGTACATCATTGTACTATAAAATAAAGTGGACTCAACTAAAAAGAAAGCAAGGCTTAGTAAATTCTTAAGTTAAATCAGAATATCATGATAATCTGGTATAATAGTTGTATTCTTTCACTCATTATTTAATTAATAAATTCCTTTTTCTACCATCTGATAAATAGAAGAATTATGCTTAGTGGTTGGCATCATTCTTTTCAGATGAAAACAGCCTGATTCATTGTTGACTAAAATTCATTGAATATACTATTGGGAATTGTAACTGTTATTAATTATCTACTCAAACTCTTCAAATTTATTAAGTCAATTTTTATTACAAAAATATGCTTCCATTCAGTCTTTTTCTTTAACATTTTATTTTGAGATATTTTAAAACTATAGGAAAGTTGAAAAAGTATTACAATTCATACCATATATATCATTCATTAGATTTACTAGTTGTTAATATTTTGGCACATTTGCTTCATCTTTTCTTTTTTCCTTTGTGAACCATTTTTAAGTGAGTTGCAGATATCATGACATTTCATCTCCACATATATTGGCATGCATCTTCTAAGAGTAAGGACATGTCTACATACCACAATATCATTTTCAACCAAATAAAATTAGTATTTCTATTATAACATCTAATATCTTCTCCAAATTCAGATTTTTCCTAATTGTTTTTAAAAGTTTTTTATAGCTCTCACCCTTGGAATCTAGTCAAGGGAATCTAGTCAATGCTATCTTTAATTTCTGTTTTTTCCCATGAAATTCTGTTTTACTTTTTTAAAATCATAATACAATATTATAAGATGGAAAAATAGAATTAGTTATAGGACAAAAATCATTTTTACTATAAGAATGTGGGATCACTGTGAATTATATTTCCAAATACTTTATTCATTCAGAGACTTGATAAATGGGATTATTTCAAAGTCGAAATATACTCTGTAGGCTAGCATTTCTCAATCTTTATTAATCTTATTGGATAAAATGAAACTAAAGTTTTTAAAACTTAAAAATCTATGCTCTCTTTTAATGTTATTTGAAAGTGCAAAGTCTTATAGTCGAATAAAATTTTAAAATATTTTAAAGCAAACCTTTATAAATTACATTTGTCCTTCTGGGAATTAACACACTCCCTTTTATCTCCTATGAAGTTAACTACTATATTATATGAAGCATAGGCAATAGAAAAATGTTTCAGAAATATAAAGATTTAGATATAATTATGCTAGAAATTATCAATATTCATAAACTGATGAAAATATTATTAGTAAATCAGGGGTTAGCAAACTATAGTCTATGACCATATCCTGCCTGCTGCCTAATTTTATATATCCCACAAGCTGGATTTTTATATTTTTCAGTGATTAAAAATAACTGAAAGAAAAATATTTCATGTTGTAAAAATTTTATGAATTTTAGTATCTGTACATAAGTTTTATTAGAACACTACCATACCTATTTGTTGATGGTTGATATATTGCCTGTGGCTGCTTTTGTGCCACAATTGTGCAGAGATTACATGGTTTACAAAGCTTAAAATATTATTGTCTGGCTCTTAACAAAAAAAAATTTGCCAACTTCTGTTGTAAAGCAATAATAAATATGTAGCTTTGCTTTTCCCGTTTTATACAATGACAAGTTGTGTATTTGTAAAAGGAAATTTTGGCCTAATAACCAAATTATGCTTTCTTTTCTAAGATTGAAGACCCACTAGCAATTCTTATTCTCTTTGATGAAGCCAGATATAATTTATTGAAGGGCTTTTATACAGCTCCTGATGCCAAACTGATAACATTGGCAAGTCTTCTGTTACAAATAGTTTATGGAAATTACGAAAGTAAAAAACACAAGCAAGGTTTTCTAAAGTAAGTATTTAATACAATACATACTCTTGTGTTGTGTTTAAGATTCTATTTAACCAGGAAAGTTCAAAAATGTTATTAAAAAATATTTATACATTACATTGGTTTGGCATTATATAATACAAGACATAGGATAAGGGAAAAAAACTATAATAATAAGACATTCTTGAAGTTATAGTCTCCAAAGTTATTTTTCTTATATTTGACTATAGTTTGATATACTTTATATTTTTTCTTTAATTTATATTTCTTTATGATATGTTTAAATAAGTTCACTAAAACCTGACTTGAATACGTAGTAAAAAAATTTTATAAGGCAGATGCACTTAAAAATCCCACCATAAAAACTAGTTTCATAGTCAGTCTTTCAGAGAAAACACAGAGATTTGAGTACATCTATAATTTGTTGTGATTTTCAATTTCCAAAAATATTTTCTGGTTATTGAAAGAAGAAACATTTCTGTAAATTGATACCGTGTTTCCCTGAAAATAAGACCTACCCATAAAATAAGCCCTAGCAGGATTTCTAAGCATTTGCGCAATATAAGCCCTACTCCGAAAATTAGACCTAGTGATGGGCGTGGCTACGCAGCATATCTGCACAACCCATGCATTTCATCTCAGAGCAGTAAAGAAGACAAGCAGCCCTTCTCATCATCCCCATGAAAGCTCTATTACTTGACATGAGAGATTGGGGCCAATGGTTCTAAAGCAAATGGAGTCGCAAGAAATTCAGGATGGAATTCGGGGTTTGGAGAATTATGATGATGTTCCAGAAGAAGACGACTTAACTATATTTGAATAAATGTAGGTTGTTGTACCATACTTAAAAAAAATAACACATCCCCTGAAAATAAGCCCTAGGGTGTCTTCTTGAGGAAAAATAAATATAAGACCCTGTCTTATTTTTGGGGAAACACGGTAGTTAGGATTGTGGCTTTTGCTTAAAATTTTTCAAGTTCTCTGATATATTACAACATAGTAGTTTTCAATTTAAAAATTATGTTACTTAAAGTCATATGTGACAGAATGATTATTGTACTTTAGCTATTAAAGATGATTTATTTAAA
Source organism: Cheirogaleus medius (assembly GCA_008086735.1). Taxonomy (NCBI): domain Eukaryota; kingdom Metazoa; phylum Chordata; class Mammalia; order Primates; family Cheirogaleidae; genus Cheirogaleus; species Cheirogaleus medius. The sequence goes on from VBSM01002217.1 coordinate 45,090,055, forward strand.
GGATGTTGGCATGTGTGCTTACAGTGAAGAAAATCTAAAATCCATTGTACCTATTACCAAACTGAAAAGTAAGGCACCTCACTGGACAAATCGAATACTTCATGAATACAAGGTAAGCTGTTTAATAGAAATAAACAGGCATTTTATAGCCTAGTTGAAATGTTGTTAGTGTTATTAATATTTTAAACATAGGTACATTAAATTTATAGTCATGAAATTAAAAATGGATCTTCTTGGTCACAATGCCTGAAATTGAAAGTAGCAAGATATTTTTCCTGAATGCCTTCTATGTGCTGAATGCTGTGATAAGGGCTAAAGATAAAAATTTGACATAATATACTATCCCTACCCATGAGGCACTTAAAACCTAATAGAATAGACAATATTTTTAGATCCTGATTTTTTTTAATATTCAGATCACTAGAGAAGAAATACTCTTAATATAATATGCCATAAATTTATTTTTCGGTAGGGGCAGCCTTGATTTTACAAACTGTATAGTTGACCTATATGGATTATCAAAGTTATGTTCTCCTTTCACATTTGTTTTTATTTTTATTTTACCGTATTTGTTTTTAGAATCTTAGTACAAGTGAGGGTGTCAGTAAAGAAATGCATCACCTTCAGCGCATGTTCTTACAGAATTGTTGGGAAATTCCTACATATGGAGCAGCATTTTTCACAGGACAGATATTTACAAAGGCAAGCCCCAGCAATCATAAAGTCATCCCTGTGTATGTAGGAGTGAATATAAAAGGACTTCATCTCCTCAACATGGAAACTAAGGTACATTTTCAGCTATTTTTGACCAGTCAAATCGTATAATATCTAAAATAACAGTGCCTGCCTACATGAAGAATCTAGAAGTGTCATATACAAAACTATTCATTGCAACTTCATTCATTAGAAAAAATGAGGGAGAAAACTAAATGACTGTCAGTTGAGAGTTAACATACTACATTTCTACTTTGGAATATCTTTCAGCCATGCAAGAGAATAAAGAATATTTTTGTGTAGAACTATCTCCAGGATATATTTAGTGAAAAAGTAAGGTGCTGAAACACATGTAATGTGCCACCATTTGTATAAAAATGGGAGGAAGTGAAGACTATCTTTACATAAGTACATGTTGCTTGTGGGTGCATAAAATACTTGAAGCCTTTAGAGAAGGGAACCAGGAAACTGGGAACAGGAGTTAGGAGGGAGACTTTTCACTATATACCTGTCTTAGTTCAGGCTGTTATAACAAAGTACCATAGACTGGTTGGCTTAAAAATAAAAGTAGTTTATTTCTCACAGTCTGGAAGCACAAAGTTTGAGATCAGAGCACTAGCATAGTCAGGTTCTAGTGGGGGCCTTCTGGGTTGTAGACTGCTAATAACATCTTGTATCTTCACATGACAGAAGGAATGAGAGAGTTCTCTGGGGTCCATGTTATAAAGGCACTAATCCCATTCATGAAGGTTCTTTCCTCATGACATAATTACCTCCCAAAGGCCCTATCTCTTAATATGTTGACATTGGGAGTTAGGATTTCAACATACCAATTTGGGGAGGAGGGATGCAAACATTCAATCCATAACAGTGCCATTTTGTACCTTAAATGTTTTAATTATGTGATTACACTACCTGTTTGAGATATCAATTAGGTTTAAATGAAAAAATAAAGATTAAGAAAAGGTAAATATGATATGTGACACAAGGGCTTTACTTTGAGAATTAGAATTAGTTATAAGAACCTTTTAGGGAATAGGATGAAGTGTGCAAAGGATTATGAATATCCACCAGAATCCTTCAAAGCTTTTTTGGTTTGTTATTGTTTTTGTTTTTTACATGGCTTTTTATTGAGATGTAATAATTGTACATATGCATGGGTTACATGGGATATTTTGATACATGCTGTAATGTGTAATGATCATGTCAGGATATTTAACTATTCATCACCTCAGACATTTATCATTTCTTTATGTTAGGAACATTTTGCCTCTTCTAGCTATTTTGAAATATATAATAAATTATTATCTATAGTCACTCTACTATAACTGTCAAATACTTGAATTTATTCCTTCTATCTAACTATGTTTTTATCCATTAACATGATTAACCAACCTCTGTTTATCCACCCCGCTCAACCTTTCCCACTTCTGGTAACCATCATTCTACTCTCTACCTCCCTGAGATCAACTTTTTTTGGTCCCACATATAAGAAAACATGTAATATTTGTTTTTCTATGCATGGCTTATTTCACTTAACACAGTGGCCTCAGTTCCGTCCATGTTGCTGTAAATGACAGGATTTCATTCTTTTTTATGGCTGAATAGTATTCCAAGTATATGTACCACATTTTCTTTATTCATCCATTGATGGACACTTAGGTTGTCTTTGCTATTGTGAGGTGAACATGATAATCGCTATACTACAGAAACCCATAGTCTCTGCTATTGTGCATAGTGCTGCAGTACACATGAGGGTGCAGGGATCCCTTAGTAATACTGATTTCCTTTTCTTTGGATAAATACCCAATAGTGGGATTGCTGGATCATATGATAGTTCTATTTTTAGTTTCGTGAGAGACCGCCATACTGTTTTCCATAATGGCTGCAGTAATTTACATTCCCATCAACAACGTATAAAAGTTTCCTTTTCTCCACATCCTCACCAGCATTTTTCTTTTTTTGTCTTTTTGATAATAGTCATTCTACCTGCAATGAGATAGTATCTCATTGTAGTTTTGACTTGCATTTCCCTATTGATTAATGTCGTTGAGCATGTTTTCATATACCTGCTGGTCATATGTATGTCTTCTTTTGAGAAATGTCTCTTCAGATCTTTTGCCCACTTTGTAATGTGATTATATGGAGTTTTTTTGCCTATGAGTTGTTTGAGTTCCTTGTGTACTGTGGATGTTAGTCCTTTGTCAGATGAGTAGTTGATACATATTTTCTCCCATTCTACAAGTAGTTTCTTCACTCCATTGGTGGTTACATTTGCTGTACAGAAGCTTTTTAGATTAATATAATCCCATTTGTTTATTTTTGTTTCTGTTGCTTGTGCTTTTGATGTCTTAGCCATAAAATCTTTGCCTAGACCAACATTTCCCCTGTTTTTTTTTTCTAGTAGTTTTATAGTTTTAGATATATTTTAAGTCTTTAATCCATTTTGAGTTGATTTCTCTGTATGGTGAGAGAGAGGGGTTTAGTTTCATTCTTCTGCATATGGATATCCAGTTTTCCCAGCACCATTTATTGGACAGAGTGTCCTTTCCCCAATATATGTTCTTGGCACATTTGTCAAAAATCAGTTGACTATAAATACATGGATTTATTTCTGGGTTCTCTGTTCCATTGATCTAGTATCTGTTTTTGCATCAGTATCATGCTATTTTGGTTACTCTAGTTTTATAGTATATTTTTAAGTTAGGAAGTGTGATGTCTCCAGCTTTGTTCCTTATGCACAAGATTGCTTTGGCTGCTGAGGATCTTTTGTAATTCCATATGAATTTTAGGATTGTTTTTCTACTATGTGAAGAATGTCATTGGTATTTTGATACAGATTATATTGAATCTGTAGATTGCTTTGGGTAGTATGGTCATTTTAACAATATTAATTCTTCCAGTCCATGAGCATGGAATGTCTTTCCAATTGTTTGTGTCCTCTTTAAGTTCTTTTATTAGTTTTTTGTAGTTTTTGTTATAGAGGTCTTTCACCTCCTTGGTTAAATTTATTCCCAGGTATTTTTTTAGTAGTTATTGTAATTGGGGTTGCTTTCCTGATTTCTTTTTCAGCTAGTTCAGTATTGATGTATAGAAATGTTACTGATTTCCGTATGTTGATTTTGTATCCTGCAACTTTACTGAACTCATTTATGAGTTCTAGTAGAGTCTTTAGGTTTTTCTATATATAAGATCATGTCATTTGCAAAGAGGGACAGTTTGACTTCCTCTTTTCCAATTTGGATGCCTTTTCTTTCTCTTGCCTGATTGCTCTGGCTAGGACTTCCCATTCTGTGTTGAATAGAAGTGGTAAAAGTGGGCATTATTGTTCCAGTTCTTAGAGAATAGATTTTCAGCTTTTTCCCATTAAATATGATGTTAGCTGTGGGTTTGTCATATATAGCCTTTATTACATTGAGGTATGTTCCTTCTATGCCTAATTTGTTGAGAGTTTTCATTATGAAGGGATATTAAATTTTATCAAATGCTTTTTGTGCATCTCTTGAAATGATCATGTTTTCTGTCCTTCATTATGTTGATGTGACATATCACATGTATTGATTTGCATATGTTGAACCATCCTTGCATCTCTGGGATAAATCCCACTTCATGGTGGGTATATTATCTTTGTGATGTGCTATGGATTCAAGTTGCTAGTATATCATTGAGGATTTTTGCATCTCTTTTCATCAGGGATATTGGTCTGTTGTTTTCCTTTTTTGTTGTCTTCGTGTCTGGTTTTTGTATCAGGGTAATGATGGCCTCGTAGAATGAGTCAGGAAGAATTCTTCCCTCTTCAATTTTTTAGAATAGTTTGAGAAGACTTGGTGTTAGCTCCTCTTTATAAGTTTGGTAGAATTCAGCAGTAAAGCCATCTGGTCTTGGGCTTTTCTTTGTTGAGAGACTTTTTATTACTGATTCAATCTTGTTACCTATTATTGGTTGGTTGAGGTTTTCTAGTTCTTCTTGATTCAGTCTTGGTATTAGTAGGTTGTATGTGTCTAGGAATTTATCTGTTTCTTCTAGGTTTTCCTATTTGTTGGCATATAATTGTTCATAATAGTCTCTAATGATCCTTTGTATTTCTGTGGTTTCAGTTGCAATATCTCCTTTTTCATTTCAGATTTTATACATTTGAGTCTTCTGTTTTTCCTGGTTAGTCTAGCTAACAGTTTATTGATTTTGTCTTTTCAAAAAACCAACTTTTTGTTTTGTTGATCTTTGTTTTTTTGTTGTTGTTGTTTTGTTTTTAGTTTCTATTTCATTTAATTCTGGTCTTTTATTTCTTTCCTTCTACTAATTTAGGCTTTGGTTCTTGCTTTTCTAGTTCCTTGAGGTACATTGTTAAGCTGTTTATTTCAAATCTTTCTATTTTTTTGATGTAGGCGTTTATTGTTATAAACTTCCCTCTTAGCACTGCCTTTGCTATACCCCTTAAGTTTTTGTGTGTTATGTTTCATTTTCAATAGTTTCAAGAAATTTTTTTTTTGGTTTAAAACATTTTGAATTTTATTTTTTAGTTCACAAATAATAATTCAATTGTTTCAAGAAATTTTTTTATATCCTTCTTAATTTCTTCATCAATCCAATGGTTGTCCAGGAGCATGTTGTTTAATTTCCATATATTTGTACAGTTTCCAAAGTTCCTTTTGTTACTGATTTCTGGTTTTATTCCATTTTGGTCTGAAAAGATAATTGATATGATTTTTATTTTTAAAAGTTAGTTGGGACTTGTTTTGTGGCCTAACATATGGTCTATCCTGGAGAATGTTCCATGTCTTAATTAACAAATGTATATTCTGCACCTGATATAGTATTCTTGGCTGGCATTTTTTTTTTCTTTCAGCAGTTTGAATATATCATCCCATTCTCTCCTGGCGTGCATGGTTTCTGCTGAGAAATCTACTGTTAATCTGATGGGGATTCTCTTATATATACATATAATATGCACATTCCGGTGGCAGTGATGGTAGGCAGAGCAGGCCTGTCCTCAGGCCTCCTGATGGTGCACGTAGCTACCAGCAGCTACAGATGGAATAGGTCAATCCCCAGGCTCCTGGATGACATGTACGGGTACCAGTGGCGCATGGCCTGTCTTCACGCCCCGATGTTGCTCACAGGCCCTGGCAACAGTTAACTGGATTATTCAATCCTTAAGCCCCCAGATGGCATGCTCAGGTGTAGGCGGCCGTGATGGTGGGCAGGACAGACTCATTCCTGCCGGTAGCGAGTGGGCAGGTTGATCCCTAGGCCCCCAGACAACATGCACATGTGGCAGTAGTTGTGGGTGAGGCAAATCTCTCCTTAGTCCCTTTCAGAGCTTTTCAGTTAGAAGTTTTTTACTGTATGATGCTCCTGTTTCTAATCAAAGTTGTTATAATATAAAATACAGGCTTATCAGTTATTTTTAACATATTTAGTACACCTAAACAGGATGAACAGGTTTCTAGTTTATAATAGGAAGCTAATAAAAATCATATCTAATTTATTCAGATTTGTTAAGAATAGACCATTTTCTAAATCAGTTAACATATCACTAAGCTTATGCATTTAAAAAAGGCATTTTAGATTAACAAAGTTCTTCATAAACCTAATTTTTATTTTTCTTTTTATGTCTTTATTTATAATGAAATAACTTTAGTCATTTCTTATTAACTCAGGGTCATCTTTATGGACAACAGTTATCTTACTATGCTGTTAGATATACCTGTGGATGGAAATAGAGAATATCTAGGGACAAAGAGTGGAAGAGTGTCTGATATCAGTAATTGACCTGGAGCTTGATTTCTTGAAGTCTCGTATACTCAACTTGCTTTTGTTCATTTCCTTATCATTTCTATTAAAACTATTTTGCTCACACAAAATAGGCTGCTGCTTATTAGCTTGTAACCCCTTTTCTATTTCTGTTGTACGGTTTGCTAAAGGTAATGAAGGAGAAATGCCCCCCACCATTTCAAAAAATTTTTCCTTTGCTATTTCAGAGCATTTTATACCAGCGTCTACAGATCCTTTTTCATAGAACTGGATGGTGAGGCTGTGGATATAATACTGTGCTATTTCTCTAAGCTGTATTTTGTTTGACTTTTGATAGCATTCCAAGTTTAGACAACAATACAAAGTTTTATATAGAATTCAAATGATGGTTTATCAATATCTCTATAACATCTCATATTATGAATAATATTCTGGTCCAGGAGTTGAATAAATGAGATAGCAGTAGCAGGCAGAAGGATGATAGTAATATTATTAAACAGTGTGCCCTTTCAGGATAAAAGATTCAATTTCTAGAACTATAAATAAAAATGCTTTCCTTGAGTATATAAAAAGATCATTGAACCAAAGGGTAAAGACATTTTCTGTCCATCTAATCATTACCTTCTGCTCTGTAAGCCACTGATAAATTTATGGCACCTTTGAAAGCTCTAAGATGATTACATATTCCAGCCATCAAATGTGAGAACAACTAGCTTGTCCTTGGTTGTCCCAGATTCACCAAGATCTACTAGAGTTGAATTTGACAAGCTTTGCTAAAATAGAGTAAACACATTCAACTACAAAAATGCCTCCATTTGCATTTAAACTCTACATGGGATATATCAGCCTCAGAGAATAATTCTCAAGAAAAGCCATAGGATACAGCTGTGTTTTTGTATCAATTACTTTTACTTTCTCTATCTTGTTTCTCTTTGAAATAATCAAAGTTGCTCATCAAAAAACATAGCTCAGCCAATTATATATGCTCATCAGAGACATTTCTACTTACATAAAATATAAACACTATTTTTTTTTTTTTTAGGCAGAGTCTCACTCTGTTACCCCGGCTAGAGTGCCGTGGCGTCAGCCTAGCTCACGGCAACCTCAAACTCCTGGCCTCAAGCAATCCTTCTGCCTCAGCCTCCCGAGTAGCTGGGACTACAGGCATGTGCCACCATGCCCGGCTAATTTTTTCTATGTATTTTTAGTTGGCCAATTAATTTCTTTCTATTTTTTTTTAGTAGAGACAGGGTCTCGCTCTTGCTCAGGCTGGTTTCGAACTCCTGACCTTGAGCGATCCACCACCTCAGCCTCCCAGAGTGCTAGGCTTACAGGCGTGAGCCACCACACCTGGCCAACAACCAAACTTTGATTTTTAACTATGGGCTCAGTACTTTTGTTGGAAATCTGACCTTCATATAATTGAGGAGTTCCTGTACCACAGATGTATTTTTTTCTGTATATCAAACTGTTTTTGAGGCCATATTAATGGACTGTTTTCTGGTTTTTACTTAAAGAAATTTCAGGTGATTGATCTGAAAAATAGTTTAAGGTAGTATGATATCTTGACTCAATATTTCAGTCTGTACCTTGATAAGTAGCTATTTTAGCATATCCTTTGCATAAAATTATATTTTACAATGTGAATGTAGATAGCTGATTTTTAACCAAAATGTTATTAGTTTTCTGTTGTACATAATGTATACTCATGTAAATTAATTACAGTCTTTCATTTGCAGAACCTCACTTTAAAAATGCCTTAACCCATTATCTTTTTGGCATATCTGTGGTTTATTATTTACTGTCAATATTAAAGAATTTCTACTTATAGAAAGCTAATGTTTCTAAACATATATTTTAAAGGATGGCATGAACACTTACTTTATATATGTCTACACAAAAAATATATGCTTAGGGCAAGACAATGCAAGTTATTGCTGGGGAAAATTAAATAATCAAGAATACATCAAATGCCTACTTAAATATAGCATTATGTTAGGTAAGTGTAGGAATGGGTTACTCTAATATTGCTTTTTAAATAGTTCTGTTGAATCTATGAAGGGTATATTATTTTTACAATAAATATATCGGTGTACTTATTTTCAGTGGAATGAGATTGTGTACATCAGCAGGTTACTCCTATTGCGTAAGTTTCAGATCTGAAAGTACTATATGAATATTCAAAAGAAAGGTACTGAATATTCAGACAAGACCATAAAGAGACAAGGAAAAAAAAAAAGAAGAAAGGTACTGAGTAAATTAAACAGGTAGTTTTTAACCTGCAAAAAGTAAAAGCTTGTGGTACATTTCTTTATCCTGGAAGTCACAGATAGAATGGGCATCTTTAAAAATTTTTATCAATCTTATACAAAGAATATCATTGCTCAAAGCAGTCTTTTGACAGTCTGCCACTCTGTGTGGTTCTGTGCTGAAGGCTGTGTGAGGTTAGTGTGGGCACTTTGAATAGGCTTTATTATACCATTCAAAACAATCATGTTTAGACCTGAGTAAATAAATGTAGTTAGTACAGAAAATAGTGTTTTTAATATGTATTTCAATATAATGATTTTCTATTACATTGCAGGCATTACTCATCAGTCTTAAGTATGGTTGCTTTATGTGGCAATTAGGAGATGCTGATACTTGTTTTCAGATCCATAGTATGGAAAATAAAATGAGCTTTATAGTACATACAAAACAGGTAAATATTTGTCTATTTTGAATTTCTAATGAACTACTGTGTTAGTAAAGTTATTTCTTTTTTTTAAAAGTGATGTAATCCATTTAACTTCAAGGAAAGTCTCTAATATTATATGAAATTAAAATATTTAAGACCAAAGATAAAGGCAGGCCTTTCCTAAACAAGTAAAGCCAGAAACTTATCTGAATAATTTATTTTAGTCTTATAACAATTAAACTCTTTCTTGTGTCATTTCTTTTAATTCTGGTCAATATTCCTTGTCTCTTCTTTCAAGGTATTAAGAAGTCCTTCCCTGTTCTTGACCTGCCTGAGTCCCTAGTTATATCCAGTGGGTTGCTTCTTAAGTCCCTTCAAAAAGCCTGAGTAAATACTCCCTCTGTATTATTTCTTAACCAACTGCCTCCTAATAGAAAAGTTCCCTTTCAAATAGATAGGGAACTGCCCACTGCCATGTATGTCCTTTAAACATTTTTACATGTTTCATATTTATTGTTGACGTATATTTTACTTTATAGGCTGGGCTCGTGGTGAAACTGTTAATGAAGCTAAATGGACAGTTAATGCCCACTGAAAGAAATTCATGAAAGGAAAGTAGCTGGTACTCAAGCCACCACATTTTGTAATGCAGAGTTTTTTCCATGAAAGATTTCTTAAAATATTACTTTTAACAAGGCATTTAGTCTCTTGTAATATATATGTATACTATTACATTGTACAGAATCTGTACTTATGTTTGGTGTGTAATATACCAATTAGTTTTATATAATATCGTCATAAGCTATTCTAGTTTTTGAGAGAAATACAAAAAATTGTAGATTGATAAGTCTGTATAATATTAGAAAAACAGTAAGCTTTATAAAAAGTTATTTTTGGTAAATGGTAAAGAATTTGGAGTGGAATGTGATGAGATTAAAATGTAGCTTTGGTATAACTTTGTGTGTTATTTCTAAATATATTGAAAGTCAACATGATTTGAATAACAAAAATGTATTTTCTACTTGAACCATATAACACTTATTTAAAACAGTTTTCTGCAATCTATAAACATTTCTCAGCATGTTTTTAAAAGTTAAAATGTATATCTAGTATAAGGTAGTATTTTTCAAAGTATAGTTCTTGAACCCCTTATATCCTAATTACCTACGTGCCTCTTAAAAATGAAGATTTCAGATACTCCAGATAAATTCATTCACTCTCTGGAAGTAGCAGAGCCTGGAAGCTTTTCCTAAGTTTGGTTTGGTTTTTGCTTTTTTTCTGTTGAAATAATTCCAGACCCAATAAGGAATTTAGTTTATTAAAGTTGAGATATTACACAAAACTGCCTGGCCCACAAGCACACACATATATAAACACACATTTTAAATGACAATCTCTGTATATGATAGTTGCATTTGTTAAATACATGCTGTATTTTTTATGAGTTGACTTGGTGGTTTATTTATATTGCCTTTGCATTGTAGGAAGTAGATCACCAAACATCTGGTGGTTTCATTTAGGGGAGTACTGATATAGATAAAGAGCAAACTTGATTAATGTGCTGTTTAATAAACTAGAAACTACAGTCTTTTCAGATTAATAGACTGATGAGTTGGAAATAAATTTGGAGATACAATAGTCCAATTTGAAGTTGCCCTACAGATTGCAAGTAATTTTTATATATCATTATCTACTCTTTACATTAACTTCTGCTTATTTTTAAGGGTGTTATGTCTAAGCCTTATTAAAATTAAGATTATGTGGGCCGAGTGCAGTGGCACATGCCTGTAATCCTAGCACTCTGGGAGGCTGAGGCAGGAGGATTGCTTGAGTTCAGGAGTTTGAGACCAGCCTGAGCAAAAGTGAGACCCTATCTCTACTAAAAATAGAAAAATTAGCCTGGTGTCATAACGCCCGCCTGTAATCCCACCTGCTCCAGACGCTGAGGCAAGAGGATTACTTGAGCCCAGGAATTTGAGGTTTCAGTGAGCTATGATGATGCCACTGCACTCTACCCAGGGTGACAGAGCAAGACTCTGTATCAAAAAAAAAAAAAAAAAATTAAGATTATATGGTTAAGTAAGGTTAGTAAGAAAGCCTGACTTATCTTTAATTCTGTGCTAGGCACTTTTGATTCTATATAAACAATTCCCTGTTCAGTGTCATTCATTCCAGTGGCCTCAACTGTTACTAAATACCCAGTTGACTCCCAAACCTAAAATTTCAGCCTCAGCTTATCTTCTGAACTCTAGATTTTAATTTCCAAGTTCCTGTTATTCTAGCTCCATCTAAATGGTCTACAAAGAACTTTGGTTTCATCATAGCTGGAAACAGAATTTGTTTCCTCTATATGTTCCATTCTGCCCTTCCTCTGAATTCCGTATGTGGTTAATGGTATCATCAAATTGCATCCAGTTATTTAGCCTAGAAATCTTGGAGTGGTCTTCAACTTTTCCCTCTTTTCTCACCCTACACTTCTGTTGATAAAGTCTTGTCAAATGTTCTGTGAGTCCTTTCCCATTCCCTCCCTCCCTGGTTGCACTGCAGCCATCCTTGTTCAAGTCCCCACCATCAATTCTTTGGCTTGTAGAAGCTTCCTACTGAGGTGGGCTGTACACCCTGCCACACTGATGGCAAGTTAACCTTTCTCATCAATCTGATTATTTTTATTACCCTATGAAAACCTTTCATGATTACCATTATATGTAGAATTAAATTCCAAATTCCTTAATATTGAACATAGGGTCCTGATTCAATAATTTTTGGGTGAGGCCCAAGCATTTCTGTTTTTAAAGTATCTCATGTGCTTTGGATATACAGGTAGGTGTTAGAAATGTAGTTATAATCCACTTTAACTAGGAGATAGCTCAATTTCTTTCCTTTCACAGAGAGGTGAGGATTCAGTGAAACTACATCAAATAACTCCCTGCTCCATAGAATACGGTATACTTTCCTAGAGTTGTACAGTATGGCGGCCCTATAGAGAAAGAAAGAGGAGACTATTAGAGTAGCATAGCTATTAAAGACTTAAAAATATATAGCATTAAAAAGTCAATTTTCAAAATTAGTATTGAGAAAAAAAATAATCGATCATTTGTTAGACCATAACAAACCAGAAATAACAATGGAAAAATTCAAACAACTTTTAATGAATGCCTCATATTGATCAAGCATCATATGTGCACTGAGGATAAAAGATAAGATAACCATTTTCCTTTCATCATTCTTTCAGTAAATATGAGTGCCTAATTATGTGCCAGGGATCCAGTGGCAAGGAAAACAAAGTTCTTGCCTTCAGGGAACAAAGCTGAATGAGAGAGACAGTAAATACTCATGGAAATATATAATTATAAACTCAAATTATTGTGATAAAAGAAAAAATACAATCTAAGCATAAATAGGGAAACTGGATCTAGTCCTGGGGATCAGGAGAGGTTTACCTGAGCAAGTGATGCTTGAGTTGACATCTGAGGTATGAGCAGGAATTAATTATGTAAAGGCAGTTGAGCTGGAAGGGAAATGAGGAAAAGATGTTTTGACCCCAAGGACAGTCCTGGGGTACTGATGAGGGGAATTAAAATTTTCTCATGTTCAGCTAAGATGTGAATTCAAATAATTGTTTCTCCAAATCACAACAAATGAATGTCCATATATAAAATAAAATGTAAATAAAACCAGAGTAGTTAACACTGTACATGATAAATTAGAGAAAAATTTGCTGAAGAATCACAAGATTAAAAATTGCCAAATTTGACCCTAGAAAAACTAGGCTTGATAGAAATTCAACAGAGTAAAACTTCCTACAGTTCTTAACCAAATTTAATAGAAGAATTGCAGCAATAAAATTTAAATTTTAATTTGATCGTGAGGAACTCAATTGCAAAGACTCTAATTGGAAGAATTTAATATGTACAAAAAACTGGTGAATCAATTTCTTTATAATTTACATAGAAAAATTATTCCAATAAAAAAATTTCAGTCACTCTGGGAGGCCGAGGCGGGTGGATAGCTCAAGGTCAGGAGTTCGAAACCAGCCTGACCAAGAGCGAGACCCCGTCTCTAAAAAAAAAAAAAAAAAAATTTCAGTCAAATGAAGATGGAAAAAGTACAAATTGTTTTTGCTACGCTGTGTAGAAAACTGATCAAGAAATTATATTAGCTTGAGTGCATACAAGAAAATAATTTCTCAACAAAAGTCCATCTGTGATGGTATAACTCTCATTTAACATCTGTATTCATAAAGTCAGAATGTCCCTAGGGTCATGTATGGTATCTGGAAAGGCAGGGGTAGGCAGACTGAAAAGGCCCTAATGCAGAGGGGCCTCACACTGGGGATTCTTAGAGCCAGAGTATGGCTTGAGACAAAGGAATATCTTTGAGATATCTTTGGGTGTAAATGAGGAAACCAGTTTCAACACATTGACTAGTTTCTATGATAAAAAGGAAACACTGGGTGGTTCAGGATTCACTGAAAAGGCACCCAAATGGGCAGGAAATTAAGAACTTATTCCCTCATTATTTAAATAATAATAGCAGCTAGTATTTAAAATGGTGTTTACTACATGACTGGAATTATTTGAAGCACTTTTAGGTATATTATAATAATTCATTTACTCTTGACAAAAATCACTGTGTGGCAGATACTATTCCCATTTTACAGATAAGGAAATTGAGGTAGAGAAGTATCTTGCCAAAAAGAACATAGCTAATAAGTATTAGAGCTGAAATTCATACGAAAGCAGTCTGGATCCAGTGTATAAGTGAATCAGAAATGATGTATGGTTATTATAAAAACATACAATATTTCTATCTTAAAAGGCTTAGGAGCCAAAGTTCCTAATACAGTGGTATGAATATTTTCATTTTGGCATATTGTATAACTTTGAATACAGTCATATACAAAGAGGCTATGTTATTTGTGCAAAGTCAAAAACTAGTGAGTGGGAGAGTCAGAATTCAAAATCTGGCACTCTGATTTCTGAACTCAGACATAAGTCAGGTAAAGAAGAGTATCTGGAGAGGTTTAAAAAAAAAAAAAAAGACCAAATCTTGAAGGGTATTATCTTTCTTCCTAATGAGCCATTGGAGCCTTTAGGACTTGACTAGCTCAGATTTGCATGTTGAAAGATCACCCTGGGCCTGTCAGTGTACAGAAAGGCTTGAAGGGGTGGTTCTAAGCAAGAAGGTATAATGCAATCCAGCCCTAACCTAAAGTAACGGCAATAGGGAGAATTGATTCAGTGTTTTGACAAAACCCAATGACATAGATATGGGAAATCAGAGGTAAGAGTAATGAATAATTCCTCTCCATCTGTCCTGGGCAGCTGAGAAAATGTTATCATATACTGCCTAAGATAGGGAATAGAGGAGGAAGTTTTAAAGAGATGTGTTGAGTTCTTGTGCCCAAGGGACAAGTAGATGGAAATTTTCAACAGACAATAGAATTAACAGGCCTGAAGCTCAAAAGGTTCTCAGGAAGTAGCAATAGAAGCTCCAGAAAGAGAGAAGAGTGAGAAGCCAAAGAATGGCAACATTTTTGAGAAATGGGCTAAGTAGGGCAACCCATAAAGCATCCTGTTAGGGTAAGTGGGTATCAGTATGGTAAAGAAATAGCTTGGCACCTGGGTACTGTGTATTTAATAAAGTTTATATGAGCAAAAATTAAATATTAAAAGAGTATTTAATATTGCTAGGGAAAGACTAGTTATTTTAGTGTCAGCACATTCATTTATATTTTTTAAATGGATATGAGAGATAAGAGGTATTTTAAATGCTTTTTCTTTTTTTAATTTTATTTAACATAATGTAATTTTTTTTGAGACAGTGTCTTCACTCTGTTGCCTGGTCTAGAATGCAGTGGTTTCATCATAGCTCAACTGCAACCTCAAACTTCTGGGCTCAAGCAGTCCTCATACATCAGCCTGCTGAGTAGCTAGAACTATAGGCATGTGCTACTACACCTAGCTAATTTTTAAAATTTTTTTGTAGGGATGGGGGGCTATGTTGCCCGAGCTGGTCTCTAACTCCTGGACTCAAGTGATCCTCCTGCCTTGGCCTCCCAATGACTGGGATAACAGGTGTGAGTCACTGTGCCCAACCTTAAAATGCTTTTTAAATGTACACAATAAAACATCAAAAGGAAAGCAAAAGAATCAGGGCATTTGGAGCAACTGGAACTCATACATGGCTAGAAGGAATGCAAAATGGCACACCACTTTGGGAAGCAGTTTGGTAGTTTCTTGTAAGATAAACATACACCTATAGGACCCAGCATTCCTCTCCCAGATATTTATCCATGCAACTAAAACTTATGTTGACACATACGTCTGTAGGTGATTGTTTATGTGATACATTTAAATTTTTAATGAAATATAATTATTCATAACCACCAAAAACTGGAAAAAAACTCCAATGTCCTTCATGTGTTAATGAATAAACTCAGGTACATCCATACAGTGGAATATTACTCAGCAATAAAAAGGAATAAACTATTGATAAACACAAATAGATGAAGCTCAAATGCATTGTGGTAACTGAAAGAAGCCAGACTCAAAAGGTTTTGCTGTGTACTGCAGCATTCCATTTAGATAACATTCTGGAAAAGGCCAAACTAAAGGATCAGAAAGTAGATAGTATAAAGGTGGGAGTGGATGTGAGAATATAAAGGGGCAGCATGGAAAATTTTTTCTGATTACGATTGACAGAGTATATTTGTCAAAATTCACAGAACTGATCATTAAAGGAAATTTTACTTTACATAAACTTAAAAAAAATTTAAAAAAGAATCAGAACTTGCTACACAGTTCTAAAAATTTACCAAAAATACATAAAGATTTAGTAAAAGTATAAGTCAGTACTCAAATTCCATTAAGTGAGTGGTCAAAGAAGATTAACAGTAGTTGTATGCTTGGGAATACAAACAACTTCCCAAACTGGGGAAATATAAATCTTTGCTAACAAAAATACAAAACAGAACCTTATTAAATTAGTTAAAATTACATGAAATAATAAACATCAACTGATTACATTAATAAAAATCAGTGGTAGCATAGGACTAAGATAACATGGGAATATTATTTTGGGTGGCACTGAAAATTGGTTTCGTTTTCTGGTAAAGCAGTTGCAAAAATGTTTACTCCTTTGACAACCTTTTACTCCTTTGATGAGCCTGCTGCCCCTACTTTCTTATTCATAGCACTTTACTGGTACAATTTCCTCTCCTTGCATAGGTTGTAAATTGTGCTGCAATTCAACAGGGAAAAAAAGATAGTTTTCTAACAGGACCATAAAAATGGAACAAAATTGTACAGTTAATATATATCCAAGCCAATGATTTTTAAAACAATTCTCCCCTAGAACATACTAAATGCTTTAGTTGTTACAGAATTATATAATTATACCATAAGCTCAATTATATGAGCAAATAAGGCAAGTATAATTTCAAACCAGTAACCAGCAGATTATTTGTTAGCTTTTGAAATATATGCTATATATCACTAATATACGTTCGCAGTTATATTTTATAGATGTTGATATTTTTGTTTGTATGTTCTGAATATATACCAATAGGACAGTGTAAGAGAGTAACCTAAAATGATAAATCATCTGCAGATATAAAAATAAGTAATTTTCACTTAAGTCAAATGTGTGCCATTTTCCCTTTCTGGATTGTTTGCTGTCAATATTAAATTTAGTTTTGTACACATAACCACTAGGAGGAAGAAAAGCTAGCCCTATATCTTTAATTTATTTCAGCCAGTTCACTAACAAAATAATTAACTGTATATAGTTAAAAGTTGGATTTTACTATTTTAAAATAACACTGATGTTCATACACCACATAATATTTTATGTTGTGTAATAGTTTAAAAGTGGGGTTTTCCTGAGTGCAGTTAAGTTTAAAATAGTTCCCCTCCTTTTTTAGTCCTAATCAGTCAAAAGGAATAGTAAAATGTGTCATTTTACATTTACAATATTGTGTAAGTGAGGAAAAGATACAGAAATAGAAAATTTCCAGGATCAATTAAATAAACATTATAGGAGTTACTATGACAAAATGTTTTGAAACTTATTTTCAAATTATAAATAAAATTTGAGACAATCCTTAGGTAAAGGTAAAATCCCAGCTTACTCTCTAATGCAGTTTATTTTTCTTAGAGGAATGTATGAGGAAGTAATGTGAAGTTTAAATCACAAATCAGAAACTTAGTATTTAAGCTCTCTGAAAGAAAGAGAAAGTAAAAGGGAAAAAAAGAAAAAACTATTCTAAAAACCAAAGGTAATATAAATTGTCAAATTAAGATTAAGCTTTTTTCACCTCGATCCTATGGTGAATAAAGAAGGCAGATATACTTTTAATGCCTTCTATTTAGATATATAAATTTAAAAAGAGACTTCTGGAACACCAGCAATTATATGTATTTCCAATTAGTCGTTGAGTTCTATTAGATTGACAACTCATTAGGCAAATGACAACCTGCAAATTCAAACCACAGAATAGCATACTGAAAGTCTACACATGTAGAATTCTATAAAAGGGAGTATCACTGCTTTTCATAAATTTTAGAAAGTTAGTTGCATTTATTATTCACCTTTAAATTGAAAATTGGAATTTGATGGTGATGACAGCTGTAGCATGGGTCCACACACAAAAACAATTAGAGAATAATTGCTGGCTATGGAGAAGGCGGCTGGGAAAAGCTGAGGGCCAACCCATCCTGTTAACAAGGAGGGTTGTCTGTGTCTCCTCATCAAGGTGGCAGTCGCCAGG
Organism: Cheirogaleus medius; assembly: GCA_008086735.1. Taxonomy (NCBI): domain Eukaryota; kingdom Metazoa; phylum Chordata; class Mammalia; order Primates; family Cheirogaleidae; genus Cheirogaleus; species Cheirogaleus medius. Next base: position 45,107,970 of record VBSM01002217.1, read on the forward strand.
ACCAGGCTCAGCCTCCTACCCCGCAGACAGCAAGGGCCCCTGCAAATGAAGGTGAGCCTTAGAGATGAGTCTATCGATAATAACACATTGGAGGTTTCATGTTAAACTAGCACTCTAAGAACCTCTTATATACAACCTTGAAATGTAGAAGATGATGTGTTCATATTTCTATTTTTCATCAATAGAGATACATGAATTCAAGTGACAGAATACTTCAATCATTAAAATTCATACTGGTTTATTAAATTTTGTTATATTTTGGAGGTTGGTATTAAACCAAACAAGATCCTTTTTAAGTTTTCTATTTCCCCCCTTTTAAAAAGCTCTATATTGGTTTCTTAAATTACATCCTCATATCCTACAAATACTTCCTGTTTTCTGATAAATACCATGTTTTAGTTATATTAGACTGGAAGTAAATTAGAACCTTTTTGTAATTTTGACTTCCCCGCTGTTCGGATGATGAGACAAAGGGAGGTCATAATCGCCCCAGGAGCTTTCTGAAACCACAACCTCCTTTCCTGGCCCTACACTCACTTCCCAGTAACCGGAAAGGCAGATCAGCCTCTGAAACTCCAAATTCTCTTGGTTTCAGAGATCCCTTTTTAAACACTGGCACAATCGCCTTCCTGAGATGAGCGTGACTATTTCTGGCCCCCAGTCGTTCGCTCTCATCCCACTCTGTGATTTGAGACCCGCTGTGTCTGAAGAATACCCAAGGTAACCGAGAGAGAGGAGGTCGGACTCCATGGGGGGGTTGGCTGAACAGGGACCAGCTGGGTCCTTCTCGTCACTACGTGCCGTTTTCACCGGGCCTGTTACTGCCTGCTATTCATCCCGTTAGCCGACTTCGAAATCAGGCAGCACAATAAAGCTCGGTAGAAGAACCTGGGAGCGCGCTCATCCCACGAAGTTGGACTCAGGTTGATTAACGTGGGAACCTCTGAGGACCGGAGTCCAGACCAGTGGTTCTCCATCCTAGCTGCTAGTTAGGATTAGATCCCCGGCCGCCCCTCGTCCCCACGACCAATTAAACCGGAACATCCGGAGCGGGCTGTAAAGTCTCCCAGGGAGATTCCCGAGCGAAAGCCGGGGACTCAGACGCGCGTCCTTGCCCCGCCCGCGGCGGCCTGCGCATCTCCCTCCTGGGAACTGAATGAAGGCCCCCCCCGGGCCTCCCGCCCCGCTATCCCAGTGTGACCGAGGGCCAGCTCACAAACGCGCAGGGGGCGCGGCGGAGCGCAGGGCCCGGCCCCTCTCGGCCGGGGCGAGGGGAGCCATTGCCCGGCCGCCGCCGTCGCCGCAATCGCCGGACTCTCTGCCGCGCGCGCCCCCTGCCGGCCCCGCGAAGGTGAGGGGAAGCGTGTGTCCTCCTTCAGCGGCCCTCCACAAGCCCAGGTGCTCTCCTCTCATTTCCCCACCACACCTGCAGCTTTGCGTGTCCTCTCTTCTTCTCCATGCTCCAGGGGTACCCACTTCTCGCGGCTTTGCGTCCTGTCCCACGTTGCTTTAGCCTCTCTTGATTGGCTTTTCCCCACTCTCTAGGAAACAAATTTGTTGATGCTTCGCGATATGGAAAAGTCCTGTGGCTCTGAAAGGCAGGGACTATCCATGCCTTTCAGAGATGTTACAAATTACAGTGGGTCATTGTTCAACTTGACTGTTAATAATGTTTGTTAAAACAGAGTTTGGATCTATTTTTGCCTATCCAATTGGCAATATTTGTTTTTAAGTGAGACAGTGCTTGTGAGAATGACGGTAGAAAGACTTTTACGTATATATCTTTTTAATATTATTTAGCTTCGTGTATTAGCCTTAGAAATACTCATATGGAAACGGTTAAATAATTGATGGCACATCCTACAACAGGATATTTTGCAGCCATAAAAGATAAGCGTCTCAAGTAATATTTTATTTCAAATCACTGCATGTTAACTATTACATATATTCTGTGATGATGGAAATGTTGGCTATCTGCACAGTTCAAAGAATAACACCCTTTCTTCCCCTCCCAAGTTCTGTATCATAAAATATAGTCAGGCAGATGGGAGTCAAAATATTACCTTTGTTACTGAGAAAAACTTTTAGAGAAAATGGTATTGGTAGGCGATGGACTTACAATAATTTGCCCCTGAATATGGCCTAATGTCTCAGTCATCACACAGTTGGGCAACTTTGGCCTCCCTCACAGGTATCGTATGGAAGACAGCTGACTAGAACACAGGTAGAAAGACGTGAAGGAGAGAGCCTAGAACGAGCTGAGCTCATCCGTCATCTGAGTCTTCTCTTCTAGATAAAGGAGAGATTGTACCAATGAGGCTCGAGGCCAAGGGCATTACATGTAGAATTTCCTCCACAGGGAAACATGAAACCAAGGAAGGCAATTACTGCCCCACACATCTCAAGAAGAAAAAGAAAACCTGAACAAACCAGTAACTGTTAAAGAAATCAAAACATGAATTTTACTGAATCTTCAGGGAACAGATTATCCCTAAATATATTAACATAAAATGCTTCAACAAATAGATAATTTAGGGTAAGCCACCCAGCTCATTTTATGTGGATAGTATAACCTTGACACCAAAACTGGACAAAAACAGTACAAAAAAGGAAAAATATCAGCAAAATTATAATACTAATGAACATAGGCATTAAAATTCTGAATAAAGATTATATTTATTCAGTAATACAATATGACCAAGTTTATAAGTAATATGTAATATAATCTACAAGTAATATGTCAAATTATATTACTATATATTAATTAGTAATATTACCTATTAGTTGTATAATAGTACTTATTATATTCTTATTAATATTATACAAGTAATAAGACTATAATAAGACAAAGTTATATATCATGACCAAGTTTGATTTATCCAAGAAATGCCAGATGTTCAATAAGGAAAATCTATTAATGTAGTATACCACATTAGTGATTAAAGGAACAAGTCAAAGATAGCTACTATCAGCTCTCCTGCTTCACATTGTACTGAAGGGCTTAATAAATACAATAAGACACTAAAAATAAATAAGTCATAGAATTAGGAACAAAAACTGTGAATACTTATAATATTGTCTTTATAGAAAGTCTAGAATGTATAGTTATTAGAACTAATAAGAGAACCCAGTCAGATTGCTGCATACAAGAGCAACAAACAAAAAGTAGTAGTTTCTATATACCAATATTTAAAAAACTAAAAAATGAGAGAAAAAATATTCCCAAGAGCAACAGAAATGTACCATGTTATTAAATAGAAAGGCGCAATATCATAAATATATCACTTATTTCCCAAGTTAATTAACAAATTTAATTGAATTCTAATTGATATCCAAGCAAGATATTTTATAGAACTTGACACAGTGATCCTGAAATCAATCTGGCTATGTAGAGGGTTGAGAATAACCACAACCGTTTTGAAGAAAAAGGAAAAAGTAAGAAAACTTTCTCTACCAGATATCAAGATTTATTATAAATTTATAATCATTAAAACATGTGATATCGATGAAACTTAGACAAATAAAAAAGGAATCGAATTGAAAGTCCAGAAACATCTCCACACATATACGATGTATGATTGAAGCAGCACTAGAAATCACTGAAGAAAGAATTTACTATTCAATAAATTGTTACGGACAATTAGCTAGACATATGAGAAAATAAATTAGATCTCTACCTCACAGCATACACAAAATAATTTCCATAAAGATTAAAAAACTATGGAAAGCAAAGCATAAAATATTTTAGAATTTGTGGCTTCCCTACACTCTGCCCACACCTTTGTAAATAAGGCCTCTGTTAAACTTTCCTCAAGTTACTCAGAGTGGATCATCTATGTCCTGTGGGAACCTGACTGATACAGAAGTAAATATGGAAGAATTTATTAAACAAGGTACAAAAAGCAAAAACCAAAGCCAGAAAATTAAAATATGACAAAATACATTGTGGAAATAGAAAATTATAAACCCAAATACTTTGACTCAGCTATAGTAAAAATTATACTTAAAACCATAAGCCACACATTTAGAGAAACTGGGTGGAGATCATTTGGACGCAGGTTATTTTAATAACTTTTAACACTAAATTAAAGAAAAGAGCCAATAGCATATTGATTAAAGTCATTCCAGCCTGAAGTGGTTTTTTATGGCTGAGTAGAACTCCATGGTATACATATACCACATTTTATTAATCCACTCATGTATTTATGGGTACTTGGGTTGTTCCTCATCTTTGCAATTGTGAATTGTACTGCTATAAACATTCCAGTGCAGATGTCTTTTTTATAGAACATCTTTTGTTCCTTTAGGTAGATGCCCAGTAATGGGATTGCTGGATAAAAGGGTAGTAATACTTGTAGTTCTTTGAGGTATCTCCATATTATTTTCCATAGAGGTTGTACTAGTTTGCAGTCCCACCAGCAGTGTGTGAGTGTTCCTATCTCTCTGCATCTACACACCAACGTTTCCTTCTCCCTCTTAAGAGTGTGCCTGTAGCATATGTTGGGTAAGGACTTTTGACTTTGCTTGTGGGCACTTTGAGGGGAATTTAGGTTCTGGATAGATATCTTGGTTATAGATAGCCTTTTCTCAATTTTTAATTATTTGTAGCCTGGAGCAGTGGCGTACTATGTATGTGGGCAGATTCCCTGCCTCTTGTTGACAAGAGGAGATGGGTTTTTCAAATCATTTCTCTTTCCTCAGCCCTGTGGTCATCCTAACAATATAAATTTTATTGGGATGCCTAGTTTAAGTCAGTGGGTGGCGCTGGTGGGTAAGAGTCAGCCAAGCCCTATATGATTGAATGTCTGAATGGGCTGCACAAGTTGTCCTTCCTGCCAATAGGTGGTGCTTGCAGGAAAGAGTCAGCTGCAGTGGTTTTTTGGGACTTGTGACTAGTTCTAGTTGATCTGGAGAAGCACTGGGATGTCCCAGGCGGTGGGTGGCATTCTAGAGCTCCCAGGGGATCCCTTCTTGTGCTCCACCACAGTTGTGGCAGATGGGAGAGTCAGACTGGATAGGGCTGGGTCAGGTGAGCCTGCGTTCAGACTCCATAAAGGCAGGCACAAGAGCTATCTTATCAGGGGCCAAGGGTCAGCTCCTAGGCCACTGGGGAAAGCCACCAGGGAGGGACTGAAGTGGCCCTATGAAGCCAAAAATTCTGCTCATCAGGGAGGGGCAGTCTGGACTTCACTGTCTGGCAGGCAGGAGTTGGTAGGGCTCTTCTCCCTCTTTCCTTGCCCTGCAGATTTCCTTACAGTGCCTGGCCACAATCAGAGCTCAGCAGCAGTGCTGCTACAGGCTTGGAGCTTCCCAGCCCAAGATCCTGTCCTGGACTGAAAATGTGGCTTTCCTATGGGGGGAGGGGTGCTCCACAAGTGCACTGTGGCTTGGACCCACACAGCACTCCCCTTTTAATTCTGCCCACATGGGCTCCCTTACCTCCAGCTGTTGGTTCACAAATCTCTCCTCTGTGCCTCTGAGTGACACATTTGAGTCCCTGGGTATGAAATCCTGGACTGTGCCAGGGAGAAGCAAGCTGGTCCCAAGTTGCCTGTGGAGTGCTCAAACAGGCTTAATGTCCCTCTGCTTCGGGATATGCCCTGTTCTGCTGCAGCAGCCTGGAAGGCAGCACCAAGGAGGGGTGGCGGACAGGGAGCTCGCAGTCCAAGCATCCCTTTGCCTACTAGAGTCTTTATGAGGGAAAGGCATGAGCCCCACTCTCTGTGAGCATGGTGGGCATGCCAACAGAGGGTAGCAGATGCTCCTGAGAGCCCCAGCTCAATCATCCCATGCTTAGTTGCGTGGGAACTGCCATCGCTACATCAGCAGCTGTGGGGGCTGGGAGAGGGGGAGGAGGAGGTGAAGAGTCTGAATGGAGGAGAGCTGGCACTCTGGTCCCCTTTGTCCTTAGCCCCCTTCCCCCCCTCACTTGATGCACTCTCCTTTCCCTTAAAGGCAGCCCACCCTGAATATCCAACCTCTGGGATCACACAGTTCCTTCAGGACTCACTGGCCCCCTGTGCCCACCACATTCTGGGCAGGTATTGGGAAATGTTTGTGTGGAATCCAGTGACAAGAAAACTGAAGGGCTGAAGCTCCCTGAGGAGGACAAAGGCACACAATGAGTAGAAAAGCAGTATGGCACCCACTGCCTCGGCATGGGTCTGTGGTGAGGGGAAGCGACCATGAGGCTGCTGGCAGCCTGGTGCTTTGTCCTCAAAGAAGCTCCCAGTTCACTGTTGGCAACATTTGGGCTTGTGAGGGTAGAGATGCTCTCCAACAGTTTGGGAACCTGAAGTCTGCCAGAGGTGTGAAGGAAGGAAAAACTAACATCCCCACCTACTCTTTCCATGGGCCTCCAAATTCCCTGTGGGTCAATTTCTGCCAAAATCTTGCTGCTGCTTCTTCTGCTCCACAACTTCTTCTGATGGAATCTCTGGTAGGTTCTGGCACTTTTCCCTCAGAATTACACCTGGGCTATGTTTTTACATCTAAAACCTTTCCTTTTTTCTGAGATGATCTGGTGACCAGTGTCTCTAGTCAGCCATCTTTCCTCCTCCCTCCAGCTTTGTTTGTTATGATCAGGGCTTTGGCTGTTTAGGAACTTTTGTGGTTCCATACAAATTTTAGATTTTTTTTTTCTATTTTAATAAAGAATGTCATTGGTATTTTGATAGGGATTGCATTGAATATGTAAATTGCTTTGGGTAGTGTTGTCATTTTAACAATATTCTTCCAATCCATGAGCATGGAATGTATTTCCATTTTTTTGTGTCCTCTTCAATTTCTTTCATTAGTGTTCTATAATTTCCTTGTATAGGTCTTTCACTTATTTTGTTAAGTTGATTCCTAGGTATTTCATATTTCTTGTAGCTATTCTAAATGGGATTATCTTCTTGATTTTGTTTTCAGGCTGTTAGCTATTGGTTTATATAAATGCCACTGATTTCTGTACATTGATTTTGTATCCTGCAACTGTACTGAATTTGTTTATCAGTTCTAATAGTTTTTTTGGTAGCGTCTTGAGATTTTTTGAAGTATTAGATCATGTCCTCGGTGAACAAGGGTAATTTGACTTCTTCTTTTCCAGTTTGGATGCCTTTTTTTCCCTTTCTCTTGCCTAATTGCTCTGGCCAGAATGTTCAGTATTATGTTGAATAAAAGCAGCAAAAGTGGGCATCTTGTTTTGTTCCAGATCTTAGAGGAAAGGCTTTCAATTTTTCCCCATTTGATACAATGTTTGCTGTGGGTTTGTCATATTATTTTGAGGTATGTTCCTTCTATACCCAGTTTGTTGAGGGTTTACATCATAAAGAGATGTTGAGCTGGGCGCAGTGGCTCACACCTGTAATCCTAGCACTCTGGGAGGCCGAGGCAGGCGGATCATTTGAGCTTAGGAATTCGAGACCAGCCTGAGCAAGAGCGAGACCCCGTCTCTACCAAAAATAGAAAAAAATTAGCTGCACATGGTGGCGCATGCCTGTAGTCCTAGCTACTTGGGAGGCTGAGACAGAAGGATCGCTTGAGCCCAGGAGTTTGAGGTTGCTGTGAGCTAGGCCGATGCCATAGCACTCTAGCCTGGGCAACAGAGTGAGACTCTGTCTCAAAAAAAAAAAAAAAAAAAAAAAAAAAAAAAAAAAAAAAAAAAGACTCAGTCAGTCTGCAGTCCACAAAAAGACTGTTCACTTCTAGTTTACTCTTACAGAAAGCATCCCCCTCCTTAAGACATTTCACTTCTACCCTTTGGAAAATTACCATAATGTGCTGAGTTTGTTAGAACACACACTTTGTATGAACCTACACTGTCCATAATGTGAATGGCATTGTAGGCCACTGGCTATCCCCCTTCTGTCTTCCAAAAATTTACTAAATTATCTCATTCACTTACATCTTCTTTCTCATTTTCTTTCATCTTTTTCATCCCTTTCTTTAATCTTAATGTGATTTCAAGAATAACATGTGATAAATACATGCAATCAATAAGCTATCCTTAACCCAGAATCATATATAAAATTGGTTTGTTATAAAGATATTGTTTTTATATTTATTAAATTATTCCTTATAGGATAAAATAATTGTATTGAAATTCATTTATAATGTTCACGTCTGTATTACATCTTTTCTTTTAATATCAACATTTATCTTGTAGGTTCAAAGAAAAAAAACATGAAAATTAAAATCAGTTAACAATCTTGTATCAGTATAAAGCACATCAGCAAATAAGATGTCTGAACAGGAGGATACATCAGAAGAGCTAGAGGATCTCTCTAGTATATCGACAGAAGGATCTAGATCACAGTCCATAGAGGAGACTAGATCTAGTCAACAAACATTAAATTCGTTAAATGAAGCTTCTGATTTCCAGGAAGAGGAACTTTCCAACCAGATTTATGAAACACATCCTGGAAAGGATATATTAATGTCTCCATCTTCCTCTGAAGACAACTCTGAGAAAAATGAAGAACTAAAGAAAACTCTTGAATTTTCTGAAACAAGCTCTAGAAAGGCCAGCCTACTGGAAGAAGCAGAAACTTCATCACTAACTGAGATGACTGCAGAGTATAAGGCTTTGGTTAACATCCTATCTTATGAAACAGCAGGAAAAGTTAGTCCACAGGTCTCTGAAGAAAATCAGAAACAACTTGGTTTAGAGTCAGATAACTTTACAGTTAACCTTGAGGCCAAGGGTTTACAAGAATTCCCCAAGGACATTTTAAAAACCAAATATGTAAAATATCTATATTTAGATAAGAATCAAATCAAAACTTTCCAAGGGGCAGACTCAGGTGATGTGCTAAGACTTGAAATTCTATCCCTGCAAGAAAATAAGTTATCATCCCTTCCATCTGAAATTCAGTTCTTTCATAATTTAAGGATATTAAATGTCAGTCATAACCAAATATCACATATACCTAAAGAAATATCACAGCTTGGGAATATCAGGCAACTCTTTTTGAATAATAATTACATTGAGAATTTTCCTTCTAACTTAGAAAATCTTGGAAACTTGGAAATTTTAAGTTTGGGTAAAAACAAGTTAAGGCATATACCAGACACTCTGCCTAGTTTAAAAAACTTGAGGGATCTCAATCTAGAATATAATCAGTTAACAATATTTCCTAAAGCTCTATGCTTCCTTCCAAAGTTAATTTCATTAAACCTCACTGGAAATCTGATAAGAAGTTTGCCAAAAGAAATTAAGGAACTTAAAAATTTAGAAAAACTTTTGCTGGATCACAATAACGTTACCTTTTTGGCTGTGGAAATTTTTCGATTACTCAAAATAAAAGAACTCCAACTAGCTGACAATAAATTGGAAGCTATTTCACACAAAATTGAGAATTTCAGGGAACTTAGGATTCTTATACTTGATAAGAATTTATTGAAAAATATACCAGAAAAAATTTCTTACTGTGTAATGCTGGAATGCCTCAGTCTTAGTGATAATAAGTTAACAGAACTTCCTAAAAACATCCATAAGCTTAAAAATTTAAGAAAACTCCATGTAAACAGAAATAAGATGGGGAGAATAACTGAAGATATTTTACATCTTCATAATATATGCAGTCTAGAATTTTCAGGAAATATAATCACAGATGTTCCCATTGAAATAAAAAACTGCCAAAAAATAACTAAAATTGAATTGAGTTATAATAAAATAATGTATTTTCCAGTGGGGCTGTGTGCTTTAGAGTCTCTTTATTATTTGAGTTTCAATGGAAATTATATTTCAGAAATACCTGTGGATATATCTTTCAGTAAACAACTGCTTCATTTAGAGTTCAAGGAAAACAAACTCCTCATATTTTCTGAGTACTTTTGTTCTCTTATTAATCTTACATACCTGGATCTTGGTAAAAACCAAATAAGGAAAATTCCACCATCTATTTCTAATATGGTATCACTCCATGTGCTTATTTTATGCTGTAATAAATTTGAAACTTTCCCTGGAGAATTGTGTACTTTAGAAAATTTGCAAGTACTTGATCTTTCAGAAAACCAATTACAAAAAATACCTTCAGAGATCTGTAATTTAAAAGGAATCCAGAAATTAAACTTCTCAAGCAATCAATTTGTATATTTTCCTATTGAACTATGCCAACTTCAATCACTGGAGGAGCTAAATATAAGTCAGATAAATGGGAGAAAGGTAAGAGACTGATATTTTGGGCTTTGAGGAGAAGGAGGGCCTGGGGAGGGATCTGAATCTAAGCTGTAGTGTAGCTGCATGTGTGTGTGTGTGTGTGTGTGTGTGTTTTAAACTTTGCTGGAATATGTTATGTTGTAAAAATGTAGACTTTCCCTCCCTCCAAACATGCCTTACTCAATCACTTCTCAACACAAAAAGCTTTACAGGAAAATATTTCATTAAAATGAAATGTAAAGCAATTAAAGCTGACAATTTTGTAGATTTCCTTTTATTTCAGCTTAATTGTAAAAGGAGTTTTGTAACACATACCTTTGTAATACAACTACTGGCATATGTTGATACAACTTTCTATCTTTTTTTCCACTGTATGTATCAATGTATATAGTTTTATGAGCAATTATTAAAAGACTACACATTCAATTTTAAATTCTTCTGTTTTCACTTATCAGCATTTCTCCTTGATATAATCTCCCCAGTAATTGGTATAACCTATACATGATTTATATAACTAATCCTCTATTGTCATGCATTTATGAATGTTGTAATTTTTCTTCGTAATCATGCTGTGATGAACTTCTTCATAAATATAGCCTTTTTCATATTTTAGATTATTTCCTTAGGAAATTTTCCCTGAAGAATTGCTAGATCAGGCCGGGCACGGTGGCTCACGCCTGTAATCCTAGCACTCTAGGAGGCTGATGTGGGAGGATTGCTTGAGCTCAAGAATTAGGGACCAGCCTGAGCAAGAGCGAGACTCCGTCTCTACTATAAATAGAAAAATTAGCTGGGGGGGCATCTTGCTGCGTGCCTATAGTCCCAGCTACTCAGGAGGCTGAGGCAGGATGATCTCTTGAGCCCAGAAGTTTGAGGTTGCTGTGAGCTATGATGACACTGCTGCACTCTAGACTGGGCAACAGAGCAAAACCGTCTCAAAATAAATAAATAAAAATAAATAAGTAACAAGTTGCTTTTGTACTTAAAGACACTTTTTAGTGCTGCAATATAATCAGCAATTAATTCCTTGACTGATTCATAATTCTCTCACTTTCACCTCCTGTATCTTAACTGTGGGTATCTCCAAGGTCATGTCCATAACTTTCTGTTTTTGATTCACTGCTGCCTAGACCTCACCACACCTGCTGATCACTTACGCACACATGGTCCCCAAATCTACATAATAGCAGCTGATTTTGCAGCAGTGTTCTAGCCTCATAGTTCCCAATTTTTGCTAGAAATTCCACGTTCTATTCTTCTGCTGTCTCCAACTCAACATAACTTCAAATTCAACTCATTTTTCTTCCAATGTAACTCCTTTCAAAACATCTCCATTTCTGTTTGTGATGCTTTCTTCAACCCTGCCAGGCTAAAAATCATGCAGTTATCTTTGTTCCTTTCCCATCATCATTTATACCTAATCTTAAACCAAAATTATCTCATTTTTTTCCTCTGAAAAATCTCTAAGATTATCTGCCTCATTTTCCAATGTCACTGTCTCCATGCTGGTCTGCAGGCATCACTTCATGTATAGAACGTGCCAGGAGCCTACTGGCTATCATCTCTGTCTCAGTTTCCTTCCTTTCAGCAGGCCTTGTCAAAACCATCAGCCCTCATTCCAGAGGACTGTATATCATACTTGCCTGTCAGAAATCCAGATTGCCTATCTACTGCCTACTCAAAATGGATGGTTGCCAAAGGCGCTAGCCCATATCATTACAACATCATTTCAAAAGTCACCAGATGGAAAAAATGACTTACAATAACTCCTCTCAAGAAGAATATCCTGGGAGCAGTGGGAGGAGTGTGAGGGATGAAAAATTACCTATTGGGTACAATGTACACTATTCAGGTGACAAGTACATTCAAATCCCAGTTGGCACCACTATACAATTCATCCACGTAACCAAAAACCATTTGTACCTCTAAATCTATTAAAAAATAAACTAAAGCCCAACTGAAATTTTAAAGAAGAAGAATATCCTACGTGGTTGAAAATATCACTTTGATAACCCCAGCTTGGGGTAGAGATGAAAATGCCCAAAGTATTGATTTGTATAATGGCAGATGGTCACTAAACAGTCATCTGAAGATAAATCGGGTTAATCACAGGAAGAATGCTAAAGGAAGAATGCCTAGCCGGGTGTTCCTTCTACAGTAGTTTAATGATCACACAGTTCTCAGACACCTCCCCTAATAAATGTTGAGAAAGTAGTAAAAGAATATTTGTTTAAATGAATGTCAAATAATGGACCTGCCCACCTGTCTCTATCTGACTCCTACTTCGTATGCTTGGCTGTCAAATTTTGCCCCAGCCTAGTCCCATGCTCCTTATCCAAGCATATCTCCCTCTGTTTCCCAACACCTCTTTTGGTCAGCTTTTCACTGGCCATTTTCACGCATAATATTTGTTTTGCCTTAAGTGTCCTGTAACTTCTATCTGATCCTATTCATTCTTTTCTTTTCTTTTCTTTTTGAGGCAGTCTCACTCTGTTGCCCTGGGTAGAATGCAGTGGGGTCATTGTAGCTCACTACAACCTCAAACTCCTGGCCTCAAGCAATCCTTCTGGCTTAGCTGGGACTACAGGTATGCGCCACCATGCCCGACTACTTTTTCTATTTTTAGTAGAGACGGGGTCTCACTCTTGCTCAAGCTGGTTTTGAACTGAGCTCAAGCAATCCTCTCAATGGCCTCCCAGAGTGCTAGGATTACAGGTGTCAGCCACCACGCCCAGCCCAATCCTACTCATTCTTAAGAGGCTATTCAGGTTCTACTTTCTACATGAAGCTTCACTTAGATCTCTGATTTGTATTGATATACCTTTCCAAACTTTCATTCACCTGTTACTACTTGTATTCCTCATTTTGGCATTGGATTACCTATTGCTTCATGCTGTTTCCTGATTGTTTCACATGCATCTATTTTGTTCCCTGAACTAAATCTTAATCTCCTTGAAGTTAAGGACTATTTCTTACGCCTCTTGTATACCTGGAAGAACACTGAACACAATATCCACTATGTACCTTATTGTTTGGTTATTTCTGAAGGGCCTATATATTCAAAACTCTTTTGTTCCTAGAACTTCCTTTATTTTAAAGGAAGCCACTCATAATGGCTTCATTTTATTTTCTTTAAATATACACATTTCTTCTTCACTTTAACAGAGTGTTTTAATTCCTGTTATTTGCAACACTTTTTGTACTGGGAATTTTTATATGAGGCCACATTGCCAAACTGCATGAATCCATTATTGAACATTTATTCAAAATGCATTGTGCTTAGGACACATACACAAAAAGTATAAAACATGTGTACACATAATTTAAGAATTTAAGGAAAACACGCAAGGGACGAATAAAGAGCAATGCTAATGAAAGTAGGATTAAAGAGATGAAATGTGGGATGGAGTAGCTGGGAAAGAATTCATGGAGAAGCAGCAGCCAAAGCCGCATCAGGTTTAGGGAGAACTAAGAGAGGGATAAGGAAGTGGTGAAGACTGAGTGTTGGGAGAGTGAGGAAAGTGGGTGAGCAAGCCACAGGGTTGAACTGCTAGCATTGGTCACAGTTGGGGAAGTACTTGGATGCCGCGTAGAATTCCTGTGGGTTTAAGCTAGAAAGGAAAGTCAGTCACAAAGAATTTGTGACATAATGAAAATATCTCCTTTCTAAGACAAAACCAAAAAAACTCCCTCATTTCATTTGATTTTAGAAAAAGTTTTACTCATGCAACTATTTATGTATTTATAAAATTATAATTGTTCAATCTTTGTTACAGTTAACAAGACTTCCAGAAGAGCTGTCTAATATGACTCAACTTAAAGAACTTGATATCTCAAATAATGCAATCAGAGAGATTCCAAGAAATATAGGGGAATTGAGAAATTTGGTTAGTTTACATGCACACAATAATCAAATAAGTTATCTTCCACCATCTTTTCTATCTTTAAATGATCTCCGGCAACTAAACCTGAGTGGTGAGTTTTAAGCATAATCAATAAGTAGAGTATAAGTGTCTGGGTTGCAAATTTTGCTCACAAGATGCAGAATGGCAGTCAACATAATGTATTAAGTGCCCAGTGGAGGGAAATGGCTTTTCTAAGTACAGAAAATGTGAGCTAAGTATTAATATAAGGTCCACTTCCTACCCTGAAAGAGGTTGTAATCCAGCTGGGGAAGCTGAACATATTTTCATTTCTTGTTTCTCTTCTCTGCCTATACCCAGTCATTCAGTATTTCTTCCCTTTCTGAACCTGACCTCATGCCTTCCTCTATACACACCTATGCAACCTCAGGCCAGCAGTGTCTCTGCCTTCACTTCTCTGCTGGCTCCCCTGATCCCACTCCTATATCCTACAATATTTTATTACCTTACACACTTTTTTTTTCTTTTTACAAAATAAAGCACTACAATAATCAAATCAAAATAAAAGTGACATTGTAGAAAAGAAAATAAATCACTCTAAAGATATCAGAAAAGATTTCCCAAGGTGCAGATACTAGGCTGATATTTTTCTTAATAATTTCTATTATGAAGTATTTCAAACTTATAGAAAATACAGAAAATAATAAACACCTACGTACCTACTCCTATATATAGGATGCTAACATTTTGTGATGTTAACATTTTGTAATATTTACTTGTGATATTTTTGATTGTTAAGAAATAAAATAGAGTTCAAACTTTTTTTGTACTTCTCCCCAAACTAGAAGTAACCACTATATCATTTTTCATCCATGTTTTAATATGTATATATCTCTCTCCATAGAAAAGCGGTACTATTTTGAGTTTTTTAGTCTTATTATTCTGTCCTATACATCACTCTGTAATTTGCATTTCACATTCATTATATTTCTAAAATCATTCCATGTTAATCATTCCATACATAGACACAGTTCATTTATTTTAAATGGCATATAATAAGGCCGGGCGCGGTGGCTCACGCCTGTAATCCTAGCACTCTGGGAGGCCGAGGCGGGTGGATCGCTCAAGGTCAGGAGTTCAAAACCAGCCTGATCAAGAGTGAGACCCCGTCTCGACTAAAAATAGAAATAAATTAATTGGCCAACTAAAAATATATAGAAAAAATTAGCCGGGCATGGTGGCGCACGCCTGTAGTCCCAGCTACTCGGGAGGCTGAGGCAGAAGGATTGCTTGAGCCCAGGAGTTTGAGGTTGCTGTGAGCTAGGCTGATGCCACGGCACTCACTCTAGCCTGGGCAACAGAGTGAGACTCTGTCTCAAAAAAAAAAAAAAATGGCATATAACATTCAATTATATGGTTGAATAATAATCAATCCATAATCCTGTTGATAGACAATTAGGTTGTTTCTAATTTATTTGCTGTTGTAAACATCCTTGTACATGTTTCTGGTATACAAATGCTTGAGTTTCTCCAGGGCATAAAGCTATAAGTAGAACTGCTAGATCAGAGCATGTGTACATCTTCAACGTCACCAGATTTTGATAAATTGATCTCCATAGTGGTTGTTATCAGCTAACCACATGAACTGTTGTGTTTATGTTTTTCATTTGGAGGTAGCTTTTATAACCAGAGCTCCTCATCTTACTAAATTTAGAGGTTTTTCAGATTACCAAAGCTCATCTTTTTTGCTATAATAAATAGTAATACTAGTAGTACAGTTAAACTTACAGTAATGTGTCAATACTTAGTCAGATATAATGCAACTGACATTTGTCTCCTGAACCCCCCAAATTCCCAGTAAACTCGCTATGCAGGTATGCTTTGGTTATTTCATAGCCATTTCATTCACAATAACTTGCAATAAGTTGTAATAAGTCAAACTTGCAATTGATGTTTTTAGTTTCATTTGTGTTATGGTAAAGTATTACCATATTTTACGGAGGTTGTCTATTTTGTCCAAGTATACAACATACTCCACTTAACCTGCTATATCTGCATTAAAAAAAAAAAAGCGGACTAGAGCCTCCTGGCCTATTGGAGAATAAAAATACCAATTGGAAGCATAGCTCTCTTGAGGCTTTCTAGTACAGTATCAAGACAGAATGGGAAGGGACATCATATATTTTTTCTGAAAGCTTAGCCAGTTCTCTGTTAGTTTCCATCAGAATTAGAAAATATTAGAACCCACTGTATCAGTCAGGGTCCAATCAGAAGATAGAAAACACATGTAGTTAATGACTAAGTGAATTATTACTTACTATATAACTGGAAAGATTAAAAGAAGAATCTAAGGCAATTCAAAGGTAGCAATAGCAGGAAACAATAACTACCCCTATGGCTGAGAAAATAAAATAAAGAAGTTGGAATTACTAAAACTTCGAAGCTTGGAGCAGGGGCCAGCAGATATCTGAGATAGGAGCACTGTTTCGCTGATGCTGCTTTCTCTGAGCTTGGGGGTGGGAGGGTGGAGCTGGGTACGATAAAGCTGGTTCTACAAGTGTTAAGAAAACTGCAGACTGCATTCAGCTATTGCTGTGGGAAGGCACTGCTGCTGGTGGGGTGAAAGAGTTGTTGGGGTGACACAGGAAAAACCAGTGGGGAAGTCCACAGGGATGGTGTGGGAGCTAAGAGACAATAGCTGAACAACTGGCATACCCACAGTCACCAGGTCTTATTGCTGGATTTATGTGATGAAGAGCACAGGATTTGAAGGTAGAAGGGCTGAGTTCAAGGCCTTGTCATATAATCTGTTTCCTCCATTGCAGCAGCAGCTTTTCACTCCTGAGCTCGGTAGGGTAGCGAAGAAATAATTACTGGAAACACACAGTGTTTAGAGAGAAGGTAAAAGACCAAAGTCTGAAGGACAAAATGGCCTCCCCAGCTAAGTTCCTTCCCGTATTTATTTCCAAAGACACGTACAAAAGGGCAGCACTGTTTGCTAATTTCTTTAACAACATCCATATAGGTCAGCTGATAGATCAGCTGGTTTCAGCTGACCTTCGCACACAGCAAACAAGCCGCTTTGGGCAGGTGTTTTTGCCTGTCCCTTCATTCAGTATGCTCACATTCTTTCCATCTATCCATCCTTTCTTCTAGGCCCAGCCCCCACACTCCATTTATAAAATGAAGCTAACAGGAAAACCCATGCCATATATTCAGTTTGAGGACTGAATGAGACTTTAAAAGCAGATGCCATACTGTGAACATATTATTCAAACAACAGACATTTATGTAGTCTTGTGAATTAACCCCCTCTGTCACTAACTGTAGTGAATTTATAGGAAGATAAGATCCTTGAACCTCAGTTTCTTCATACACAAGACAGGCATGATATAACTTGTTTGTTCATAGAGTTGTTCAGGTATGCAATTAAATACAATTTGGGAAAATATTTTAACAAGTGTGAGGCATTATACCAATAAAAGTGATTGAGAAATGAATACATTTCTTTCCTCTTAGTGTGGGCTTTGGAGTTGAATAGACCATTAGCTCCATCATGCACCAGGAAGGTTTTTTTTTGTTTCTTTGTTTTTTTAATGTTAAGCTTCTATTTCCTAATCTGTACATGGGAATTATAATATGCCAATCTTAATGTCAAAACACTTTAACACTATGTTTTCTTCTAGAAGTTTTATAGTTTTAGGTCTTAAGTTTTTAATCCATTGTTAGTTGATTTTTGTGTATGGGATAAGATAAGGGTCCAATATCATTCTTTTGCATGTGAATATCCAGTTTTCCCAGGAACATTTGTTGAAGAGACTTTTTCCCATGGAGTAATCTTGGCATCCTTGTTAAAGATTATGTAACCATATATGGGTAGATTTATTTCTGGGCTGTCTATGCTATTCCACTGGCCTATATGTTTGTCTTCATGCCAGTGACATACTGTTTTAATTACTGTAGCTTTGTAATGTCTTGAAGTCAAGAAGTGTGAGGCCTCCAGTTTTGTTCTTTTTTCTCAAGATTATTATGGCTATTTGGGGTCTTTTGTGGTTCCATATACATTTTAGGATTGTTTTTCTATTTCTGCAAAAGATGCCATTCGATTTTGACAGGGACTGCATTGAATCTGTAGATTGCTTTGGGTAGTATGAACATATTAACAATATGATCTTCCAATCCATGAACATGAGATATCTTTCTAGTTACTCATGCCTTCTTTAATTTCTTTCAAGAATGTTTTATAGTTTTCAGCATACAAATCTTTTACCTCCTTGGTTAAGTTTATTCCTAAGTATTTTATTCTTTATGATATTGTAAATGGGGATTATTGTCTTAATTTTCTTTTTGGATTGTTTGTTGTTACTGTATCTAATTTTTGTATGTTGACTTTGTATCGTGCAAATTTGTTAAATTCATTTGTTAGTTCTAACAGCTTTTTTGTGAACTCTTTCAGGTTTTCTACATTTAAGATAGAAAACACATGTAGTTAATGACTAAGTGAATTATTACTTACTATATAACTGGAAGGATTAAAAGAGGAATCTAAGGCAATTCAAAGGTAGCAATAGCAGGAAACAATAACTACCCCTATGGCTGAATTCAGTTTGCTAGTATTTTCTTAAGGATTTTTGCATCTAGATTCATTAGGGATACTGGCCTATTACTTTCTTATCTTGTAGTGTCCTTGTTTGGTTTGGGTATTAGGATACTGCTGGCCTAACAAAATGAGTTGGGAAGTGTTTCTTCTTCATTTTTTTTGGAAGAGTTAGAGAAGGATTAGCACTAATTATTTAAATGTTTGGTGGAATTCTCCAATGAAGCCATCTAGTCCTGGGCTTTTCTTTGTTATCTGGGATTGGAGCATTGGTGCATTCTAAACCATTTTCCAGCTGGGCGTAGTGGCTCACGCCTGTAATCCTAGCACTCTGGGAGGCTGAAGTGGGAGGATCACTTCAGGTCAGGAGTTCAAGACCAGCCTGAGCAAGAGCAAAACCCCATCTCTACTAAAAATAGAAAAAATTAGCTGGGCAACTAAAAATAGAAACAAAAAATTAACTGAGCGTGGCGGCAAGTGCCTTTAGTCGACCCCTGTAGTCCCAGCTACTCAGGAGGCTGAGGCAGGAGGATCCCTTGAGCCCAGGAGTTTTGAGGTTGCTGTGAGCTAGGCTGATGCCACAGCACTCACTCTAGTCCAGACAACAAAGTGAGACTCTGTCTGAAGCAAACAAACAAACTCATTTTCCCTCTCCAGTGACTGCTAGCTTACTGCTAGGTTTTTCACAGTTATTGTTGTTGCAAGGCCATTGATTTAAAAGTTTACCATGGATTTGGGAAGAAAGGAGTGAGAATAACACAATAAAATGCCATAATAGCTCATTATTTTTGCCAAGATGCAGTCATTTTTAAGAAAATAATTGCTGCTGAGATTGTTTTAAGCCTTTGGTTAATTCCCAGAATTCTGAAAATTTTCATTTTAACAGCTTTTGCCAGTGTGGTCACTGCTTTTATGGAGGAGCAGATTTTTGGAAGTCCTTACTCTGCCATTCTGGACGTGCCTCTCCTCTGTTTTGCTTTCATTCTTAAAGTATACTTTCAGTTAATGCATACTCTATATTGACATTCATTTTATTTTACCCTATTGATTCTATCATTCTACTGTCTCCTGGTTTTCATTATTAATGTTGAGAATCAGCTGTCAGTCTAATTCACTAATTAGAAGTTAGTTTTTCAACAGCTTAGACTACCCATTATCAATGTTCTCCAACAGACTGGTACATTTGTTACAATCGATGAACCTACTTTGACACATTATTATCACCCAAAGTCCATAGTTTACATTAGAGTTCACTCTTAGTGTTGTACATTCTGTGAGTTTGAGCAAATATGTAATGATATATATCCATCATGACAGTATTATACAGAGCATTCTCACAGAGCCCTAACAGTCTTCTGTGCTCTGCCTACTCATCCCTCACCCCAACCCCTGCCAATCACTGATGTTTTACTGTCTTCAGAGTTTTGTGTTTTCCAGAATGTCATAGAGTTGGAATCATATAGTATATAGCCTTTTAAGATTGGCATTTTTTCACTTAGTAATATGCATTTAAATTTCCTCCATGTCTTTTCATGGCTCAATAATTCATTTATTTTTAGTGTTGAGTTATATTCCACTGTCTGGATGTACCACAGTTTATTCACCTTCTGAAGGATATCTTGGTTGCTTCCAAGTTATGTCTATTATTAATAAAGCTGCTATAAACATCCATGTGCAGGTTTCTGTGTGGACATAAGTTTTCAACTCCTTTGTGTAACTATCAAAGAATGTGTTTGCTGGATCATATGGTAAGAGTATGTTTAGTTTTGCAAGAAACCCACAAGCTGTATTCCAAAGTGGCTGTACTATTTTGCATTCCCACCAGCAATGAATGAGTTCCTGTTTCTCCACATCCTCATCAGCAGATAGTATTGTTAGTGTTCCAGATTTTGGCCATTCTAATAAGTATACAGTGGTATCTCATTGTTGCTTTAATTTGTATTTCCCTGATGACATATGATGTGGAGCATCTTTTCATATTTTTTTTTTTTTT